>CM061553.1:239644750-240086369 GCA_030864225.1 Capsicum baccatum var. pendulum
GTGTCAAGTGAAAGTCCAACAAATAAATCAAAATGAAGGAAATAATTTTTAGTCTAAAATTAAAAGAGTAATATGAGTAACTCTTTTTTCCCAAATAATTTGACACATTTTTGTTTGGTAGAAATGCGTATTAACTTTGTGTATTACTAATATTTTATTTGATATATTTTTTCATCCTATGTATAACTAATTTAAGTATTACTTATACACTTACATTAATATTAAGGTGTGTATTACTAATTCGTGAAAATCCATGGTATTAGTAACACATTAGATTCTAATCCATACGATACCTGGCGCATTATTCAAAGGATGCCCTAAAGTTTCTCCACCGACCTGTAGTACTGCATTAGAATGATTAAGGATATAATTATCCCTCAAAATTCTTTTCACATTCTTTCCATCATATTTAAGATAATTCATGTCTAGAATGACTAAAGACGCATTGTAAACAATTTATTTTTTTAAAAAATAAATTATGCAATTCATATAATTTTTAATAGATTAAATCAAATACTATATAAAAAAAATATAAATATAACTAACGCAAGTATTACTAATATACTATATTTTACATTATTATTACATACCCTACGAAAAAACCTTATTCTCACAAGAGCTTAATTAATGATAGGAGTAAATATAACACAACTTGTTAATTCCAAGGCAATGAATAGACACAAAAGTTAGCCAAGGATACAATTGGCCAGTTAAAAATAGTAGAGGGGAAAATTCAACTATTCACCTTTTAAGATGTGTTTGGTAGAAAGGTAAACTGTATTTTCTTATGTTTGATTGAACAAAATTTTTGAAAAACATTTTCTTCATTAAAAAATGAAGACAAAAACTTCTTAATGGAAATAGAAAAAATAAATTCTATAAATGACATTACTGTATATTTTTTTGTATCTTCCCACCCAACATTATTTTTTGCTTAATGACGTATAAAATACTTTTGAGATAATATTTTCTTTACTTACCAAACTTCAAGAAACCAACTTATAAAACATTTCAAGTTCATGTTTATTGTATTCTCTCGTCCACCCAACACCCCCAACCCCTACCTAAAGTTTTTTACGTGTAATTATGAAAGTAGTTGTGGATGCTTAGGTTATAGTAGTCGTAGTATGATTATGCTGTACTATTGATACATTTCATTGTCACGATATTAGTGATCGAGTCAGAATTTTTATTGAAGGGGTTCAAAAGTGTACACAGGAACTAATCGTGTATGGGGTTCATCGTCTATTATATATACACAAAAAATAATTTTAACCAAATATAAATAAAGTAATTTTCCGCAGTATGTCAACTCCTTCATTGTATGCTAGCTCTGCCCTGACACAAGACATATCAATAATTTTCTATTCTAAATCGAAAGAAAGTCAAATTTGTCTAAATACTAGATATAAGACAATCGAGGCTACTCTTTTATTTGATGATTATATTATTTTTTTAACAATTATATTACTCCTTTGATTTTATTTTTATTTTGTGTTTATGATAGAAGATACATTTAAATTGTCACTTTTTTCCATGAGTTTTGCACTTTTAATTTAATTATATATATGTTTTTTTTATATATGAACTATATATTATTATCTATGTATTAAAATGCATTTTGAAATAATCTAAAGTTTTTTCCCGCCTTGCCTTGTTCAACTATCGCCCTGCCCTGTTCGTTTAACCTTTGTACTGCCCCGCCCTACTCTTGTCTTGCCCCATTGTCATTCCGAGTCAATTATTTTCTTTTCCTATCTGAACAATAGTGCTATAAGGTTGTCTCTGTATAAGGTATAACTCACGGATAGTTGTAAAAATGAGCTATAACTCACAAATAGTTGTAGAAATGAGCTATTACTCGGACTTTGAGTGAATGCAACATGCATCGTGTATCTGAATACCCTTTTATTTGATGACTATGTTATTTTAAAGAACTCCTTTATTCCTTTGACGTCATTTTTAAGTGAGATAATGGTATAAAAAAACACATCTAAATTATCATAGTTTCATGAGTTTCACATCTTTAACTATAGTTGTTCTCTTTTCCTACATGAACCATCAATATTTATATATTAAACACACCTCATGAATTATCAATTGTTCCTTTTTCAAATAAAATAGATTGGATGGAATGATAGGTAATCAATGTCATTCTTTGAAGCTTTTAGCGCACTTATTTTGAGGTTCATTTTATTAGAAAGTGTTTTTCATATTTCTAAAATTGTATTAATTGCTATTTTTTTTTAATTTCAATTATTTAATTTCTGATATTCTTTAGCGGTCGAATCTACAGAGGGACATTTAATGGAATGGTCGGATGGGTTTTATGATATATACAATACTTATCAAGCTGAGAAGGCCCAACTATCCTATGTTAAGGTGTTACCTAAACTTTTTCAAGTTAAATTCATCTTCTCGATGATTATTTACTCTAAAGACATGAGTTTTTAAAGTTCTCGGGATGCATGGACTGCTGACAATGTGGGATATCATATCCCTTCTGATGTGCCAACGTATTCTCCTACCACGTAATCGTTTGAGCCTAATTTTATATATTGTAGCGTCTCTATTAGGCCTGTCAATACGGGTCGGCCCAGTCCATTCGAATTAGTCCACACGGGCTATCCCATACGTGTCTTTGAGTTTAACGGGCCGGGCCATCAAAATGATGGATCAAAAACACCAAGTCCACACCATTACTCTGTGGGTTGCGGGCCTCACGGGCCAGTCCACTTTTTAAAAATAATATTTTATAATTTAATTTTAGAATATTAATAAAGATAAATATTATCAGACAATATTACATAATATTAATACTTATTAATCAAGTCTCCAACACCCCTGAAAAATATTCCTAATAGTGAAATTAAATAACTTTTGACACGATATCCTTCGAACCAATTAAAAATACTAATAAACAATCTAAATAGTTGCATTTACTTGACTTAAGGGCCAGCCCACGGGCTAACCCAACCCATATTGCTCAAGCCCCACGGGCCACAGGTTTATATGGGTCGGATTAAGAAGCTCTGTTCTTAAATGGGCTACAAAAGCTGAAGCCACTACCATCAAATTACATGCCGGGTTGGGCCCAACCCATATTGACGGCTCTAGTCACTATAGTAATGTCGCTCTTTTGTTTCATGTGGAGCCGGCCTTCCACCTTACCATACCTGAGGATGAAGTGAGGGCGGATTTAAGGTTTGTTGAGATTGATCATACGAGTCAAGGGGTGCCATATGTAACCGATTCTATGTAACAACGTTACATTTATTGCTAATATGGAGCAGCATTTCTGCATTTTGTTCACTTAACTTCATGTTTTATCTATTCTGCTTTGGTTTTATGCAATGCAATTATGACTGTAAAATTGAATTGATAATTAGTTATCGCATAGATATTTCATAATGTAAGTCATCGATTTGGTTGTTGAAGTTTGTGAATAAGAAGTTCGATCTCTAACTCTTTTTGGTGTTCATGTGTCATACAACCAACCAATGGAGCAGATCCCGAGTATGCCTCAACAGTCGGAGGGAAAAGTATGTTTAGATTTCCGAGACAACAGTAATTTTTTTATGTTTTTTTTAAAGTTACGACATAACTGACAAGGTTTTATACTTCTAGGAAGAGGGAGAGGGAGATAATATTAACTTTGAACGAACTGTGCAGATGGAACCAAACTCTCGTCCCCTTAAAAAGATTAGGCTTTCAATGCCAGAACTTCTGAAGCAGGTTCGTTGTATTATTATTGGTTTCAAATACTTACCTTTTTATTTTTTAGACTCTTTTGTCATTGATCTTGATAACGCATGTGAGCCCGCCTAAGGTAGTTTCGAGTCTTATAAGTCGACTTAATATGCATTTTGAACCAGATACCTATATCAACATTTGTTAGCGTATGAAAATGTTATGGTTGTTTGGATGATATATTTGTCAATTATAAGATCTTCAAGGACGATTAAATGGTTCTCTATTATAACGGAAACTCATATCAGATTCTTTGTTGATGATCATTATCAGGTTGTTTCAGTGGCTCTATCTCTGTGATGCAGCAAACTCCCTAGTTTAATCAAGATCTTGCAATTTTACGATCTTCCCCTGGGCATGGCATTAAGAAGGCGATAAACTTGAGCAAGATCATAATTCATTAGCTGTTATACAATATATGTACGCTATATATGCCATGAACAAAGACAGATGAATTTTTGTTACTTCTTGTTCATTTTAAGAATTTTAACTTTTTCTAATTGATGTTTTTGCTTTCTCCAATTCTTAATGGTTGTTGCATGTTTGTTAATCAACATAGAAAAAATAATCGATACAAGTAGGAAATATGACAGTATTACAGTGCATATGTTATAGTGCAGTGTCTTGATGATGAATGTTAAGGATGCTAACACATTTAGATGCAGCATTGAGGTTTTAGGTTTCAATTCTACAAGTCATTATAAATGTAACAACAACAACATATCGCTAAGTATATTCCCACCAAGTCATCATAAATGCATAACCAATAAAGGCTCAAATCTCATTATTTTCTAATGAATGGGTAGCTGTTGTGATGAAATGTATGAGTCCACCAAGTACATAGGGATCAGGTCCCTATGCCCACAGATGCAATAGGATAATAGTCGAAAGAAAAACGATGCAATAACGTAAAGTACAATGTTTACGTGCAAACCTCCTTGCTTAAGGGAGGAAAAAAATGACTTGTCCAAACCTCTACTAATCTTCAAGCAACCAAGTGATTACAAGCTCCTATAATCACTACCTCATGCAACAACTCTACTACAAGACAAGTATAGTAACTCTACCACACCTCAGCTGACAATGATCCTAGATAACTCTACCAAGGACTCAACACGTCCAAAACGGTAAGTTAAACTTGACCAACTTACAAACAACTCGATCAGTTACCTGTAACTGATGCGACTCGAACTAATACTTAGACAAGATAAAATATTTACAATATGGGAGCAAAACGCAAACAACTCAAGACACCATAAGACTAAATGAGCACTTAATAAGGTCCCTTGATGATGTATGATTTGTGTTCAAAGAGACGGCTTTTGCAAAAACTGACTTTTATTGTATGTAAGTATTCCTTTAATTTGAGACAACAAAACCTAGAAATTCTCCCATTGATCGAGGTTGAACATCTCTACTGCCGTGCTACCAACTTGTGGCCCTTGGTTCATCTGCACTCAGTACTTTCAACGCAAAATATAAATTTATGTGTAAAAATCTACTAAAATTTCGCTCTGTAGAATGTAGGGATGAATAGTTTCAACAATACAATAGGTTCAATACGACAAACCTTAAAGGCTGAACTTATAGGGTTTAAATTCTGAGTTTGCCTTTGCTTTTCATTAAAATCTCATAATTCTCTATCACGCCTTTTTAATTATTTTTTACAAAATCCTATAAGAAGTAATATACATATAGACTAAATGGATTCTACATTATAATGTTTTCAAGAAGAAAGGATATTAAATAGTTGAGTTTAGTGCAATAATATAAACTCAAGCCATGTCACACTTTCATCATTCTACACCCAATGGTGTAGTCTAACAGTCAATAAAGTAAAGACAACAATGTTATGATGGGATTAAGGCCTGCACTGAATGGTACTAAACTATATGGTGCAAGATCATGTTATCTAAGCATAGGTTCCTATTGTGGTTAGCAATGCACGGGAAACTACTCACTAAAGAGAGGTTGACGAGAATAGGTATACATTGTGATGATGATAAGTGTGTACTATGTGATTAGATGCAGATAGAAAATACCTCTCATCTTTTTGCATTCTGATGTGTATCTGTTGTACTACTGGAGGTTTGATGGTATTACTGGAATTTTGATGATCTACAAATTATACCACAAAGGACTTGAATGGTTGCGAAATCAGTATATATGGGACCTGGTCTATAGGAAGTTGACTTTAGAAGATGACAACTGAGTACAGCTGGAGTCTAGAGACTGCACTTTTTGCAGAGAGTTGGTGGCATTGCAGTAGAGGTAGCCAACCTCGACCGATGGCATGCGTTATATGTTTCATTCTCTCTTATAAAAGGGAACATTGACAAGGAACAAAACCCAGTTTTTGCAATGACGATTACTCTCAAAAGCAAAAAGTCATTTTACAAGAACACTGCTCACACTCCACCAACAAGGGACCTGATCGAGTGTTGACTAAGTATTGTTATGTCTTTTCTCTTACATTGTAAATCTACTCCTGAATTATAAAGGATGGTAGATCAATAGCTTATCTAAGTCTTAGCTTGAGTTACCTCAATTCGAGTTAATTGATCGAGTCGCTTTGTATTTGGTCAAGTTTATTTTTACCTTGGGTGAAGTCTTTTTTGGGTAGAGTTACTTAGGACTGTCGACTAGAGTTAGTCGAAAAGGAGTATGATAGAGTTGCTACATCAGTCTTGTAGTAGAGTTATTACAAGAGGCTAGGATTGAGAGTTTAATCATTTGTGATTATTTGAATTTGTAATCACTTTGTTGCTTAAAGTTAGTGGAGATTTGGAAAATCTTGTGAGAAGGGTTGTGGTTTTTTCTCCCTTGAGTAAGGAGGTTTCCACGTAAACATCACTTGTATTTTATCTTTTGCATTGTCTTTCTTTTATAATTGTAATACTGTGTTTTTCCGTTAAGGGACCTGGTCACTTGTTACTTGGTGGATGGATCCCTATGTTTCATCAGTATCTCCAGAAATCTACAAATATAGTGTAAGCTTTCGATTTGGTTGTACGACTTATCCTTCAATTCTACTAATTGGTACTTGTTTACTTCACGATCATACATATACCATAATGATTCGAAAACTCCCAGCTCTAATATCAAATGAAACTGCGTTATGTATGATAAAAACATAAATAAAAATCATCCAAAAAATAGACAACTTCACTTTGCAATCTCCTTCCCTGAACGAATATATGTAATTCGTGAAGAACTAAAATGAAAGAGTGTCATATACATGAGATGGAGGGAGTATAATATACATATACAGGGGCGGACCTGCGTTGTATTTTGGGGTGCTAGGGCACCCACTAAACTCGACGCGGAATAGGTATAATTATATAGAAAATATATGAAAATCGGTATAAAATATATAAAAGCACCCACTATAATATAAAAAAATTCGATTGGGTGTATTGGCATTTGAGTTTATCATAAGGTCATTCACTGGAAGGAGGTCCCGGGTTCGAACCTCATTGAGGTAATCTTTTCTTAAAAAAAATTTAAGTAACCCACTATCCTTAAATCCTGGATCCGCCACTGTATGTATATATATATATATTATATGAGTTATAGATTTTTTTTTTTAGGAATTTGATTCAAATTATTTGAACCAATGAGTACATTAAGATAAGTTTTTTTTAATTAATTAGTGTATTACATTTAACTTAAAAGATTTTGGCATTTTCTCACTCACATACATTAATTCTGTTTTTTTTACTCATAACAAACTTACCTTTTAATTTAATTCAATTTTCCTGAGATAACTTTTTATGTTTTGACACTTTTGATTAATTCATAAAGTGGAGAGCAAGTTCATTGAAATTATAGTATATAAGTAAAAAAAAGATTAAATATGTTATTGAATTATTAGAAATTTCTCATCTATGTCATCTGTTAAAAGTTTGGCTAATTTATGTCTCCGTCATAAAAAGTCTAACTCATCTATATCATTGACGTTATAGAAAAGGTTTATTTGTGCTATTACTTTCTAGCGATGGTTTTGCAAATTCATTTTTGCCACATGACCTCTTATTAGAAATACACGTTACCAAATCTAAATAAATCAATATTAATTAAAATTAAAATTAAAATTCGAACCTAATAAATAAAATCCAACCCACACCGTACCCAATTAACGTGAGTGATGTTACAATGAAACTAAGTGCAAAAATAAATAATGAAATTTATTATTAAGTGTTAGTGTTAGAGATTTGTTTAAATTAATTAGGTAATTGTCCATAATGCAAAAGCCATATTAATAGAATTCACTTCTTTTTCTTCTTTTTTTAATTTAAGTGACATCCTTGAATGAAAGTTTTTTTCTTCTTTTTTTAATTGAAAAAAAGCGTGATTGGAGTTAATTAGTAATAAATGAACTTGTTTAATTTTAGAGAATATCTAAGTTGTAATTTGTAATCTTTCTTCTCAGACTCCATCTATAAAATTACACTAAATATATGTTATTATTATTATTATCATTGTAATGAGATAATATTAAATTTTAATCCAATTTTAAAGAGTAAATAGGAGTAACTACTTTTTTCCCAAATAATTTGGACACTTAAAAGTCCACTTATTCAGATAAGACCTCAATTAATGATAGGATCATATATGACACAATTCATTAATCCCAAATTAATAGACACAAAAATCTAATTAATGATAAAACTGACCAAGCTAAAATAACACAAGGGAAAATTTTAATAATAATCGTTTCACTTTCTCTGGTTCAAATTACGTGGCACTGTACAACTTTGAGAGCCAATTAAATTATTTTTTCTTTGAAATTTTTTATCTAGCTTTTAAATACTTAAATTTATTAATTATATAAATTTTATTTCATAAAAATTAAATTTTTTATTTCTAAATTTAAATCTCAAAATTTCAATTACGCCGCATAATAAAATAATTTATGACTCTCTATAGGAAATTTTCAGTTTTGACAAGTATGTGCATGATTACTTGGTTAAGAAGGGGCTGCATTTTACTGCTAATTTATTTGCCATCGAAGCTAATGTTGTTCATCCCAATCATGTTGGTAGTTTGTTTTTAAATAAATCTATTACTGATTTGAACTTATTATTATGTTATAATATAATAATCTTGATTATCATTTATTAAAAGTTATTTATAATCTTGGGATTCTTTGTTAAATGATTTTTTCAAGTCTTCTTTTTAATTAATAGAATATACAGAACTATTATATATTATCTATCCGACGATATATAGATAGATCGATTATCGATCCAACAAATCGATTGTCGATTCGACAAATGGATTATCGATTCGACCTATATATAGATAGATCGATTATCATTCCGACAGATCGATTATCAATTTGACCTATATATGGACAGATTGATTATTAATTTGACCTACACTAATCCAAACATCATTAGCTAACTCCAAATGAATGATAATCTCGATGCACGAAGCATCCTGCATTCACTCAAAGTCAAGGAAAAGGGCCCGCAGCCCAAAGGGATGTAACCTAGGCTGGCTACCCTAACCCAAGCATCAATACCTAACTTCAAATTAATGGTAATCTCGTGGAACAAACCATTGTGCATTCACCCAATGTACGGGATAAAGGCCCCCCACCCAAGTGGATGTAACCTAGGCATGCTATCGTAACCCAAGCATCGTAGCTAACTTTAAATCAATGATAATCTTGAGCACGAAGCATCATCCATTCACCCAAAGTCGGGGAAAAGTCCCGCAACCCAAGGGGATGTGACCTAGGTAGGCTACACTAACCCAAGCATCAATAGATAACTCCAAATGAATGTTAATCTCGAGGCATGGAGCATTCATCCTAAGTCTATGAAAAAAGGGATGTGAATCAATAGTCAACTTCAAATGAATGATAATCTCGAGGCACTAACCATCCTGCATTTATCCAAAGTGACCTAGACAACCTACTCTAACTCAAGCATCAATAACTAATTTAAGAACTTTGTTTATTACTTTGATGTCATTTTAGTTTTATACGTATGAGTACATCGAAAGGGAGCCTTGTAGTAACTGGTAAAGTTGTTGTGATGTGACCAGGAGGTCATGGGTTCAAGCCTTAGAAACAGCCTCTAGCAGAAAGGCAAGGTAAGGCTGCGTACGATACACCCTTGTGGTGGGGCCCTTCCCGGATCGCTCATAGCGGTAGCTTTAGTGCACCGGGCGGCCCTTTTTTTTTACGTATGAGTACATCAACAATAACTTATCAAGTGTAATCTCAAAGAGTGGGGTTTGGGGAGGGTAGAGTGTACGCAGTGCATATCACAACCTAAGAAGAAGTAGAAAGGTTGTTTCTGGTAGACCCCCAACTATTTTTATATATGTGGCTAATAAGGAATGTGTGCCATATTAATTTTTCTTGGAAGTGATTTTCGTGTTTCTAAATTGAATTAATTGTTATTTGTTATTTTTGAGGGATGTGGACCATGTATTGACTGATACTTTTATTTGTGGTGATGTGATAATGTACAATTATTTGATTTCTGCGATTTGTTTCAGCAATCGAATCCCTGGAGGGGTTTCTAAAGGAGTGGTGGAACTTTTTCTATGATATATACACGTTTCATCAGACTAACCGTGCCCAAGAATCCAATACTGAGGTGTTGCCTAAACTTTTCCAAGTTAAGTTCTTCTTTTTCAAAGACTATTATAATCTAAATGCATGATTTTTTTGGACTCTCAGGCAGCACATACTATTGACAATGTTGTATCTAATATCCCCTACGCTTTGCCAGCGGTTTCTCCTCATTCTACCATGCTATCGTTTGAGCATAATATATCTCCTATGGTGCCGGCCTTCCACCTGACGACACCTGACTATGCGTTGATGTATGATTTAAGCTTTGTTGATATGCATCATCCAACTCAGCTGGTGCCATTTGAAATTAATTTTAGGTAACATGTATTCATTGCTTATTTGGACCAACATTTCTGTGCTGGATATATTTTATATTGTTTGCACTCTTCATTTAACTTCGTGTTATATCTATTCTACTTCGTTCTTGAACAAAATCACATTTCCATTGGTTTTGTGCAATGCAATTATGACTGTAAAATTGAATTTATCCAATTCTATGTTGCATAGTGAAAGCATCAATTTTGTTGTTGAAGTTCGTGAATCTGTAGATTTCTAACTCTTTTTGATGTTCATGTGTCATACAGCTACCCGATGGGAGGCAAGAGTATGTGTTTAGATTTCTGAGACAGCAACATATTTTTTTAAGTTGCGACATAACTGTCGGTTTTATTCCTTCCAGGATGAAGGAGAGGGTCTTGGTATTTTCACCGATCAAACTATGCAGATGGAACCAAACTACTCCGATGCTCTTGCTACTGCTATGCTTCATGCTTCTGAAGCAAGTTTGTTTGTATTGGTTTCAAATGCCTTGCGTTTTAGAAAAAAAGAAATTCTTTTACCACAAATTAAATTTCTAATTCTTTATTTAAATTTATGTGTCATAGGGAGCGATTTTAAGAAAGAAAGGAGTCTTTTGAAACATGAAGTCTAAGTTAAACTTTTTATTATAGTAAAATGAGAATTTTAAAGTTAAATTATTCTTAAATATATAATTGAGTCATTTTGTTGAGGACAAACTAATAAGGAAAGTTTGCCATATAAATTAGGATAAACGGAGTGTAACATACCAAAAGTAAACTTGATATATAGTAGTAGGTTTCAACATGCTATGTCAATTCTTATATTAACATATTATTAAAATGAAAATATTATTTAAAAAATTTAGATATAGAATTTTGTTGTTATTATTATTATTTTTTGTAAACGGTCTAAAAAGAAAAGACTACCCATAGAAAAAAGATTGGATGGAATGATTGATAATGTCATTCTTTGAAGTTTTTGGTGCACTTATCAGAAGTTAGTTTTTTCTGGAAAGTGCTTTTTGTGTTTCAAAATTTGCATTAATTGCTTTTCTTTATTTTGGAAGGATGTTCACAACATAGTGACTGATCATTTTGTTTGTGGTGTTGTGCTAATATAAAATTATTTAATTCTGTGATTTATTTCTACAAGATTGGTGGTATGAGTTCTATGGTATGTTAAGCTCTAATCAGGCCGAGCATGCCGAAGAGCCCCATGCTGAGGTGTTCTCTAGACTTTTCTAAGTTAAATTTAACTTTTGTTTTTGAGACAACTATAATCTAAATTATTGATTTTTTATAAATTCTCAGGCTGCACAAACTATTGACAATGTGGTAACTCAAGTCCCATACCTTTTGCCAGTTAGCTCTCTTACTATGCATCGTTTGGTCCTTATTTAATAGATTTCAATGTCTCTTTTACGATGTCTATCTTTTATCCTAACTATAGGCACATAACATATCATCTGTGGTGCCGGCGTTTAGTCCTGAGAGATCGTAAGAGCAATTCCCTTTCGATCAAACTGTGCAGATGGAACCAAGTCCCCGTGCCCATAAAAAGATTAAGCTTTCGGTGCCAGAACCTTCGGAAGCAGGTTCGTTGTATTGGTTTCAAATACTTTGAGTGTATGTATTAGAATCTTTTATCTTTGATTTTGGTAACACATATGAGCTCACCTAAGTAGTTTATACTCTTATACGTTGACTTAACATGCATTAAGATAATAACCAAATACTGCTAGAAAGAATGTATCTATAGCCTAGATTATTTGGTCATTACAGAAGTAAATCAAAAAGTTTTGAACCAAAATACTATTGTCAATTTTTGTTAGTGTGTGAAAATGTTATGGCTGTGTGGATGATCTGTTTGTCAATTATAAGCTCTTCAACGGAAATTAAATAGTTCTCTACTATAACGGAAACTCATTGTCAGATTCTTTGTTGATTGTCATTGTCAGGTTGTTCCATTGACTCCAGCTCAGAGATGCTGCAAACTGATCAATATCTCGCGATTTTCGATCTACCTCTTGGCATGACATTAAAGTGATAAGTTTGAGAAAGATCATAATTCGTTAGCTGTTATAAATTTTATGTAGGCTATATATGCCATGAATAAAGACAGCTGAATTTCTTTTACTTAACTTAAAGAAACAATATATTGATGGTACTTGTATTCAAGTCCATTGTTACGTTTATATAAAAGATCGTATTCTTCCTTGGTTGTGAATAAGCCTTTCTTAGATTAGCGAGCAGCCTAGTCAATCATATCTATAGATTTGTGTCAAAATGATGACGGCAACATTGGTGTATGAAATATTCTGTGTTTACGCAAGGTTCGGTGAAGGGCCATATCCCAAGGGATACAATGTAGGCAGCCTACCCTGATGTGATCATCAATAGCTGATTCCATTGCTCGAACTTGTGACCTAAAAGTGACACATCGGCAACTGGTGCACCAAGCATTCCACGTTAGAAGGGTCTAGGGAAAGGCCGCATTGCAAGGGTTGTGATGTAGAAAAGCTACACTAGTGCAAGCATTAATGGTTGCTTTCGCGTCTCGAACCTATGACCTGTAGGTCACACAGAGACAACTTTACCATTCTTGCTAAAATTTTCTATAACATGTGATTTGTATCTGTGATCTCTTGAAATTACCTTAAGAGTAGAGGGCAAAGATTGAGGAAAGTTTTTAAATTGTGATATCCATTTCACATATGGAAGGGGAAAGACATCCTCATTGTGCATCATCAGGCGGATATGGTAGGAGGGGAAGTGAAAGAAGAAATGAATGTTAGTTCAATTATTGAGTTCCATAAGATTTGTTTTGTTTATGTATCGGAAATTCACCTCACAGCGTTTCCTCATAGGAGAAGATCGAGAATTCTTTCTCGCAATGAGAAAAGGATGAACTCCATTCGAAGAGTAGAGCCTTGATCATTTCCTAGCCCGTGCACTTTGAGCGCGAAGCCTTCCATATGGGAACACTAGTTTGATTCGCCCACTCTCGTCATTATTGATTTAATGATCATGCTATCAAGCAAGCTTAGACCATTAGGCTCCAATGTTTTGAAAAACAAAAAGCACAAAAAGGAAACCAGATCTGTCGGCGTGAAGCGAAAAGATAGAATTAAAGTGCATACTTCTTTGAAGTAAATCAGACAAAGAAGCAATAAGATCTATGGCTTTAAGCAAAAACTGAGAACTAAAGCGCATGCTTCGGTGAACTAAATCACACGAGTTATGGAAAACAAAAAAAAACGTACCTAATATATATATATATATATAAATATATATATATATATATATATATATATATATGAAGTTAATGCTATACTAAAGATAATATTAATCCAACTCCTCATAGTTAAGCCAAATATAACCGTTTATCATTGGAATTATTTTGCGCATCATCATTTGAGAGCACACACACTTCTCTAAGCTTCGTTGCTTCGCTCATGAAGAGTAAACTCCTCGCTTGGCTTGCTTTATCGTTTTAAACAGCAAAACCCTGATCCTTAATAATACTATGTGTCTTAGCTGATCTTGCCATCATAATATGTCCGAAAGTTGTAATTTACTTTGATCTCTTGTGCAAATAGCTTGGTATAAATCAAACATATTTTAGACTACTTTGTCTTTGCAAGTAGTCTAAAACCTTTTTATCTAGGCCATTCCAATTTCAACAAGTTATTACTAGGGTCTAGGGGGTCCCAACCTAGTAAAAGTAGTGCTGGAGAATGTTATAAACTAAATAGAAACATTCCATTTGTGACTTCCTTTCTCTTTTCCTTATAATTTTCATAATATAGAATATAAAGTACACAATTAAGTAAAATGCACAAGTTATGGAAACTAAAATAGGAACAATACATGTATGAATTTAACGCTATTATTAAGTTATGGTTAGGATTTTTTGCATGTCTTCATTTGAAACGCATTGTTTCGCTCATAAAGCAACAAATCCTCGCTTGGATTGCTTTTCATTGTTATAGTCCTTTTGCAAAAAGTCCCACATCGGTTATATAGGGAACTGATGTGGGGCTTATATAACGATGGGCTTTCCCACCTTAATAGCTAACTTTTGTAGTGTGGTTCTCCTAAGTTTGTATCAATGGTATCAGAGCCACCCACTGTGCCTTGGGTGGTGAAGCTGGTATGGCACTGTTTGGCCAGAGCTAGAAATGTCTAGTGCATAGCTGTCAAGATGCGTGGGTGCCTCACTCAAAAAGGGCTACTTGGGAAAGAGCTATGTACACAAATAGAGTGAAAGCTACCGAGAGTGGAGCCGTTAAGGACAATAGATGCAGAGTGTGGTGGTTTATTATGATCCTATTGCTAAAAGTCCCACATCGGTTATATAGGGAATTGATGTTGGGCTTATATAACCATGAGCTCTCCCACCTTAATGGCTAGATTTTGGGGTGTGATTCTCCTAAGATTGTATCAAAAATCTTGCCATCGTAACTAGTCTGAAATTCGTTTCCCATTACATTGAACAGTTTGTATATTCTTCAAGTAGTCTAAAATACTTCTACCTCGGTCATTCCAATTTCCACAAGATAATACTAGAGGCATCCGACTTGGCAAGTTGTTTTAGAGAATTTTGTAAACTAAATAGAAATATTCCATTTGCGAGTTCCTTTCTCTTTTCCCTTATAATCATCATAGGGATAGAGCATAAATTAAAGATATAAATATATAATGAAGTAGAAACTTTATTTTTCAGTTTTCAATTCAACAAATTGTCATAAATGCATAAACAATAAAGGCTCAATCTCATTTTATTTTCTAATGAATGGGTGGTTGTTGGGCAAGGTTGTTCGAATACAAAGTGTGGCTTTCCATAAGAGTCAGGTATAGTGTTGTGGCCTTGGATTCATCTGCACCCAGTACTTTCAATGCAAAATCTGAGTTATGCATAAAAATCTAGTAAAATTTTGATGACTAGTATGCATAATAATTTCAAAAATACAACGTGTTCTATACAACGAACCTTAAAGGTTGAACCTACAGGGCTTAAATTCTGGATTTGCCTCTGCTGTTCATTTACGTCTCATAGCTCCCTATCATGCTTTCTGATTACTTTCTACAAAATCCTATAAGAAATAATATACATTTAAACATATCTTGTGGTACACTATTTTCATGCTTATATTATGGTCTACGTCATCTCTCGCCAACATAAAGGTGGATTAGTTAAAAATACCATTGTATCCGACCAGGGAAAAATATGTTCATATTTGTTGTTTACTAAATTTAAATTACGCACAACAATTTCAATGAACTGTTTCATGCTCGCTGAGTAATTCTTCAAAAAAAAAATAAAAAAATCTTACTGCTATACTGAGAACTGTAATGTGCTTCTTTTCATTTTTTACAGGTGCTTCAGGTTTGTCAAGTTATTATACGAGTGCCTGCAATAATTACTATAAACTGTGGTATCGCATCCTAGATATACCACTTTCTGGGCAAATACCTTCGCACTACAAGAAGATGATTCTTCCCATCTGTCTGTCCTGGTGGACAGAGTCACCTGATATCCGTCGCTAGTGAGAGGTGGGAGGTATCCCATGAATTTAATCGAGGTAAGTGAAAGCTGGCCCAAACTCCACAATTATCGAAAAAAAAAATGAACCATCGATGTGCATATACACTTAGTGTTTGTCCTAGAAGTAGGTGAAGAGCTGTTGTTACTAGGCGTTGAAATTGAATCTTAAGCTGATGCTTAAAATATGCACTTTTTGACCATCGACTTTGCTCATTGGGTTTCTACTTGCTGATGATTGACATGACAGAAGTGTCATATGATCCATTTCGTTCATTTCAAGCAACAGTAAAACGAATGTTACTTCTTGTCTGATTTGAATATTTGATCTAAATGGCAACTAAATAACCATGCGTTGAATAGTTCCTTCCTTTTGCATGATTAAACAGATAATTGTACGATGCTTACCGATAATGACATAAATTCAAGATTATATGATGACATAGCAGAGGGTATATTGAAGTGACACGGTTAGGACAAAAGGGTGGTAAGACTAGTAACATGGTGCCATCAGCTGACGAACTTCCTCTCCATCCAAAGTATATATAAATCATAGTAGAATAGAGTTTAGGTCTATGAAAGTAATGCAAAATTAGGGGTTGAGTAACCCTATGCTAAGTTGCTCGTACTCTCAAAAATTGTGGCCGCACCAATGTCGGATCCTTCAAAAATGCACTACTTTTGAAGGATCCGACACGCACCCAATGACATTTTTGGAAGAGTCTGAGCAACATAAACCCTATGATAGAGATGTTTTGGAACTCTATGGTTGTGGAGGCATATGGGGATAATAGGCTATCGGGATGACTTAAAGTGAAACCGTGATTACTGGAGGTTCCATGTTGTAACTAAGCCAAGGACAACGGAGACGAATATCAAGGGCATTTTTGCTACTGCTTATTTTCAAGATAAGAAGTATATGAAAGACAATACGTGTTTGTTATTGGTCTTCTTAGTCCAAAAATCAATTTGTCTTGCTTGTTTGTCCATGACTGTCGTCTCTGTGTTGGCGAGATCAAATAAATATAGTCCACGAAGTTGCTTTCTTTTTTCTTTTCTAATTATAATAGTTATTACTTATATTGCATAGTGATAATTAGTTATTACTTAGATATTGCATAGTGAAAGCATCGATTTGATTGTTGAAGTTCTCAAATCTGTAGATTTCAAACTCTTTTTAATGTTCATCTGTCCTGCAGCCACCCAACGGAGCTGATTCCGTATATGCCTCAACAATGGGAGGCCAACGTATGTGTTTACATTTCCGATACAGCAGCATATTTTCTTAAAGTTGTGACATAACTGTCGGTTTTATTCCTTCCAGGATGAAGGAGATAGACTTGGTATTTACAATGAACAAACTACGCTAATGGAACCAAACTCCGATGCTCCTACTACGGCTATGCTTCCGATGCCAAATTCTTCTGAAGTAGGTTTGGTAGTATTGTTTTCAAATGCCTTGCGTTTTAAGGAAAAAAGGAAGTCTTTTACCACAAATTTATTAATTCTTTATTTAAAAGCCATGTGTCATAGGGAATGATTTTAAGAAATAAAGGAAGTCTTTTGAAACATGACGGCTAAAATAAACTTTAGATAGGTGACTATAAATTATTATAGTAAAATGAGAATTTTAAAGTTAAATTATTCTGAAATATATGATTGAGTCATTTTGTTGAGGGCAAACTAATAAGGAATGTTTACATAGGATAACGGAGTGTTAACATACTAAAAGTATCCTTGATATATAGTAGTAGGTTTCAACAAGCCATGTCAATTGTTATATTAACATATCATTAAAATGAAATTATTATTAAAAAATTTTATATATAGAATTTTGTTGTTCTTGTTCTTATTATTATTTTTAAACAGTCTAAAAGGAAAGGTCTACCCATAGAAAATAGATTGAATGGAATGATTGATAATGCCATACTTTGAAGTTTTTGGTGCACTTATCAGAGGTTATTTTTTCGGGAAAGTGCTTTTCGTGTTTTTAAATTCGCATTAATTGTTATTCTTTATTTTGGAAGGATGTTCATAACATATTGACTGATCATTTTGTTTGTGGTCTTGTGCTAATAAACAATTATTTAATTCTGCAATTTCTTTCGGTTGTCGAATCTCAGGAGGTATTCCTAGACATTGGTGGTATGAGTTCTTCAGTATATTCAATTTGAATCAGGTCGAGCATGCCGAAAAGCCCTATGCTGAGGTGTTTTCTAGACTTTTATAAGTTAAATTTAGGTTTTTTTAAATTTTTTGAGACTACTTTAATCTAAATGAATGAGTTTTTTAAAATTCTCAGGCTGCACAAACTATGGACAATGTGGTACTTCAAGTCCCATATGTTGTGCCAGTTAGCTCACTTATTATGCATCGTTTGCTCCATATTTTATATATTACAATGTCTCTGTTATGATGTCACTCTTTTGTCCTAATTATAGGCACATGATATATCACTTGAGGTGACGGCCTTTAGTCTCTAGAGATTGCAAGAGCAATGCCCATTAAGTTTCCGGTGCCAGAGCCTTCGGAAGCAGGTTCGTTGTATTGGTTTCAAATACTTTTCGTTTATGTTTGAGAATATTTTGTCTTTGATCTTGATAACACATGTGAGCTCACCTAAGAAGTTTATACTCTTCTATGTCGACTTAATATGCATTTTTATCCAGAATAGTAATGTCAATTTTTGTTAGTTCATGGCATATATAGTCTACATAGATAGTTTAAAAACTAATGAAGTATGATCTTTCTCAAGTTTATCATCTTCTTAATGCCATGCCAAGAGGAAGATCGAAAAATCACGAGATATTGATTAGACTAGGGATCTTGCTGCATCGCAGAGCTAGAGCCAGTGGAACAATCTGATAACGGTCATATCAACAAAGAATCTGATATGAGTTTCCGTTGTAACATAGAACTATTTAATTGTCCTTGAAGAGCTTATAATTGACAAACAGATCATCCACACAGTCATAACATTAACAGACACTAACTAAAATTGACATTGGTATTCTTGTTCAAAATGCATGTTAAGTCGACGTATAAGAGTATAAACATCTTAGCTGAGTTCACATGTGTTATCAAGATCAAAGACAAAAGATTCTAAAACATAAAGTATTTGAAACCAATACAACGAACCTGCTTTCGAAGGTTCTGGCACCGAAAGCTTAATCCTTTTAAGGGCATGGGGATTGGTTCCATCTCCACAGTTTGATCGATAGGGCATTGCTCTTGCGATCTCTCAGGACTAAAGGTCTGCACCGCAGGTGATATGTTATGTGCCTATATTTAGGACAAAAGAGTGACATCATAACAGAGACATTGTAATTTATAAAATAAGGACCAAACGATGCATAGTAAGAGAACTAACTAGCACAACATATGGGACTTGAGGTACCACATTGTCCATAGTTTGTGCAGCCTGAGAATTTAAAAAATAATTATTCATTTAAATTATAGTAGTGTCAATTAGAAAAAACAAGAAGCTAAATTTTACTTAGAAAACTCTACAGAACACCTCAGCATAGGGCTCTTCGGCATGCTCAGCCTGATTCAAATTGAACATACTGAAAAACTCATACCACCAATCTTCTAGGAATACCTCCTGACATTCGATAGCAGAAAGAAACCGTAGAATTAAATAATTGTACATTAGCACAAAACAACGAACAAAATGATCAGTCACTATGTTGTGAACATCCCTCCAAAATAAAGAATAGCAATTAATGCAATTTTAGGAACACAATAAGTACTTTACAGAAAAAATTAACCTCCGATCAGTCACTTAGAAGATTGGTGGTATGCGTTCTACGGAATGTTCAGCTCAAATCAGGATTAGCATGCTGAAGATCCGTATGCTGAGGTGTTCCCGAAGCTTTTCTAAGTTATATTTATCTTTTTTTGAGAGTATTATATTACAATATAAATGTATATTTTTTTTTAATTCTCAGGCCACACGGACTATGGACAATGTGGTACGTTAAGTCCCTCATGCTGCGCCCGCATCTTTTCGCCCTTCTGCTAGACCAGTTAGCGCTCCTACCGTACATCGCTTTGTCCTAATTTTATTGATTATAATTTCTCCTTCTGATGTCACTTTTTTGTCTTATAGGGCACATAATATATCTCCTCTGGGGACGGCCTTTAATCCTGAGAGGTTGCAAGTGCAATTCCATCCGAGGATGGATGAGGACGAAGTGATATCTAATTTAAGATTTTTTGAGATTCGTCGTAGTCAGAGGGCACCATTTGTAACCAACTCTAGGTAACGTGCTATGTTTATTTGCCAATACGAACCAATGTTTTTGCAGTTGTATTTTATAGTGGTTCCTTGTTAACTTAACTTCATGTTATATTATGCTGCTTTGCTCTGAACAGAATAATGTTTCCATTGGATTTTTTGCAACAAAATTATGACTGTAAAATTGAATTTATCCTGTTCTCTGTATTAATTTCCCTGGATAACTAGTTATGTCTATGATATTGTATAGTGAAAGTGTCAATTTGGTTGTTGAAGTTCTGATGAGAAGATTTATAACTCGTTTTGATTTTCATGTGTCATACAACCGCTTGATGGAGCGGATTCCTAGTATGTGTCAACAGAGGGAGGCCGGAGTATGTTTACATTTCCAAGACAACCACATTTTGTTTTTTTAAGTTGTGGCATGACTGACGAGGTTTAATTCTTTCCAGGATGATGGAGCGGGACGTGGTATTTACTTTGAAGAAACTATGCAGATGGAACCAAACATAATGCAGGTTCGTTTGTATTGGTTTCAAATACCTTACGATTATGTTTTAGAATCTCGTCATTGGTCTTGATAACACATGTGAGCTAACTTAAGTAGTTTCTACTTGTGTATGTTGACTTAACATGCATTAAGATCGTAACCAAATTCTGCAAGAAAAGCTTCTTCGATGGAGCAATCATTTGCATACTCGTTCTTGTATTGTAATTACAAACACTAAATGAATTTCAGTTTAACTTTGTATCTCCGATCCTGAACGCCAAGTACTTACATGGATTAGGTTACAGCCTCGTTTCTGTCCAGCTTTAAGGATATGAAATATTTAGCCTAAGGTGAGGTTTTGTTTGGCGTACACAAGATCTCTCGATACGTAACGGAATGTATCTACATCCTAGATTATTTGGTAATCACACAAGTGAATAAAAGAATTGCTTATCTGAGAACGTCTTTTGACGTATAATAAGAATGTTCATTTTTGCTAGTGTATGAAAATCTTGGGCGGTTACTAGTCCTTCAAGGACAATTAAACAGTTCTCTGTAATAATGGAGATACAACAAACTCCATAATCAGAGCAAGATCTTCCTCTTGGCATGGAATTAAGAAGGTGATATCCTGAGAAAGCTTACAATTCATTAACTATTGTACAGTAATGTAGGCTATAGCCGTGAGGAATGACGGATGCATTTTGTTACTTCATGATTGTTCTAAGCTTATAAGCATTTTGTAATCCAAGATTTACTCATGAGTACTCGATCATGAGTGCAATGACATCCGATTTTGTTTCTTTCTGCCGATTATAAAATGACTGTTGCATATTTTTTCTACCAACACGGAGATTTAGGAGAAATGGTTCTTTAAGAAGCATCCTGTTACTTTTGCTACAAGAGGAAAGAATGACAATATCATATACTGTACAACAACCCCAACATACCTGGTGTAATCCCAGAAGTGGGGTCTAGGTAGGGTGATGTGTACACAGCATTGAAGTGCAGTGCCTTGATGGTGAATGTTAAGCTGCTAATACATTGAGATGGGGCATAGAGGGTTTAGGTTTCAACGCTGACAGAACATAACGTTGATGGCTTTAAGCATTAGTGATTAAGGATAAGGTTATAACGTTGATGGCTTTAGGCATTAGTGATTCAGTATAAGGTTAAGGTCATTCATATTAGCGGCCTTGATTGTTGATGCTTGACATAACATTATACTAATGATAGTTAAGCTTTCGCAAATTAGACTCCAAATAGTTTTTAAAGATATTGATCCTTAGTGTTTGAAGAAACATTTGTTGATGGTACTTGTATTCAAGTCCATTATTAGGCTTATATTTGGTCGTTCATAAGCTGTTATTAGATTAGCGAGGAGCGTAATCAATCAAATCTACAGATTTAGTGTCGAAATGATAAGGGCAGCCTGATGTATGCAGCAGCGTCTAGCGTTTCTGCTGGATCCAGGAAAGAGCCATACTCCATCATTGTAGGTAGACAACCATCTCGATGCAAACATTAATGGCTTATTCCACAGAGAACAACTTTACAGTTTCTTCAAGGCTCCTCTTCTTACTGTCAAAATGATAAAAACGGAAAGGGACTGTGCCTGCTTTTCCTGCAGAGATTTTCTCAAGAGTATAGATTGAGGAATGAACTGTTTCATGCTCGCTGTGTAATTCTTCAAAAAAAAATTAAAAGATATTACTGCTATACTGAGAATTTTAATGTGCTTCTTTTCATTTTTTACAGGTGCTTCAGGTTTGTCAAGTTATTATACGAGTGCCTGCAATAATTACTATAAACTGTGGTATCGCATCCTAGATATACCACTTTCTGGGCAAATACCTTCGCACCGCAAGAAGGTGATTCTTCCCATCTGTCCTGGTGGACAGAGTCACCTGATATCCGTCGCTAGTGGGAGGTGGGAGGTATCCCATGAATTTAATCGAGGTAAGTGAAAGCTGGCCCAAACTCCACAATTATCGAAAAAAAAAAGAATGAACCATCGATGTGCATATACACTTAGTGTTTCCTAGAAGTAGGTGAAGAGCTGTTGTTACTAGGCGTTGAAATTGAATCTTAAGCTGATGCTTAAAATATGAACTTTTTGACTATCGACTTTGCTCATTGGGTTTCTATTTTTTGATGATTGACATGACAGAAGTGTCATATGATCCGTTTCGTTCATTTCAAGAAACAGTAAAACGAATGTTACTTCTTGTCTGATTTGAATATTTGATCTAAATGGCAACTAAATAACCATGCGTTGAATAGTTCCTTCCTTTTGCATGATTAAACAGATAATTGTACGATGCTTACCGATAATGGCATAAATTAAAGATTATTTGATGACATAGCAGAGGGTATATTTAAGTGACACGGTTAGGACAAAAGGGTGGCAAGACTAGTAACATGGTGCCATCAGAGGAACTTCCTCTCCATCCAAAGTATATATAAATCATACTAGAATAGAGTTTAGGACTATGAAAGTAACGCAAAATTAGGAGTTGAGTAACCCTATGCTAAGTTGCTCGGACTCTCAAAAATTGTGGCCGCACCTATGTCGGATCCTTCAAAAATACACTACTTTTGAAGAATCCGACACGCACCAAATGCTATTGTTGGAAGAGTCCGAGCAACATAGACCCTATAATAGAGATGTTTTGAAACTCTATGGTTGTGGGGGCTTATGTGGATAATAGGCTATCGGGATGACTTAAAGTGAAACCGTGATTACTGGAGGATCCATGTTGTCACTAAGCCAAGGACAATGGAGACGAATATCAAGGGCGTTTTTTCTACTGTCGGTCTGCTTGGTCCAAAAAAGAAGTTGGCTTTCTTGTTTGTCCATGAGTGTCGTCTCTGTGCTGGCGAGATCAAATAAATATAGTCCACGAAGTTGCTTTTTTTTTTTATTTTCTAATTATAATAGTTATTACTTATATTGCATAGTGATAATTAGTTATCACTTAGATATTGCATAGTGAAAGCATCGATTTGATTACTGAAGTTCTCGAATCTGTAGATTTCAAATATGCCTCAACAATGGGAGTCCAGCGTATGTGTTTACATTTCCGATACAACAGCATATTTTCTTAAAGTTGCAACATAACTGTCGGTTTTATTCCTACCAGGATGAAGGAGAGGGACTTGGTATTTACACTGAACAAACTACGCTAATGGAACCAAACTCCGATGCTCCTACTACGGCTATGCTTCCAATGCCAGATTCTTCTGAAGCAGGTTTGGTTGTATTGGTTTCAAATGCCTTGCGTTTTAAGGAAAAAAGGAAGTCTTTTACCACAAATTTATTAATTCTTTATTTAAAAGTCATGTGTCATAGGGAGTGATTTTAAGAAATAAAGGAAGTCTTTTGAAACATGACTACTAAAATAAACTTTAGACATGTGACTATAAATTATTATAGTAAAATGAGAATTTTAAAGTTATATTATTCTGAAATATATAATTGAGTCTTTTTGTTGAGGGAAAACTAATAAGGGAAGTTTACATAGGATAAACGAGGTGTCAACATACTAAAAGTATCCTTCATATATAGTAGTAGGTTTCAACATGCCATGTCAATTCTTATATTAACATATCATTAAAATGAAAATATTGTTAAAAAATTTTTGATATTAGATATAGAATTTTGTTATTCTTGTTCTTATTATTATTTTAAACGGTCTAAAAAGAAAACACTGCCCATAGAAAATAGATTGAATGGAATGATTGATAATGCCATACATTGAAGTTTTTTGTGCACTTATCAGAGGTTAATTTTTTCTGGAAAGTGCTTTTCGTGGTTTTAAATTTGCATTAATTGCTATTCTTTATTTTGGAATGATGTTCATAACATATTGACTGATCATTTTGTTTGTGGTGTTGTGCTAATATACAATTATTTAATTCTGCGATTTTATTTATGTTGTCAAATCTCAGGAGGTATTCCTAAAGATTGGTGGTATGAGTTCTTCAGAATGTTCAATTTGAATCAGGTCAAGCATGCCGAAGAGCCTTATGCTGATGTGTTTTCTAGACTTTTATAAGTTAAATTTAGCTTTTTAAATTTTTTTTGAGACTACTATAATCTAAATGAATGATTTTTTTTAAATTCTCATGCTGCACAAACTATGGACAATGTGGTACCTCAAGCCCCATATGTTGTGCCAGTTAGCTCACTTATTATGCATCATTTGCTCCATATTTTATTGATTACAATGTCTCTGTTATGATGTCACTCTTTTGTCCTAATTATAGGCACATGATATATCACCTGAGGTGACGGCCTTTAGTCCTGAGAGATTGCAAGAGCAATGCCCTTTCAATCAAACTGTGGAGATGGAACCAAATCCCCGTGCCCTTAAAAAGATTAAGCTTTCGGTGCCAGAGCCTTCAGAAGCAGGTTCGTTGTATTGGTTTCAAATAATTTTTGTTTATGTTTCGGAATCTTTTGTCTTTGATCCTGATAACACATGTGAGCTCACCTAAGAAGTTTATATTCTTCTATGTCGACTAAACATGCATTTTGGAACCAGAATACTAATGTCAATTTTTGTTAGTGTATGAAAATGTTAAGGCTGTGTGGATGATCAATTTTCAATTATAAGCTATTCAAGGACAATTAAATAGTTTTCTGTTGTAACGGAAACTCATAATAGATTCTTTGTTGAAGATCATTATCAGGTTGTTCCATCGTCTCCAGTTCTGGGATGCAGTAAACTCCCTAGTCTACTCAATATCTTGCGATTATCTGATCTTCCTCCTGGCATAGAATTAAGAAGGTGATAAGTTTGAGAAAGATCATAATTCGTTAGCTGTTAAACCGTATATGTAGGTTATATGTGCCATGAACTAAGACAAATGAATTTCTTTTACTTAATTTGAAGCAACAATATATTGGGTGTCAACATTTGGAGAGCCAAAATTGGGTGTCAACATTAAGTGCGTGACAATTTTCTATTGAACGAAATAAATTAGTTCAAATGTTAATTCCAATTCATACTCAACTAAAACTACCTGATCTAAACCCTACAAAATCAATCATAATATTGATCAGTGAATGGTGTGAAGTGTGTGGCGTGAAGTGGTGTCTCACGAAAAATGCACTTGTCAATTGTTACAAGACAACTTGATGTATATAAACAAAAATAATAACAATAATCTAGGAAAAATTGTAGTATTTTTTTATTACAAACTAAATGTGTCAGGTAAAATGAAATGGAGGAAGTAACAAGATACTGGAGAAAATTGAAGGAAACGTGCCGTTTAAATCTTGAATAAAGGATTGGTGACATTGGTAAATGATAACGCTCATTCTACAGCTCTCGTAGGAGTGTAAAGCGGTCGTTGTCAAATATATAACCCAACTGGGTTGGGTATCGATCCCACAGGGAATAGCTTGGTCAACAAGTAAGCAAAGATTACTAGACTTTTAGTGCAAGTCTCGTGAAAGGGGGGATTTTGATGTGCAAATAATGTAGTCAAAATAGTAAAGTAAAAACAGAGAATAGCAAAGTAAAAAGAAAGAATGTTTAGTAAGATGGTAAATAATGAGAATTGAGAAGTTGGGGTTATGTCCACCTTATGAGTTGTACGTCTCTATTGGCTATGAGTTATACGGTATTCAGACATGCATGTGCTTATAGGGAAATGTATTCGATGGTAAATCCAAGCGTCTTTCGACCTAAACAAGGACTATTTCACTTTAACTCTTTCGAGCTTAAAGCGTATCTAACGGTACAAATTCTCCAAGAGGTTAATCCAGTTATGGCACTAACTTTATAATAGGGGATGAGACCCTATTACCTTGACATTATCTCTTTTCCAGACATATAACTTTTCTTTCGAACAAGTTAATGCTATACTGGTGTATTCTATGCGTTTGCAACCATAAAGAATTTAGATTAAGATGAAGAGAATAATGATATAAGCAGCATACGTGTCAAGAATTCACAAACTCATAGCAATAGATAGTATCTCATATGGCTTCCATAACCCCAACAGAGAAGTTTAGTTACTCATGAGTGCTAAGGAAATCACAATGGACATTGTTATTATACCACAATAAAGATCTCGTGTAGTAAAGTATGGTAGGCATTAGGCGTGAACTCCCTTGCAAAGTAACGTTTCTCTTGTTGTGGAAAATAAGAATTGAATAGATGAATAGAAGAAGATTAAAAAGTAGAATTAATGGAAGAATTAGAATGATTTGGAATTGAAGAATTGTTTTGTAATTGAAGAATGAATTCAAAGTAGTAGTGAATCCTCCAAAATCTCTAGCAAAATAGGGTATTTATAACACCCATATCCTATTCCTACTAAGCTACTGCATTACTTAACCCATTCCTACTGGGTTACTGCATCATTATCCTAATCCTAATAAGTTACTGCATTATTATCCTAATCTTAATAGGTTATTGCTGATCCCCAAAGTCTTGGAAAATGCTGTTTTTGCCCGGGACAGGTTTCCATGCGTCAGTTTTGATCCTTGGCGTCCAAGCTTTCCCTTCCTTCTTTCGTGAAGCTTTCTTTGGCGTCAAGTTATCCATAAAATGCTGAAATCTACATCATTTATACCTAAAAACTTGCTAATCACGTTTGTTAGTTCACTTACAGAAAAAAGGACTAAAAGTGCAGGAATTATATATTTTGTCCTCAAAACGTAGCTAAAATATGGGTAAAATATAGCACTTTAGGCGTGTAAATTCGCCTATCATCAACACCCCACACTTAAAGCTTTGTTCGTCCTCGAACAAATTATCATGTCCATCTAAACATTTACTTAGGGTTTCACAGTAACAACACAAAATATTCATCAAGACAGGCACCGCAGTTATTAACAAAGAGTTGTTTTCTGATCACTACTAGGAACAATTCAACCTCTAACATAGACTTGTGATGATCGTCAATTCGTATTCAAAAATTAAGGTACAAAGAATCATACACAACCACCCAAAACTCATCAACCATGTGTGTCTCACAAAATATAACCCATAATCTCTCACAAGTATTGTATATATTTCGAACATGGGTATAAGATTATCCTTGCTCTCTCTCTCACAAAGAATTCATATGTTGCAACTGATGACCATAGGCTTGCCCTTAGTGTAATGCTCCACTAAATATCAGAATGCTAAGCTTAGGATCAAATAGGTCTTTTGCTGGTTGTAATGTAGGCTAAGGGACGAGTAGGACTATTTTGGCCAGAAATAGTGACTATGCTCCTAAGCGCTTTAATACATCACATTATGCCATTGACACTTTTCTTTCAAACAACCTTTCTACTTTCTTTTATTCTACCACCCTTTTTCTCCTCTTTTGTTTTTCAATTTTAAACATAACTAACTTTTCAGTTTTCCTTTCCTTTTTCTTTTCATAACACAGCTCTTATGATAGCAATTCTTTTTTCATAACAAATTCAAGCACCAATACATTCTAAAGTATCATACTCGCCCAATTTCCTCTTATTTTGTCACATGACTTTACACTTTAAAGCACTTAGGAATTTGGATCAAATTATGGTCTTAAAAAAATTGATTGGGCTTACATATGAGGCTGTCAAAGAAAATAGGCTAAAGGCTCTTAAGGGGTTAACTAGGATAATGTCCACGGGTAGGTAAAAAGAAGGTAAACAACCATAGGTTGCCAAAGAAATGCCTAAATCATCTCCTAAACTTGCACTCTTTATTTTCGCTTTACATACATACCAGGCAAGTTCTAGCATCAGCCACAAGCATAGAATATACTATATCCTCACACACACAAGGCACATGGTCGACTTTATTGGGAGTAGTATAGACTCTTGACCCAACAGATGCAAGAATTAAACCACACAATATCACATAGTGAGTCATAAGTAGAGCCTAAACGTCTCAATAGTCATGATTTTAGCACAAACTCTTGTTATAACCTCATGCTGCCTATTAGAATAATTTCATGCGAAGTTAAGTTAAAAAAATTAACTACTAAAAAAAATCTTTAACTATGAAAAAAACGAAAAACGAAAAAAACTAGGCTAAGCAAACAAACTAGCTAAGCAAACAAACATAAATGCAAATGCGGATAAAGGAGTATAGCATGCAAATACCACCACCCCACACTTAGTAGGGACACACTGCCCTCAGTGGAAAATAAATACGAAAAACCTGGTCAGTCGGACTCCTCCTCTATGTCGGGGGTCATACCCCCTTTGTCGGAATCATCATAGGAGTCGTCGTCATCAGAATTCTCCTCCACGTCAGAGTCTGGCATTCGTCGATCATCATCGGTTGGCACATCGTCATCAAGAGATTCCTCAAAATATGTACCTACTCCACACATCTCCCTTGCATGCATATTCATTGGATAGTCATGATCCAGCTGTTGGAGCTCTGCAGCACTCGGAACACGACCTCCGCTCATCATTGTAAATTGAGTCATGCCATAAAGATGGCGAAAGAAACTCTCATCCCGGGCATGTCTCTCTGCCATAGTAAGGTTGACGCCATGTGTTGATTCAACATCTTTGACCTTTGTGAGGTCAACCTTCTTCGGGTTGTGTGGTAGTTTATGACCAGCCGGTTCCTCTTTGATGTCTTCCTTCCTCAAGATTGCAGTCAACAGATTGCCGAAGCTGAAATGGGACCGCTTGTGTAGCCTAGCCTTCTGCATTGTAGATCGAATGATTGCCCCAATGTTGATAGGGACATTTGTCATCAATGCATATACCAAGAACACTCTATCTCTTGTTATTTTTGTGTATTGCATCCCTGGAATGAGGCAAGAGTTGACTATGCGCAACCATATCCTTGCTTCCCTATTCAAAGGAGCATATGGGAAGGTGTTGTGTCGACCGGTGTCTTTGTGTCTGCTCCATCGTGCCATGGATCTTGTTCCACAGAGTGTGTGTCGAATGGCTCTATATGGAGGTCTACTGTACAGCTCTTTGAATGGTGATGGATCAACAGCAGGCAAGCCAAGAAAGGAGTTAAAGAAATCCGCATTGAGTTGTAAAACTTGGCCCCGAATCTTGACCTCGCTTCCTGTGGTTTTCGGTGACCAGTTGGCATAGAATTCTCTTGTTAAATCGAGATTGGATTCTCCCATGTCTCGGAAGATGAAATCAAGATGTAACGCCATGATCTTAGCCAACATGCGCGGTTCTTTCTTTGCTAGGCTTTCCTTGTTTATCAAGTCCACATGAACATATTTTCTTTCTTTGTTGTTCCTATACCATTCCTTTGCTTCCTCTTCAAGAACCCATTTTATTCCGAACATGCGGCGTGGTAATTGCATCGAGGAGGATTCTCCTTGCTCTTTTCGGCCTCTTTTCTTGCCTTTTTGTGAAGTGGTAGCCTTATTTTTGCCTTGTCTTGCTTTGGGTGCCATTGTACCTGAGACTAAAATAATGTTCATATTAGCATCATCTCGATGGATACAATCTATAAACAAGCAGAAGGGGCACCACCCCACACTTAGTTTGTTGGTACAAACTAGTGAAGTGAAAGTAGTCGATTACTCAGACTTCATCGACATACGTTTTAGGTGCTATATTCCAACAATAAAATCAGTGCAACCATACTTCTTGTATTCTTAGCAATACTTTCATGTTTGATATATCAAGACTACTACATAGGGATTGAATCAAGGTATACCATCTAGAAATAATCACAACCTCCTATGTTGGTAGTCAACCATAATTCTCATCTTGATGAACAAGTTATTCCAACATGTAAGCTTTCTATTGACAAGATTATGCAATTTTTGTGACCATGTCAATTCCGCAAAAGTATAACAGTGCATCAAAATCAAATTCAAGTTGGAAACATGTTAAGATCATTCTTACGTATTCTTTCACTAACTTAGTTGTATCACAACACATCAACCACATTCAAGTCACTTCTACTATTTCAAGATTTAACAATTCATAATAGGCGTAGTAGTGTAGTACTTACGGAGTATAAACGAAGAACAAAGAAGTACTTACTTGATTGATGCCTTTGGATGATGTTCTTGTGAAGTAAAATAGCAAAAGGAAAATTTTGGAGAGGATTTGGAGGCTATAGGCGGCGCTTATGCTAGGTTTCCAATGTGTTTTTGGTCTAAGACTAAGTCTCTTATTTATAGGAAAGGCTTGGGTCGGGTTTTGACCCATTTAAAATCGGATTTGGAGACCAAAAGTGACCAGAGGCAAAGCAATAGGCGGCGCCTTTTGCAAAGCATTGTCTAGCATAGGCGGCGCCTATGCCATGGCATTCCTAGGCATAGGCGGCGCCTTTCACTTAGCATATGAGATTCAGAGACAAAAGGCATTGGCATAGGCGGTGCCTATGATATGACATACTTGGGCATGGGCGGTGCCTATGCTATGGCACACTAGATTCCGAGACCTTAGGCCATAGTATAGGCCTTGCCTTGTTCGTGGCCTAGTTTCACCTAGGCCTAGCCTTGTTCGATGCCTATATTTTCATAAGCAATGCCCAATCCATAGCCTTTTGATTCTTCATTCCTAACTTACCACCTTCAACATGCAATACTTCCAACTCAAAATTGGAAACCAATCTCCTCGTTTACACCTCTTGAACCTACATTTACTCAAAACAACAAAAACGATTAGAATGATGGGTTGCCTCCCATCAAGCGCCTTAGTTTTGGTCGTGGCTCGAAAAAATCCTAGGAAAACAAAAACAACAAAAACAATTAAAAACGATGGGTTGCCTCCCATCAAGCGCTTGATTTATTGTCGCGGCACGACATAGGTATCTCAATTACTTAGACTTCATCGAGATAGATGGTGGATCATTTTTTGAATGGATTCAGACGACAATGAGGCTTACTTGTAGGCATGCAATCTTCTTTGAGATGACCCTTGTGCATACATATCCCAGGAGGGATACCAATTATATCATCAATAGTCCAACCCATAGCTCTCTTGTACCTCTTCAGAGCAGAGATGAGAGCCTCTATGTGCTGTTCACTTAAATCATCTGCAACACTCTCCGAAAGTATATTTCCACTTCCAAAGAATGCATACCTTAGATAATTGGGAAGAGCTTTCAATTCTAGCACTGGGGGCTCTTCAATGAAAGTCTTTGCTGTTGGTGACGGTTGATTCTTAAGATCAAGGTCCGGATGCTTAGGAGTATGAGTATAGGACCCTATTTCTGTTAGAGCACACATAGTTTATTCATAATCTTCATTATCCTTATGCTCAACATTCAACAACACAGCAGATAGTGGCTCATCAGTAAGCTGTTTCTCTACAGATAATGCTTTCTTATCCTCATAATGAACATCAGCTACAGAGAACACATTCATATCGCTGGGATGCTTCATTGCTTTGCATATATCAAAGCAGACCACTTCGTCATTCAATCGAAATAAAAGATCATTAGCTCTCATGTCAATAAGCACACTTCCAGTTGCGAGGAAAGGGCATCCTAAGATTATGGGAACTTCAGAATCCACCTCGCAATCCAAAATCACAAAGTCTGCAGGAAAAATGAAGGTAGACACCTTCACCAACACATCATTTAGAATACCAACAGGTCGTTTTACCGACCTATCCGCCATTGCGAGCCTCATATTGGTTGGAGTAGGATCACCCAACCCCAACTTTTTGTAAATAGATAATGGCATCAAATTAATGCTGGCTCCTAAATCGCATAATGCCTTGGCAAAATTTAAAGAACCAATTGTGCATAGAATAGTGAAAGCACCGGGGTCGGCCTTCTTCTGAACTAGTGATCGGGTAGCAATTGCGCTGCAATGATGAACAGTATCTTTCAACTCATAGCTCGCTGCCCGCTTTTTTGTCAAAAGATCCTTCATAAATTTCGCATACCCAGGCATTTGTTCAAGTTCCTCCACCAACGGAACATTAATGGTCAGCTGTTTTAACATAGTCATGAATTTGCTGAACCTTTTATCATCCGCAATCTTCTTTAATCTTTGAGGAAAAGGTGGTGGTGGAAAGGGAAGTGTTCTCTCCACAGCTTTCTTCTCCTCTTGCTTCCGTATTTTGGTTTTTTCAGGCTGCAACATACTCGGTGTGACGTCATGGGCGTCGTGGGTGGTTTCTATGGCAGCTTCTCCTTTTGCCTTATCATTGATGTCTGCTGCCTTGTCAACCACTTGCTTGCCTTTGGATGAAGTTTCCAGCACCTTACCACTTCGCTTAGTAATAGCCATGCATGATCCGTCATTCCTTGGATTTTTCACAGTGTCGCTAGGTAAGGTGCCCGCCTTTCTTTGATTGAGTGCTGCTAAAAGTTGGCTCAATTGCTGCTCTATTTTCTTGATTGAAGTGGAATGTGAGTCATCCAATTGCTTCATTGAGGACAAATCATTTATTACCTCCGTTACTCCCGCGCTATTTGCTTCCACTCCTTTTAACAGTTTAGCCATCATGTCTTCCATACTTCCAGAACCAGATGCAGTGGTGTCACGTCTTCCTAGGGGGACATATAAACCACTCGTGTCATTCTTGTTCTTCCAACTTACTTGGTCCTTCTTTCCAGATTTATTATTATAGTTCCGACCTTGGTTTCCTTGGGTATTACCTCGGAAACCCCCCTGATTGTTCAAGTAGTTGGCTTCTTCTTCTGAATCAGATTCGTCTCTTCCTTTTGATGCAATAGCTTTGACTTTTTTGGTCTTCCCTGATAATAGATGCTTTGTAAGAAGATCCACTTGTGTTTTCATGGGCGCCATATCTTGATCATGTTCTTCTTCTCTTCTCCTTTGGTCTGCAGTCATGCCAATAGATAAAGTGGGGCTTGCTACCTCAAAATCCCTGGTATGCCAAGCTCTACTTTGCTTCGTCATCCGACCTAGAATATTTCTTGCCTGACCAAAGGTGCGATCCATAAATGATCCTCCAACCGCATTATCTACCACTGGTTTAGTTATTGAATTCAAGGCTCTGTATAGTATCTCCATTAGGTGAACATTAGTCATGTGATGGTTTGGGCACCTCATTAGCTTTGTCTTGAACCTTTCCCATGTTTCATGAAGGGCTTCAGTTGGAAGCTGACGAAAGTTGCTAATTTCATCTCTCAATTGAGCTCTTTTGGATGGCGGAAAGAATCTTTCTAGGAAAGCGTCTCTCAATTGCCTCCAATTTGTAATAGAATCAGGAGTCAGCCCATTCAACCATAGAGTTGCCTCCCCAGACAGAGACAATGGAAATAGACGTAATCGAATTACATTCTGACCAACACCAGGATTGTCAAACGACTTGCATGTAGAAATAAAGTTGATAAGATGCATATTCGGATCATCGCCTTCTAGTCCACCAAATAATCCCTTGAGTTGCAATAACTGAATCATGGTGCTTGTGATGTTGAACTTGGCTCCGGGCGCTAATGGTGGAGGAATTATGGCTCCAGTGGCTCCAGCTCCGTCAAGATTATCATCATCATCATCAAAAGTTGGTTGCATAGCTCGGCGTTCAGGCCTAAACCTAGCTTGATGATCTCTTCTATTGGCAGGTGTTGCGACCTCAGCAGCATGCCTAGGGTTTAGTAACTCGTCATCACCTAGGTCCTCATCATCAGGATTTATTGCTCGCCCAGGGTTATCAATATTTTATTGATGTACTTGAGCGGCGGCTAGAGCAGCTAGTCTAGCTTAAATCTGTTGAGCAGCCATCCTTTCAACTTAGTGTTGTGCCTCTATTCTGCCAATACGTTGTGGTTCAGGATTGATAGGTAATAACGGTTGACCAGAACTTCGAGTATGGGGCATGCACTGAATAAAAACCTGCAGAAAACAAAACAAAAACTAAAAGTAAAAGTACGAGAATCTTTGACCAAAGGGTCTAGTAATTATCACAAACTTAATTGACACTCGTATTCCTCGGCAACGGCGCCAATTTTTGATAACGCTCAATCTACAGCTCTCGTAAGAGTGTAAAGCGGTCGTTGTCAAATATATAACCCAACTGGGTTAGGTATCGATCCCACAGGGAATAGCTTGGTCAACAAGTAAGCAAAGATTACTAGACTTTTAGTGCAAGTCTCGTGAAAGGGGGGATTTTGATGTGCAAATAATGTAGTCAAAATAGTAAAGTAAAAACAGAGAATAGCAAAGTAAAAAGAAAGAATGTTTAGTAAGATAGTAAATAATGAGAATTGAGAAGTTGGGGTTATGTCCACCTTATGAGTTGTACGTCTCTATTGGCTATGAGTTATGCGGAATTCAGACATGCATGGTTTATAGAGAATTGTATTCGATGGTAAATCCAAGCGTCTTTCAACCTAAACAAGGACTATTTCACTTTAACTCTTTCGAGCTTAAAGCGTATCTAACGGTACAAATTCTCCAAGAGGTTAATCCAGTTATGGCACTAACTTATTAATAGGGGATGGGACCCTATTACCTTGACATTATCTCTTTTCCAGACATATAACTTTTCTTTCGAACAAGTTAATGCTATACTGGCGTATTCTATGCGTTTACAACCACAAAGAATTTAGATTAAGATGAAGAGAATAATGATATAAGCAGCATACGTGTCATGAATTCACAAACTCATAGCAATAGATAGTATCTCATATGGCTTCCATAACCCCAACAGAGAAGTTTAGTTACCCATTAGTGCTAAGGAAATCATAATCGACATTGTTATTATACCACAATAAAGATCTCGTGTAGTAAAGTGTGATAGGCGTTAGGCGTGAACTCCCTTGCAAAGTAACGTTTCTCTTGTTGTGGAAAATAAGAATTGAATAGATGAATAGAAGAAGATTAAAAAGTAGAATTAATGGAAGAATTAGAATGATTCGGAATTGAAGAATTGTTTTGTAATTGAAGAATGAATTCAAAGTAGTAGTGAATCCTCCAAAATCTCTTGCAAAATAGGGTATTTATAACACCCATATCCTATTCCTACTAAGCTACGACATTACTTAACCCATTCCTACTGGGTTACTGCATCATTATCCTAATCCTAATAAATTACTGCATTATTATCCTAATCTTAATAGGTTACTGCTGATCCCCAAAGTCTTGGAAAATGCTGTTTTTGCCCGGGACAGGTTTCCCATGCGTCAGTTTTGATCCTTGGCGTCCAAGCTTTTCCTTCCTTCTTTCGTGAAGCTTTCTTTGGCGTCAAGTTATCCATAAAATGCTGAAATCTGCATCATTTATACCTAAAAACTTGCTAATCACGTTTGTTAGTTCACTTACAGGAAAAAGGACTAAAAGTGCAGGAATTATATATTTTGTCCTCAAAACATAGCTAAAATATGGGTAAAATATAGCACTTTAGGCGTGTAAATTCGCCTATCATCAGTAAACTTAAAGGGTCAAACATAATTGGGAAACTAGATTAAGTTAATTCTGGGCTTGATTAATATTTTTAAAAGTTTCTAATCTTTCCAAAAATACAAATCAACCCACACCCATGTCTTCTCCAAATCAACCGTCTCTCCTCTCTCTCTCGATAGTTTCTCACAACCAATAGTTCTGCAAATTTCTCACAAAAATATAATTTATTTGGGACAATTTAAAATAGGTGGAAGACATGTTTGATTTACTAAAACAAATCTTGAGATATCCTTTTCGGGTATTTTTGTATATGTGATTAGCATTGATCAGTTTTGCCTTTCCGAATGAATATCACTGTAGAAGCTACTGCTGAACAATATTGAAATATGTTACTTTTTTTATGGAAATACGGAGATGCAAAAGAGCAAACACCGAGAGAAACCATACGTAAGAGACATTAACGATCTACGACGACCAAAGCCAAATTCCATAGCACCGGATGAAGAACAACTCGTCCATATTGAGTAGATCTGTAAAGCTTGAGTCCTTCAAAGTAATAACCTCACCCCTCCTTAGTATTTGTTGGCATCAAAACTTAGATTGTTGATTTATTTGTTCGATTTTATACTCATAATAATTTTTTATATTTAATTTATCTGTTGATTTATTTCATGTAATTTCGGAAGACGTTGATTTATTTTATTTTATCCTTAGATTTGAACTAATTAATTGGAATAAAATACTAGATTTAAATATTGCAACAAAAATGGTATTTGTTACAACAGAAGACATATTTGTTGGAAAATATTAAATAGATTTTAATATATGTTGCAACATGTAGGTAATCTATTAGAAATTATCAAACAGGTTTTTCTATTGTTGCAAGAAGTAGACTTAGATAGAAACATCGACATAACGCAATAGATAACCAACCTACTGCAATAGATAGGCTATCTGTTAGAATAGGTAGTATATCTGTTACAGCACATGAACATTCTGTTGGCAGCTCACGTGTAGCTCACGCAAAAGGCTCGTTGATCCCCCATTTTTACTGACTTGGCATCTGATTTGATTTGGCCCCCAACAATTATTTTTTCCTCTTAAATATTCATCTTCTTTCTAAAATTTAACCCTAAATTTTTAAATCTTCTTCTTCATCATATTTTTTCTCTATCCAAATCCTTCAAATTATTTGTATTTGGTTTTTTCGCATATTTTTTTTTATTTTTTCCAACTAAGCTTGACAATGTCGAGCTCATCTTTCGCATTTTTTTGTGATAAAGATTTTTGATATTGTAAGTGTGGTCATGAAGCCCTATTGAAGACTTCTTGGACTCAACAAAATTTATGTTGTAGGTTTTTTACTTGTAAGATTTCGTAGGTAATATTTTTTTATTTAATTAGTTGATTAATTATTGACTTATAATTTGTAATTGTGGTCTTGTTTTTATAGAAGTTGGGTGGATGTGATTACTTTGATTGGTATGAATAACGACACCCTTCACAAGCAAATTATATAATCTGGGGTTTGTTAAAGAAAGTCAAAGCTTTTGAAGAGAAACAAAATCGCGTTATGGTTACTGGTTTGGTGTTGTTGGGCACATGGATATTCAAGCCTAATTGCTGAAATTTTCATGAAGGTGTAGTTGTATTTGTTACTGGTTTGGTGTTGTTGAACACATGAATATACAAGCATAATTATTTTAAAATATCAAAAAATTATCACTATATGTAAAGTTACGTTCGTTATGTATGTAAAGTGAAGTGATGAAATAAAAAATTATTATTTCACAGGTTCTTCTTTATACGCAAGTTGCAAGTATCTAGTTAGTACCTCCTAAGTTTAGACCTCTTGTATGTTTTCCACAACATTTTCACACATAAAGGTCTTTGGCTCGGCCATTTCTATGTCGGTCAGCAAACATTTGATGTATGCAAGCGCGTGCGACCCTCATGTGGCATCGGTTTTATTTTTTAGAAGGTCCATGTCGTTGTTTTGACCATTAAAATCTCATGGTTGCTTCATTAACACTTCCATTGGCAAATGATCCATGAGTTTACTTTGCCTCAATAAGATAGGGAACAACTCCAACAGTGGTTGGATGTGGGTAAAAAAATCGGCCTCATCCAAGGTCGATAAGTTGCAGTCATGAACCTTGATATTTACCTCCTCGAGTAGTATCTCAACAACCCGATAACGTATGTTGTCCAAGTTCACGACTCTAAGAATCCTCTTTGCTCCAGTCCAGATCTTTGTATGTGGATTTAGCCTCTTCCCTCTAATATATTTTCATTTTTTCTTCCCATTGAAACTCAGAGAGTAACAAATAAAATCCCGTCCCACCGAGAGTTGATGCTAGCATATTGACATCATCGTACCTATCCTTCAAATTTTTGTAGAAATTGAGGTCCACTATCCTAACGGGAGCATCATAAGCCTCTGGGTACGTTAATTGCCTACCCCAATAGAAGAATAGTTGGTTAATTACTTTTTTCATCCTCTCAATTGCCACTGTAAGAGTGTATGGCTCCCTCACCTTCTTGGATGGTTTGACACCACTCTAGGATTTTAGTTTCTCAATATCTTTAACGATAGCCTCTACTTTTTCAATGAGTTTATACTGGTTGTCCTTGCACTCTTTGCATTTACAATAAGAACATAAAGGTGAAGAGGGATGAAAGGGACCGGTGTAAGGGTTAGAGGAACCTGTGTAAGTGTTAGAGGGACCTGTGAAAGGGGTGTTTTCAAACATATTTATTTGTTCTTGAGCATCAACATGCTCATCATCACAACTTCCAGCTGCATCAGTATGCTTGCCACCAATATCAATAACTTCACAAGCAACACCCCTAGAAGAAGCACACAAATCTGTTGCAGTAGGTTTGTCCTGAAGAGCCTCAACATTAGGCTCACCTTACTTAACTGATCTTCTTATGGCTATTTCTCCAGCCAATTCCTTCTTTATTAACTCTACCGTTGGGTCTGCTTTTGTATCAACAAAATCTAGAGTAATAAAAGAAGTCATCCCCAACTCTTGCTTAGTAGGCACGATCCATGGATGCACAACCTGTAAAAAAGACAAATACATTTAAATCATATAATAATTTGCAGTCAGTTGGGTTACATGTTTACACAAACAACTTATACAACATCTGATCTGTATGTCACAATAGATTAATAATATATTGCATTAGATTACCCGTATGCTGTATAAATTAGAGTAGATGGATAATCTATTGAGTCGGGTTTAGAGAACCAAAGAAACAAATAGGTAATCTGATGCGACATATGAATAGTTTGTCACAACAGATTACCCATCTATTGTACCAGTTGCAGTGGACGGAACTTATGTAGAAAATGATCTTTCTGTTGAAATAATTTATTTTTCGGTCACAGTAAATTACTAATATATTGCATCAGATTGTTCATCTGTTGTATAACTTGCAGTAGACAGGTAATTTGTTGCAACAAACGACCCATCTGTCGCAATAGATGGCATATCTACTTTAATATCTTTATTTGAGTCAAATTATTTTACTCGAACTAAGATGTATTGCATCATCTGGAGGTTTAAAGAGATCAACCTCCTTAATTCTTTTGTTGTTCTTTGCAGGCAACCACCTAAGGATCCTTGGATGAGAAACCTTGTCCGGATAATCCTTGACCTTCTTTCGGAGGTAAGGAAGGGCTTCAAATGCCCTAGCCTAAAAAATGTAAATAGGATGCAAGAAAAATATTCATAAGAATTATTCAAAATAAAGTAATGGCTTAGTAAACAAATAATGATTAAATTTATCTTGAAAACCCAAGGAAAACCATATAATGTTATCGTGTTTGGGGACAACGTTGTTAGTAAATATTTGACAGACATGTAGTAGCTGTCATATCCCCAAGGATAGTTGTTGAATTTCTCAAAATCCTCAGCAATCTTTCAAAAATCATCTTTTAAGACTTTGTGGAAATCTCTTGTCGATATAATGGAATGGGAAAACCAAACTAAGCACAATTGTTCCCACAACCCATCTATTTTTTTTCTTGCATTTTTTGGTTTTGGTGGGGGGTCGCTGGGACAATGCCTTCCCTCTCTTTGATGGTGTTGGTTTTGCTGTCCTGATTGCCTTTGACCTTTGGTAGGGTGTTTCCTTGGTGAAAGATTCTTCTGAAAGATTGCATCTCAAACCCGTTACTATGGCAAACTCTTTTAAGCCAAAACAAACTGGCATGCCACAGTAGTTGATCCAGATTTCATTCATCTTTCCTCCCCCCCCCCCTTTGAATCTTTATCATCCCCTAGGTACTTGATCCTGCACTTGATAAAAAAATATATCATACTTATTTGGAAATGGAGAGTGTGGTCCTCAGGCATCTCAAGAAAGTATCCAAAATAGCTCTTCTTAAAAAGTCCGACTATGTTTTCATTCTTCATAATTTCCCTAAACTCATCAAAAGGTTTCCCCAACAGACATTTAAGTACAAAATCACCAGTTAGTTTTGTAGGGTCATCTATTGGAATCTCAACTTAAAACCTATCAATACTAATAGTTTAGATAGCCTCATGTTGGGATTTGGATCTTATTTCATGCCTCATTGGTGAGGCATTATCATCATGTTGATAATGATCCTCTTTCTCAGTTTCTTCTTCCTCCTCCTCATGTTTATCTTCATTTTCTTTCTCCTCACTTTCATTTCCTATTCTCCATATCAATACCCTTGTCCACCTCCCTCAACGTTCTTTTCATATTTTTTCTCAGTTTTACTTTTTCCTAACTAATATTGATGAGGAAGCTCCTCCGAATCCCTGGACCCCAGGCTCACCCTCGAAACCATGGGTTATGGCACACTATTTGGCCCAAAATAGTCCCGTTCGCACTGTTTCTCCCATTTGATTAACCAAATAGACACGCCCACACAAATGGGAAATACTAGGACACTCCCTAATAACGCCCAAACTACAGCTCTTGTAAGAGTGTAAGCGGTCGCTGTCAAATATAGAACCCAACTGGGTTGGGTGTCGAATCCCACAGGGAATACTTGGTCACTAAGTATGCAACTATTAGTAGACTATTGGTCAAAAATTCTACGAAAAGGGGGGGATGTAATTTATGCGTGCAATACGGTTAACAAAATAAAGAATGAAACGATTAATGTAGTAAGATTTAATCACAGAGAATAATAAGTTAGGGTTATGTCCACCTTATGAGTTCTACGTATCTATTAACTATGAGTAATGCGCAATTCAGACATGCATGCACTTATTGAGATTCGTATTCTAATGGTAAATCCTAGTGTCTCTAGACCATCCAGGATTATTTCACTTTAACTCTCTCGAGGTTAAAGTGTATAACAAGTGGTACAAACTCTCCAAGAGGTAATCCGGTTAAGGCATTAACGTGTAAATAGGGGTTAGTAGCCCTATTTCCTTGTCACACTCTCTTTTCCAAACATGTAACTTTTCTCTCGAACAAGTTAATGCTATAATGGCGTATTCTATATGTTTGCAACCACAAGAATTCCATTAAAACGAAGAGAGTAATGATAGAAGTAGCCTACACATTAAGAATTCAAGAACTCATAGTAATAGATAGTATCTCACAAGGCTTCCATAACCGTAACAGAGAAGTTTAGCTACTCATGATTGTAACGGAATTCGCAATAAATATAATCATCATACCACAACTCGAATAATCTTCTCGAGGGGATGATTTTAACGTCAAAGAGGGATGACATTTTTCTTCTTGGTCCGTTGCTCTCAAGAGTGCCGTGTTCCTCTGTCAGAAATTGTAACGTGAATAATTCCAAGTGTCGAATGAAAAGAATAGAATTCAATAAAGATGAATAGAATGAATGCTGAAAAATTCAGCAAATAGGGTTTTTATAACATCCTTGTCCTAGTCCTACTCGGTTACTGCATCCTTGTCCTAGTCCTACTAGGTTACTGCTACACCCCTAAGTATTAAGAAATTCTGATTCTGCCCGGGACAATTTCTCCCTGCATCACATTTAGTCCACAAGCTTCCAAAAGCTGCCTTCCATCTTTCGTGAAGTTTTCCTTTGCTGCCCAAGGGTCCACAAAGTGCTGAAATCTTCATCATTAATACCTGAAAACATGCTAATCAGGTTGGTTAGCTCACTTATAGGAAGATGGACTAAAAGTGCAGGAATTATATATTTTATCCTCAAAACTTAGCTATAACATGGGTAAATTATGGTGTTTAGGCGTGTAAATACGCCCAACATCAACACCCCACACTTAAAGCTTTGTTCGTCCTCGAACAAAATATTACGTCCATGCAAACATCTACTTAGGATTTCACAGTAACAGCACAAAATGTTCAACAAGACATGCACGCAAATCATTAACAATGAGTAGTTTTATTGATCGCTACTAGAAACAATTCAACCTCTAACATAGCCTCGTGATGATGGTTAATTCGTATCCACAAGTTAAGGCAAAAAGAATCATACACAACTACCCAAAACTCGTCAACCTTGTGTGTCTCACACAAGATATCACCCATAATCACTCACAAGTTTTGTATTTTTCGAAACATTGGTATAAGATTTTGCTTGCTCTCACTCTCACAAAGAATTCATATGTTGTAACTGATGACCATAGGCTTTCCCTTAGTGTGATGCTCTACTAATATCAGAATGCTAAGTTTAGGATCAACTAGGTCTTTTATAGGTTGTAATGTAGGCTAAGGGACGGGTAGGACTATTTTGGCCAGAAATAGTGACTATATTCCCTAAGCGCTTTAATACATCACATTATGCCATTAAGACTCTTTTTTTTTTAAACAACCCCTCTACTTTCCTTTCATCTACCACCCCTTTTCACCTATTTTGTTATTCAATTATAAACACAACTCTATTCTCTCTCTTTTTTCTTTTTTTTTTCAATTTATTTGTTTATTATTTTTTTTTATAACATACCAGTATGATAGCCATTCTTTTTCACAACTATTTCAAGTACCAATACACTCTGAGGCATCACTCTCACCCAATTTCCTCTTATTTTGTAACATGACTTCTACAATTTAAAGCGCTTAGAAATTTGGATCAAATTATGGTCTTGAAAAAAAATGGATTAGGCTACATATGAGGCTGTCAAGGAAAAATAGCTAAAGGCTCAAAAGGGTTAACTAGGATAATGTCCACGGGTTGGTAAAAAGAAGGTAAACAATCACAGGCTGCCAAAGAAATGCCTAAATCATCTCCTAAACTCACACTTTTTATTTTGCTTTACACACACACCAGGCAAGTTCTAGCATCAGTCATAACAGAGAATATACTATAACCTCTCACACACACAAGGCACATGGTCAACTTTATTAGGAGCAGTATAGACTCTTAAACCAACCGATGAATGAATTAAACCACACACTTATCACATAGTGAGTCACACTTAGAGCCTAAATGTCTAAATAGTAATGATTTTAGCAGAAACTCTTGTCATAATACCATGCCGCCTATCAGAACCATTTCATGCAAAACCTAAAAAAATCTAAACATCTAAAAATTTAACAACAAACGTGAATAAATGCAGGCAAAGAAGTACAGTACAACATACAAATACCAGCACCCCACACTTAGACGGGACACACTGCCCTCAGTGGAAATAAATAAGGAAAACCTGATTAGTTGGGCTCCTCTTCTATGTCTGGGGTCATACCCCCTGCATTGGAATCATCATTAGAGTCGTCATCCTCAAGAAGTTCTTCAAAATGTACCCCACTTGAGGCCAAAAGTGCGTCGAGGTATTTGTAGCGAGGAGGATTCAGTTTGCTCTTTTCTTCCCCTTTTCTGTCCTTTCTATGAGGTGGACACTTTTTGTTTTCCTTGTCGTCCTTTTTGAGGCCATTCTACCTGAGATCCTAATAGAGTCATGTTAGATTCATCTCGGAAGATTCAATCAAAAAACAAACAGTAATGGCACCACCCCACACTTAATTTGATGGCACAGACTAATTAAGTGAGTGATGTCGATTACTCAGACTTCGTCGACATATATTTAGGCGATATGTTCCAACAACATGTTTAGCACAATCATATTTTCATGTAATCTTAACTACACTTTCATGTTTGGATTAATGCACTTTTTGAACAAGACTACAACCTAGAGATCTTATCAGGTTATCGCATAGAAATAATCACAACATCTCATGCTTGTGGTCAATCATGATCGGTATCTCGATGAACGAGTCATTCAAACATTCAAGCTTTCACTTTCAAGATTACGCATTAACTTCACAATTTTGAATCCATAAAAATATGACAGTGTATAACAATCAAGTACAAGTCGGAACAAAGTCAAGAACACCCACACTTATGCTTTCACTCAACTAGATGTATCATTACAACCTAACCATATTCCAATCACCAACACCACTTCAAGATCTAATAAATCATTATAAACACAGCATATCAACAACTACGGAATATAAAAGAAGAACTTACTTGGATATGGACTCAGAAGATGATCTTGTAAGGTTAGATGAGCAAAAAGAAAAATTTTGAGAGAGTTGGGAAGGTTAGGCGGTGCCTAGGTTGAGAAAACAAGTGTATTTTGTCTTAAGGTTGAAGTTCTATTTATAGAACAAGCTATGGATCGGGTTTGACCCATGTAAAATCGGGTTAGGAGATTGAAAAGTAAGGTTAGGCGGCGCCTTTAGCTTTGCCTAGTTGAGCATAGGCGGCGCCTATGCTATGGCATTGTAGATTCAGAGAGCAAAGGCAATGGCATAAGCGGTGCCTTTAGCTTTGCCTAGTTGAGCATAGGCGGCGCCTATGCTATGGCATAGTTGGGAATAGGCGACGCCTATGCTATGGCATTGTAGATTCAGAGAGCTTAGGCCATAGCATAGGCCTTGCCTTGTTCGTTGCCTAGATTTACATAGGCCTTGCCTTGTTCGTTGCCTAGATTTACATAGGCAATGCCTAACCAATAGCCTTTGCTCCTTCATTCCTAACTTACCACCTTCAACATGACACACTTTCAAATCAAAATTTGGGCTAGATCTCCTCCTTTATACGTCTTGCACCTATACTTACTCAAAAACAACAAAAATGATTAGGACGATGGGTCGCCTCCCACCAAGCGCCTGATTTCTTATCGCGGCACGACATAGTTATCTCGATTACTTAGACTTCATCGAGATATAAGGTGCCTCATTTTCTGAATGGATTCAGACGACGCTGATGCTTAATTGTGGGCACGCAATTTTCTTCGAGATAAATCTTGTGCATCCATATCCCAGGAGGGATACCAATTATATCATCCATGGTCCAACCAATGGCTCTCTTGTATCTCTTCAGAACAGAGATGAGAGCCTCTACTTGTTGCTCACCTAAATCGGCTGCACTAATCACCGAAAGTGTATTTCCACTTCCCAAGAATGCATACCTTAGATGACCGGATAGCTCTTTCAATTCTGGCACTGGTGGCTCTGCAATAGAAGTCTTCGCTATTGGTGAAGATCGATTCTTAAGATCAGGGTCCGGCTTATTAGGAGCATAAGAATAGGACCCTATTCCTATTAGAGCACAAACGGTTTCTTCATATTCGTCAACCTCCTCACGCTCAAACATCAATAGAACAAGTGACAATGGTTCAACAGTAAGCTGCTTCTCTACAGATAATTCTTTCTCATCCTCATAATAAATATCAACTACCGAGAACACATCCATATCTCTAGGCTGCTTCATTGATTTGCATACATCAAAATGGACCACTTCGTCATTCAGCCGAAATAAAAACTCATTAGCTCTTAAATCAATAAGCACACTTCCAATTGCGAGGAAAGGGCGTCCCAAGATTATGTGAACTTCAGAATCCACCTCGCAATCCAAAATAACAAAGTCTGCAGGAAAGATGAATGTAGAAACCTTCACCAATACATCATATAAGATACCAAAAGGTCATTTTACCGACCTATCTTCCATCACAAGCCGCATATTGGTTGGTGTAGGATCGCCTAACCCCAACTTTCTATAAACGGATAACGGCATCAAATTGATGCTAGCCCCCAGATCACATAATGCCTTAGAAAAATTCATAGATCCAACCGTGCAAGGAATAGTGAAAGCACCAGGATCTTCCTTCTTCTGAACTAGTGATCTGGTAGCGATTGCACTGCAATGGTGAACATTATCTGTCAACTCATAACTTGCTGCCCGTTTCTTTGTCAAGAGGTCCTTCATGAGTTTCGCGTACCCAGGCATCTGTTCCAGCGCCTCCACTAATGGAACATTAATAGTCAGCTGCTTTAACATAGTCATGAATTTACTGAACTTGGTGTCATCAGCTTTCTTCTTTAATCTCTGAGGAAAAGGTTGTGGTGGAAGGGGAATAGTTTTCTCCACCACTTCCTTTTTATCTTGCTTCCGATTATCAACCTTTTCAGGAGTGTCATCAGCCTTCTTCTTCAGTCTCTGAGGAAAAGGTGGTGGTGGAAGGAGAATAGTTTTCTCATGAATTCTCTCATTCTGATTTTCAGCTTCTACAGAATCTTCACAATCTGTATCAATAACATTATCTGTTATATCATCAACCACCTGCTTGCCTTTAGATGGATTGTCTAACACTTTACCACTTCGGGTAGTAATAGCCATACACGATCCATCATTCCTCGGATTTTACATTGTGTCGCTAGGTAGCGTTCCAGCATTTCTTTGGTTGAATGCCGCTGATAGTTGACTCAATTGTTGCTCCAGCTATTTTATTACTGTAGAATGCGAATCAACCAATTAGTTTATTGATGACAAATCATTCTTTACCTCAGTCACGCCCATGTTGGTTGCCTCCACTCCTTTCAGTAGCTTGGATATCATATCTTCTATAGACATCTTCCCAGAGCCAGACGCCACGGCCTCACGATTTCCAGGAGGAACTTACAAACCACTCCTGTCAGTCTTATTCTTCCAACTACCTTGATCACGGTCCTTGTTTCCAGATTTATCATAATAGTTTCGACCTTGGTTTCCATGGGCATTGCCTCAAAAACCCCCCTGATTGTTCAAGTAGTTAGCTTCTTCCTCAGAATCGGATTCATCTCTTCCCTGTGACACAACAGCTTTGACTTTTTCGGTCTTCACTGATAATAAATGCTTGGTAAGAAGATCCATCTGCGTTTTCATGTGAGCAATATCCTGGTCACGTTCCTCTTCTCTTCGCCTTTGTTCTGCAGTCATGCCAAAAGATACAGTAGAGCTTGCTACCTCAGAATCCCTGGTATGCCAAGCTCTACTCTGCTTTGTCATATGATCTATCATATCACTTGCCTGATTAAAAGTAAAATCCATGAATGACCCACCCGCAGCATTATCAACCACTGGCTTAGTCACCGAATTCAAAGCCCTATACAATATCTCCATCAAGTGGACATTGGTCATGTGATGACTCGGGCACCGCATAAGCTTCTTCTTAAACCTCTCCTTGTTTTGTGGAGAGATTCAGTTGGGAGCTGTCAAAAATTGCTGATCTCATCTCTTAATTGTGCTCTCTTGGATGAAGGATAGAATCTTTCTAGAAAGCATCTTTCAGTTGCCTCTCATTAGTAATAGAGTTAGGAGTTAGCCCGTTCAACCATAGAGTTGCCTCTCCAGTTAGAGACAATGGAAATAAGCGCAGTCGGATTGCATTCTGTCCAACTCCTGGATTGTCAAACGCCTTGCATGTTGAGATAAAATTAATCAGATGCATATTCGGATCATCTCCTACAAGTCCACCAAATAAACCTTTGAGTTGCAATAGCTTAATCATGGTGCTAGTGATATTGAACTTGGCCCCGGGTGCCAATGGCGGAGGAATAATAGCCCCTGTGGCACCAGCTTCATCAAGATCGTCATCATCATCATCAAAAGGAACCTGCACAGCTCGACGTTCAGGTCTCATTCTAGCTTGACGATCTCTCCTCTACATAGGTGTCGCCACTTCATCAGTACGCCTAGGATTTAGTAACTCATCATCACCCAGGTCCTCATCATCCAGATTTGTTGCCCGACCTGGGTTATCAATACTTTGTTGATGCACTTGAGTAGCTGCCAGCGCAGCTAGTCTAGCCTGCTCCTGTTGAGAAACCCTTCTTTCAATGTCTCGTTATGCATCCATTCTGCCAATAAGTTGCAGTTCAGGGTCTATGGGTAATAATGGCTGACCAGAACTTCGAGTATTTGGCATGCACTGAATAGAACCTGAATAAAACAAAAACAACAACTAAAAGTAAAATCTGAGAATTCTTGACCAAAGGGTCTAGTAACTATCACAAACTTAGTTGACAACCGTATTCCCCGGCAATGGCGCCAAAATTTGATAACGCCCGAACTACAGCTCTCGTAAGAGTGTAAGTGGTCACTGTCAAATATAGAACCCAACTGGGTTGGGTGTCGAATCCCACAGGGAATACTTGGTCACTAAGTATGCAACTATTAGTAGACTGTTGGTCGAAAATTCTACGGAAAGGGGGGATTTAATTTATGCTTGCAATATGGTTAACAAAATAAAGAATGAAATGATTAATGTAGTCAGATTTAATCACAGAGAATAATAAGTTAGGGTTATGTCCACCTTATGAGTTCTACGTATCTATTAACTATGAGTAATCCGGAATTCAGACATGCATGCACTTATAGAGATTCGTATTCTAATGGTAAATCCTAGTGTCTCTCGACCATCCAGGATTATTTCACTTTAACTCTCTCGAGCTTAAAGTTTATAACTAGCCGTACAAACTCTCCAAGAGGTTAATCCGGTTAATGCATTAACGTGTAAACAGGGGTTGGTAGCCCTATTTTCTTGTCACACTCTCTTTTCCAAACATGTAACTTTTCTCTCGAACAAGTTAATGCTATAATGGCGTATTCTATATGTTTGCAACCACAAGAATTCAACTAAAACGAAGAGAGTACTGATATAAGTAGCATACACATCAAGAATTTACAAACTCATAGTAATAGATAGTATCTCACAAGGCTTCCATAACCCTAACAGAGAAGTTTAGCTACTCATGATTGTAACGGAATTCGCAATAAATATAATCATCATACCACAACTCGAATAATCTTCTCGAGGGGATGATTTTAACGTCAAAGAGGGATGACGTTTTTCTTCTTGGTCCGTTGCTCTCAAGTGAGCCGTGTTCCTCTGTCAGAAATTTTAACTTGAAAAATCCCAAGTGTCGAATGAAAAGAATAGAATTCAATAAGGATGAATAGAATGAATGCTGAAAAATTCAGCAAATAGGGTTTTTATAACATCCTTGTGCTAGTCCTACTCGGTTACTGCATCCTTGTCCTAGTCCTACTAGGTTACTGCTGCACCCCTAAGTATTCAGAAATACTGATTCTGCCCGGGACAATTTCTCCCTGCATCACATTTAGTCCACAAGATTCCAAAAGTTGCCTTCCTTCTTTCGTGAAGTTTTCCTTTGCTTCCCAAAGGTCCACAAAGTGCTGAAATCTTCATCATTAATACCTGAAAACATGCTAATCACATTTGTTAGCTCACTTATAGGAAGATGGACTAAAAGTGCAGGAATTATATATTTTATCCTCAAAACTTAGCTATAACATGGGTAAATTATGGTGTTTAGGCATGTAAATACGGCCAACATCACTCCCCGGTCTCCCTGGCACTCCCAAGTCGATTTTCATCCCACGGAACCATCGGACCTCGATCCCACCCCCGGAATCGCGGTCTATAGCACATCGATTTGGCCCTAAAATACCCCGTTCGCGCTATTTCCCCTGTTTGCCCAGCCAAATGGCTATGCCCACACAAACAAGAAAAACTAGGATGCTCCCCAGCCTGCCTGGCACCGCCAGGTCAATTTTTGACCCACAAAAATCCCGAACCCTGGGCCCACCCCCAGAACCGTGGGCTATAGCACACCGATTTGTCCCCAAATAGCCCCGTTCATGCTGTTTAGCTAGTTTGACCAACTAAATGTCTCCTCCCACACAAACGGGGAACATTAGGATGCTCCACGGCACTCTCGGGCCTACCTCTGAAACTGTGGGCTATAGCATACCAATTTGGCCCAAAAATGCCCCGTTTGTACCGTTTCGCCCATTTGCCAACTAAATGGCCCCGACTATACAAACGGGCAATACTAGGATGCTCCCCAGCCTCCCTGTCATTCCCAGGTCGATTTTCAACCCACGACACCTCCAGAACCCAGGCCCATCCCCAAAATCCTGGGTTATAGCATATCGATTTGGCCCCAAATAGCCCCGTTCGCTCCGTTTCTACCGTTTGCGTAACCAAATAACACTGTCCACACAATGGGAAACACTAGGATGCTTACCAACCTCCCTAGTATGCCCAGGTCAATTTTCAGCCCACGAAACTGCCAGATCCCGATCTTACCCCTGGAGGGCTACAGCACACCGATTTAGCCCCGAAATACCACGTTTGTGCCGTTTCACCAATTTGACCAACCTAATGGCCCTGCCCACACAAACAGGAAACATTAAGACGCTCCCTAGTGACCTAGTAACCCCCGCAAACATAGGCTATAGCGCACCGATTTGGCCTCAAAATGCCCTGTTCGCAATATTTCACCCGTTTGACTAACCAAATGGCCCCGCCCACATAAACGGGCAATACTGGGATGTTCCCCAGCCTCCCTGGCACGCCCAGGTTGATTTTTTGGACTATGGCACCCTCGAACCCCAGACCCAACCCCAGAACCGTGGGCTATAGCACATCGATTTACCCCCAAAATGCCCCATTCACGCTATTTCGCTCGTTTGACCAACCAAATGGCCCCACCCACACAAACGGTCAATACTAAGATACTCCCCAGCCTCCCTAGCACGCCCAGGTCAATTTTTGACCCACGAACCCCCCTAAAACTGGGCCCACCCCTGAATCGTGGGCTATAGCACACGAATTAGGACCCAAATAGCCCCGTTCACGGCGTATCCCCCGTTTGACCAACCAAATGGCCCCTTCCACACAAACGGGCAACACTAGAATGCTCCCCAGCCTCCCTGTCATGCCCTGTTTGATCATCAAACCACAAAACCCCCAGAACCCGGGCTCACCCCTCGAACCGTGGGCTATAGCACTCCTATTTTACCTAAAAATGCCCCCATTCGCGTCATTTCATCTGTTTGACAAGCCAAAAGGCCCCTCCCACTCACACAGGCAACCCTAGGAGGCTCCCAAGCCTCCTTGGCATGCCCAAGTTGATATTTGACCTACAGCACCCCTGGACCCCGGGATCACCCCTAAAATCGTAGGTTATAGCGCACCGTTATTACCCCTAAAATGCCCTATTTGCTCCATTTTGCCCGTTTAACCAACCAAATGGCCCTGCTAACATAAACGGGAAACACTAGGATGTTCCCCAACCTCCCTGGGAATCTTAGGTTGATTTTTGGCCCACGGCATCCCCAAAACCTGGGCCCACCCCAGAACCATGGGCTATAACACATCAAATTAGCCCTAAAATGACTCGTTCGCGCTGTTTTGCCCGTTTGACCAACCAAATGGCCCCGCCCACACAAACAGGCAACACTAGGATGCTGTTCATCCTCCCTGGAAAGCCTAGGTTGATTTTCGGCACACGGCACCCCCGAGCCCACGCCTAAAATCGTGGGCTATAGCACACCAAATAGGCTCTAAAATGCCCTATTTGTGCCGTTTCGCCCGTTTGACCAGCCAAACGACCCCGCCCATACAAACGGGAAATACTAGAACGTTCCCAAACCATCCTGGCATGCGCAAGTCGATTTTTGCCCCACAGAACCCCAGGCCCACCCATAGAACCGTGGGCTATAGTACATCGATTTGGCCCCAAAACTTCCCGTTTGAGCCGTTTAACCCTTTGGATAGACCAAATACCCCGCCCACACAAATAGGAAACACTAAGACGCTCCCCAGCCTCCCTGGCTCGCCTAGGTCAATTTTTAGCCTACGGCCTCCACGTACCCCAAGTCCACCCCCGGAATCGTGGGCAATAGAACACTGATTTAGCTCGAAAATGCCCCATTCGCGTCGTTTATCTCTTGTGACAAACCAAATGGCCCCGCCGACATAAACAGGAAACACTAGGACGCTCCTCAGCCCCATAGCAAGCCCAGGTTGATTTTTGGCCGACGGAACACCCGAAACCCGGGACACCCCCAGAACTCTGGGCTATAGCACACAGATTTATCTCCAAAATAACCCGTTCACACTGTTTCTCCCATTTGACCAATGAAATGGCCACGCCCACATAAAAGGGGAATACCAGGACTCTCCCCATCCTCCCTGGCATGCCCAGGTTAATTTTTGGTCCACGGCACACCCGAACCCCAGGCCCACACCCAAAACCGTGTGTTATGGCATATCAATTTAGACCCAAATAACCCTGTTTCTCCCGTTTCACCAACAAAATGGCCCTTCCCATAGAAACAGACAACACTATAATTCTCCCCAGCCTCTCCACCACACCCAGGTTGATTTTTGCCCACACAACGCTCGGATCCTAGGACCAACCCAGAACCGTGGGCTATAGCTCACAAAATTGGCCCCAAAATGCCTCATTCATGTCGTTTTCCTGCTTGACCAGCCAAATGCCCCCGCCCACACAAATGGAAAACACTAGGATGCTTACTAGCCTCCCTGGCACGCCCAGGTCAATTTTTAGCCGACGATATCCCCGGGCCCACCCTCAGAACCATGGGCGATAGCACACCGATTTGGCCCCAGAATGTTTTGTTTGCACCGTTTCGCCCGTTTGACAAACGAAATTGCCTCACCCACACAAACGGGAAACACTAGCATGCTCTTTCTCCTTCCTAGCATGCCAGATTGATTTTTTTCCCAAGGCACCCCGGAACCCAAGCCCACCTTCGTAATCATGGGCTATAGCACACCAATTCGGCCCCAAAATACCCCATTCACACTGTTTAGCCTGTTTGTCCAACCAAATGTCCCCTCCCACACAAACGGGAAATACTAGGATGCTTCTTAACCTCCCTATCATTCCCATATCGATTTTCAGCCTACAAAACCCCCATAACCCGAGCCCACTCTCGTAATTGTGGGCTATAGCACACCGATTCGGCCCCAAAATTCCCCGTTCTCGCCATTTCTCCCGCTTAACCAAACAAATGGCCCCACCTACACAAATGGACAACACTAGGATGCTCCCCAGTCTTCCTATAACGCAGAGGTTGATTTTTGAATCATGAAACCCCCAGACCTCGGGCTCACCCCTGCAATCGTGGGGCTATAGCACACCGATTTGGCACTAAAATGCCCCGCTCATGCCGTTTTACCAATTGACCAACCAAATGGTCCCTCCACACAAAAGGGAAATAGTAGAATACTACCCTGCCTCCTTGGCACACCCAGGTCAATTTTCGTCCCACGGCACTCTCGAAGCCGTGGGCTATAGCACATCGATTAAGCCCTAAAATGCTTTGTTCGCGTTGTTTGGCCCGTTTGACCAACCAAATGGCACCGCCCATACAAACGGAAAATACTAGGACGTTCCCAAACCTTCCTAGCATTCCCAGGTTGATTTTTGCCCAATGGAATCCCCGGTCCCACCTGTAGAACCGTGGGCTATAGCACACCGATTTGGCCCCAAAACTTCCCATTTGAGCCATTTAACCCAATGGACAATCCAAATGGCCTCGCCCACACAAACGGGAAACACTAATATGCTCCCCAGCCTCCCTACTCGCCTTGGTCGATTTTCAGCCTTCGGCCTCCACGGACCCCAAGTCCACCCCCGGAATCGTGGGCTATAGCACACCAATTTAGCCCCAAAATACCCCAATCGCGTCGTTTCTCTCGTTTGACAAACCAAATGGCCCCTCCCATATAAACAGGGAACACTAGGACACTTGTCAGCCCTCCTCAAAAGCGCAGGTTGATTTTTGGCTGACAGAACACCCGAAACTGAGGACACCCCCGGAACTGTGGGCTATTGCACACAGATTTATCTCCAAAATAACCCGTTCACGCTGTTTCTCCTATTTGACCAATGAAATGGCCCCTTCCATATAAAAGGGGAATACCAGGACTCTCCCCAGCCTCCCTGGCACGCCCAGGTTAATTTTTGGTCCACGGCACACCCAAACCCCAGGCCCACACCCAGAACCGTGTATTATAGCATATCGATTTAGCCCCAAATAACCCTGTTTCTCCCGTTTCACCAACCAAATGGCCCATCCCACAAAAACGGACAACACTAGAATGCTCCACAGCCTCTCTACCACGCCCAAGTCAATTTTTTGGCCCACTCCACCCTCAATCCTAGGCCTAACCCAGAACTGTGGGCTATAGCTCACAAAATTGGCCCCAAAATGCCTCATTCATGCCGTTTTCCCGTTTGACCAACCAAATGGCACTGCCCACACAAATGGAAAACACTAGGATACATCCTACCCTCCCTGGCACGCCTAGGTCAATTTTTCGCCCATGGTACCCCTAGACCCCTAGGCCCAGCCTTGGAACCGTGGGCTATAGCACATCGATTTGGCCCCAATACGTTTTGTTTGCACCGTTTCCCCCATTTGACAAACCAAATGGCCTCGCCCACACAAACAGGAACCACTAGGATGCTCCCTCGCCTCCCTAGCATACCCAGATCGATCTTTTGCCCACGGCACCCCCGGACCCCAGGCCTACCTTCATAATCATGGGTTATAGCACACCGGTTCGGCCCCAAAATACCTCATTCGCACCGTTAGCCCCGTTTGACCAACCAACTGTCCCCTCCCACACAAACGGGCAATACTAGCATCCCTAGCATTCCCAGGTCAATTTTTGACCAACAGCACCCTCGGACCCCAAGCCCACCTCCGAAATCGTAGGCTATAACACACCGATTTGGTCCCAAGATGCCCCGTTCGCACCATTTCACCTGTTTGACCCTGGCCCCACCCCCAAAACTATGGGCTATAGCACACCGATTTGGCCCCAAATATCCCTATTGCAATGTTTGTCCAACCAAATGGCCATGTCCATATAAACGGGAAACACTAGAATGTTCCCCAGCCTCCCTAGCACGCTCAGGTCAATTTTTGGCCAATGGTACCCCTGGACCCTGGGCCCACACCCAGAACTATGGGCAATAGCTCACCGATTTGACCCCCAAATGCTTTGTTCATGCTGTTTTGCCTATTTGACCAACCAAATAGACCTGCCCACTCAAATAGGAAACATTAGGATGCTCCCCAGCCTCTCTGGCACACCCAAGTTAATTTTTGTCCTATGGCACCCCCGAAACCCAGGCCCACCCCCAAAACCATGGGCTATGGCAAACCGATATGGCCTCAAAATAGCCCATTCACGCTATTTTGCCCGTTTAACGAACCAAATGGCCCCTCCTGAACAAATGGGAAACACTAAGATGCTCCCTCACATCCATGGCATGCCCAGGTCAATTTTTATCCCACGACAACCCCAAATCCCAGGCCCACCCCCAAAATCGTAGGCTATATCGCACTAATTTAGCCCTAAAATGCACTGTTCGCTTCGTTTCTCCCATTTGACCAACAAAATGGCCCCGCCACAAAAACAGGCAATACTAGGATGCTCCCCATCCTCCGTGGAATGCCAAGGTCAAGCTTCGACACACAGCTCCCCCGAACCCCGAGCCCACCCTCAGAATCATGGGCAATAGCACACCGATTTGGCCCCAAAATGCCTCGTTCGTGTCATTCCCCCGTTGGACTAATGATATGGCTTCGCCACACAAACGGGGAACACTTAGACGCTCCCCAGCCTCCCTGTCATGCCCAGGTCATTTTTTGACCTACGCCACCCCCAGAACCATGGGCTATAGCACATCAATTTTGCCTTAAAATGCCTCATTCAGGTCGTTTCACCTGTTTGACCAACCAAGTAGCCCCGCCCACACAAACGGCAGCCTCCCTGGAACTCCTAGGTTAGTTTTCAACCTACGACACCCCCGGACCCCAGATCCACCCTCAGACCTGTGGGCTATACCATACCGATTTGGACATAAAATGCCCCATTCACACTCCCAATCCTCCCTGGCACACCCCGATCAATTTTTGACCCACGGCACCCTTAAAATCCGACCCTACCCCTAGAACTGTGAGCTATAGCGTACTGTTATTGCCCCAAATAGCCCTATTCGCGCTGTTTCTCTCATTTGACAATCCAAATTGCCCCACCCATACAAACGGGTGATACTAGGATGCTTCCCATCCTCCCTGTCATACCTAGGTCATTTTTTGGCCGACCGCACCCCCGGACCCCAGGCCTATCCCCAGAACCGTGAACTATAGCACACCGATTTGTCCCTAAAATGCCTTATTCACGCTATTTAACCCATTTGACCACTAAAATGGCCACACTCATACAAACAAACAACACTAGGATACTCCCCCTCCCCCCTGGCATGCCCAGGCCGACTTCCAGCCCATGAAACCCTCGAACCCCAGGCTCGCACCCGGAACCGTAGACATAAGCATACCGATTTGGCCCCTACATGCCTTGTTCACGCTGTTTCCCCTGTTTGACAAACCAAATAGCCCCGCCCACACAAACCGATAACACTAGGATGCTCCCTAGCCTCTCTATCATGTCCAGGATGATGTTTTGACCATGGAACCCTCGAACCCCGGGCCTACCCCGGAGCCGTGGGCTATAGCATACCGATTTGGCCATAAAATATCCTGTTCGCGCTGTTTTGTCTGTTTAACCAACCAAATAGCCATGCCCATATAAATGGGAAATACTAGGACGCTACCCAACCTCCCTGGCATGCCCAAGTTTTCAACCCACGGCACCCTCGGACTTCAGGCCCACCCTCGGAACAGAAGGCGATAGCATACCTATTTTGCCCCAAAATGCCTCATTCGCACTGTTTCGCATATTTGACCAACCAAATATCCCTGCCCACAAAATCGGGCAAGACAAGGATGCTCCCTAACCTCCATGGCATGCCCAGATCAATTTTTGGCCCACGGCACCACCGAACCTCGAGTCCACCCCAGGAACCATGGGCTATAGCACAATGATTTGGCCCCTAAATGCCCTATTCGCGCTATTTTACCCATTTGACAAACCAAATGGCATTCGCGCTATTTTACCCATTTAACAAACCAAATGAGAAATAATAGGATGCTTCCAAGTCTCCCTGGCACACCCAGGTCGATTTATGGCCCACGACACCCATGGACCCTCCAGCCCACCCTCTAAACCATGGGCTATAGCACACCGATTTGGCCCCAAAATGTCCCTTTCGTGTCATATCGCCCGTTTGACCAACCAAATAGGCCCACCCACATAAATGGGAAGCACTAGGATGCTCCTAATCCTCCCTATCAAGCCCAGGTAAATTTTTAGCCCATGGCACCCCCGAACCCCAGGCCCACCTTCGAAACCGTGGGCTATATAGCACACTGATTTTGCCCCAAAATACCCTGTTTGACCAACCAAATGGCCCTGCTTGCATAAAAGGGAAATACTAAGATGCTCATCAGTGTTCCTAGCATGCCCAGGTTGATTTTTGACACACAAAACCCCAGACCCCGGGCCTACCCTCAGAACTGTGGACTATAGCACGCTGATTTTGCCCCAAAATGCCCCGTTCATGCCGTTTCGCCCATTTGACAAACCGAATGGCCCCGACCACACAACCAGGCAACTCTAGGATGCTCCCCAGCCTCCCTGGCATGCCCAGGTCAATTTTTGACCAACGAAACCACCGGAGCCTGAGCTCACCCCCAGAACCGTAGGCTATATCACACCTGGCCCCAAAATGCATTGTTCGTGCCTTTTCATGCGTTTAACCAATAAAATGGCCCCGCCCACACAAACGGGAAATAGTAGGATGCTTCCTAGTCTCCCTGTCATACCTAGGACAATTTTTGGCCGACCGCACCTCCGGACCGCAGGCCTATCCCCAGAACCGTGAACTATAGCACACCGATTTGTCCCTAAAATGCCTTATTCACGCTGTTTAACCCATTTGACCACTAAAATGGCCCCACTCATACAAAAAAACAACACTAGGATACTCTCCCTCCCCCCTGGCATGCCCAGGCCGACTTCCAGCCCATAAAACCCTCGAACCCCAGGCTCGCCCCCAAAACCGTAGGCATAAGCATACCGATTTGGCCCCAACATGCCTTGTTCACAATGTTTCCCCTGTTTGACCAACCAAATAGCCCCACCTACACAAATCGATAACACTAGGATGCTCCCTAACCTCTCTAGCATGTCCAGGATGATGTTTTGACCATGGAACCCTCATACCCCGGGCCTACCCCCGGAGCCGTGGGCTATAGCACACCGATTTGGCCATAAAATGTCCTGTTCGCGCTATTTTGTCTGTTTAACCAACCAAATAGCCATGCCCATATAAATGGGAAATACTAGGACGCTACCCAAACTCCCTGGCATGCCCAAGTTTTCAACCCACGGCACCCTCGGACTTCAGGCCCACCCTCGGAACAGAAGGCGATAGCATACCAATTTTGCCCCAAAATGCCTCGTTCGCACTGTTTCGCATATTTGACCAACCAAATGTCCCTGCCCACAAAATCGGGAAAGACAAGGATGCTCCCTAACATCCATGGCATGCCAAGATCAATTTTTGGCCCACGGCACCACCGAACATGAAGCCCACCCCCGGAACAATGGGCTATAGCACAATGATTTGGCCCCTAAATGCCCTATTCGCGCTATTTTACCCATTTGACAAACCAAATGGCCCCGCCTTGACAAATAAGAAATAATAGGATGCTTCCAAGTCTCCCTAGCATACCCAGGTCGATTTATGGCCCACGACACCCATGGACCCTCCAGCCCACCCTCTAAACCATGGGCTATAGCACACCGATTTGGCCCCAAAATGTCCCTTTCGTGCCGTATCGCCCGTTTGACCAACCAAATAGGCCCACCCACATAAATGGGCAGCACTAGGATGCTCCTAATCCTCCCTATCAAGCTTAGGTCAATTTTTAGCCCATGGCACCCCCGAACCCTAGGCCCACCTTCGAAATAGTGGGCTATATAGCACACTGATTTTGCCCTAAAATACCTTGTTTGCTCCGTTTCGCCTGTTTGACCAACCAAATGGCCCTGCTTGCATAAACGGGAAATACTAAGATGCTCATCAATGTTCCTAGCATGCCCAGGTTGATTTTTGACACACAAAACCCCAGACCCCAGGCCCACCCTCGGAACTCTGGACTATAGCACGCCGATTTTGCCCCAAAATGCCCCGTTCATGCCGTTTCGCCCATTTTACAAACCAAATGGCCCCACCTACACAACCAGGCAACTCTAGGATGCTCCCCAGCCTCCCTGGCATGCCCAGGTCAATTTTTGACCAACGAAACCACCGGAGCCTGAGCTCACCCCCAGAACCGTAGGCTATATCACACCTGGCCCCAAAATGCATTGTTCGTGCCTTTTCATGCGTTTAACCAATTAAATGGCCCCGCCCACACAAACGGGATATAGTAGGATGCTTCCTAGTCTCTTTGACATGCCCAGGATGGTTTTTGACCCACGGTACCCCCGAATCCTGCTCCCCACCCTCGAAACTTTGGGCTAGAACACACTAATTTGGCCCCAAATAGCCTCGTTCGCACCGTTTCTCTCGTTTGAAAAACAAAATGGCCCCGTCCATATAAACGGGCAACACTAGGATGCTCACCAGCCTACCTTGCACACCCAGGTAAATTTTTGTCCCACGGCACCCCTGGACCTCACGCCCACCCCCGGAATCGTGAAATATAGCACACTGATTTGGCCCCAAAATACCCTATTCACGTCGTTTGCCTATTTGACCAGCCAAATGTCCCCACCAATACAAACGGGCAACACTAAGATGCTCCCCAGCCTCTTTGGCATGTCCCAGTTGAGTTTTTGACCACGAAATCCCCGGACCTCTTGCCCACCCCCGGAACCGTAGGCTATAGCACACCGATTTAGCCAAAAATGCCCTGTTCGCGTTGTTTAGTCTGTTTGACTAACCAAATGGCCCTTCCCTTATAAATGGCAAACACTAGGATGCTCCCTTCCATTCTTGGGATGAACAGGTCAATTTTCAGCCCACGACACCCCTGGACCTCGGGCCTACCCCCGGAACCGTGGGCTATAACACACTGATTTGGCCCCAAAATGTCCTATTCAAGCTGTTTCAAATGTTTAACCAACAAAATGGTCCCTCCCACACAAACGGGAAATACTAAGACGCTTCTCATCCTCCCTGGCATGCCCAGGTCGATTTTCGACCAACGAAACCCTCGGACCCCGGGCTAACCGTCGAAACCAAAGGCTATTGCATAATGATTTGGCCCCAAAATGCCCCGTTCGCCCCTTTTCATACGTTTGACCAACAAAATGGCCCCACCCACTCAAACGAACAATACTAGGTTGCTCCCTAGCCTCCCTGACACGCCCAGGTTTATTTTGGACCCACGGCACCCCCGAACCCTAGTCCCCACCCCAAAACTATGGGCTATAGCTCACTGATTTGTCCCCAAATAACCCCATTTGCGCCGTTTCTCCCATTTGACCAACCAAATGGTTCTTCTTACATAAACGGATAATACATGGATGCTCTCCAGCCTTCCTAGCATGCCCTGATCAATTTTTACCCCACGGAACCCCCAAACCCTTGGCCCACCCCTAAAATCGTGAACTATAGCACACTGATTTATCCCCAAAATGCTTTATTCGCGCCTTTTAGCCTGTTTGACCACCCAAATAGCCCAGCCTTCACAAATGGACAACACTAGGATGCTCCCCAGCCTCCCTGGAACTCCCAGGTTGATTTTTCACCCATGACATCCCCGAACCCCAAACCCAGCCCCAGAATCGTGGGCTATAGCACAACGATTTGGCTTTAAAAACACTATTCACACCATTTTGCCTGTTTGACCAAACAAATGTCCCTGGCAACATAATGATGATCCCTAGTCTCCCTGGCACACCCAGGTTGATTTTTATCCCACGGCACCCCCGGACCCCCGACCCATCCCTGAAACTGGGGGTTATTTCACACCGATCTAAAATGCCCTGTTCGTGCCATTTTACTAACCAAATGGCCCCGCCCATACAAACAGACAACATTATGAAGCTCACCAGCCTCCCTGGCACTTCCAGACCGATTTTTGGCGCACGTCACCCCCGGACCCTTGGCTCACCCTCGAAATCGTGGCCTATATAGCACACCGATTTGGCCCCAAAATATTTCGTTCACGCTGTTTCCCCTATTTGACCAACCACATAGCCCCGCCCACACACACGGAAAACACTAGTTTGCTCCTCAGCCTTTTTGTCATGCACAAGTCAATTATTGGCCCTTGGCACCCTCGAACCCCGAGCCCACCCCTGGAATCATAGCTATAGCACACCGATTAAGCTCCAAAATGCCCCATTTATGCCGTTTTTCCTGTTTGAATAACCAAATAGCCTTGCCAATATAATTGGGTAATACTAGGATGCTTCCTATCCTCCACGGTATGCCCAAGTCGATTTATGACCAACAACTCCCCTAGACCCCCGATCCACCCCCAAAACCGAAGACTATAATACACGTATATTGCCTTAACTAGCCCTATTCGCGTTGTTTCTCCTGTTTGACCAACAAACTATCCCCGTACACACCAACGGGAAACACTAGGATGCTCCCCAGCCTCCATAGCATGCCTCGGTCAATTTTTAGTCGATGGCACAAAGGGCCCCGGGCACACCCCCAAAACCGTAAACTATAGCACACCGATTTGATCCCAAAATTCCCCATTCATGCCATTTTCCCCATTTGACAACCCAAATAGCCCGTCCCATACTAACAGGCAACACTAGGACCCTCCCCAACCTCCCTGGCAAGCCCAAGTCAATTTTCGGACCACGGCAACCCCAAAAACTAGGCCCACCCCCGAAATTGTGAGCTATAGCACACCAATTTGGCCCCAAAATGCCCTGTTCGTGCGATTTTGCCTGTTTTACTAGCCAAATGGCTCCACCCACACAAACGGGCAACACTAAGATGTTCCCTAGCCTCCCTGTCATGCCCAGGTCGATTTTCGTCAAACAACACCCCCAAAACCCCGAGCTCACCCCTGAAACCGTGGGCTATAGAACATCGATTTTGCCCCAAAATACGTTGTTCGCACCGTTTTGCCCATTTGACTAACCAAATGGCCCACCCAAAGAAATGGTCAACACTAGAATGCTCCCAAGCCTCTCTGGAACATTTAGGTCGATTTTTGGTCCACGGCACCCCCGACCCAACCTCCCAGAACTGTGGGCTATAGCACATCGATTTGGCCCCAAAATGCCTCGTTCATGCCGTTTAACCCGTTTTACCAACCAAATGTACCCACCCACACAAACAGGAAAATTTAGGACACTTCCCAGACGCTCTGGCATGCCCAAGTTTATTTTTGACCCACCGTACCCACAGACCTCAGGCCCATCCCTGGACCATAGGCTATAGCACATCGATTTGGCACCAAAAGGCCTCATTCGCGCCGTTTCTCCTGTTTGACCAACCAAATGGATCCACCCATACAAACGAGCAATACAAAGATGCTCCCCAGCCTTCTCTACATTCGCAGGTCGATTTTTGGTCTACAACACCCCAAAACCCCGGGCTCACCCTCGAAACCGTGGGCTATAGCACATCGATTTTGCCCCAAAATGCCCTGTTCGCACCATTTTTCCCATTTGACTAACCAAATGGACCACCCAAAGAAATGGGCAACACTAGAATGCTCCCAAGCCTTTCGGGCACGTTCAGGTCAATTTTTCGTCCACGGCACCCCCGACCCAACCTCCCAAAACTGTGGTCTATAGCACACCGATTTGGCCTCAAAATTTCTGGTTCGCATCATTTCACCCATTTAACCAACCAAATAGCCCCGCCCACACAAACGGGAAGAACTAGGACGCTCCCCAACCTCCCTGGCATACCTAGGTTGATTTTTGTCCCACGGCACCCCTGGACCCCGAGTGCACACCTAAAACCGGGGGCTATTTCACACCGATTTGGCCCCAAAATGCTTGGTTCTTGCCATTTTACCAACCAAATGTCCACTCCCACACAAACGGGCTACACTAGGATGCTCCCCAGCCTCCTTGACACGCTCAAATTAATTTTTAGCCCACATCACCCCCGGACCCCTGGCTTAACCCCAGAACCGTGGGCTATAGCACACTAATTTGACCCCAAAATTTCCCATTCGCGCTGTTTACCCTGTTTGACCAACCACATGGCCCCTCCCACACAAATGAGAAACACTAGGATGCTCCTCAGCCTTTTTGTCATGCCCAGGTCACTTTTCTGCCCATGGGACCCCCGAACCCTGGGCCCATCCCTGGAATCATAGCTATAGCACTAAAATTCCCTGTTCATGTCGTTTCGCCCGTTTGACCAACCAAATGGCCCCTCACACACAAATGGGCAATACTAGGATACTCTTCATCCTCCCAAACATGCCCAAGTAAATTTTTGACCCACAGCACCCCAGACCCCCGGTCCACCCCCAGAATCGTGGCCTATAGCACACTGATGTTGCCTCAAATTACCCCATTCACTCTGTTTCTCCCATTTGACCAATAACATTTCCTTGTCCACACAAACGGGAAACACTAAGATGCTCCCCAGCATCTGTAGCATGCCTAGGTCAATTTTTGGCCCATGAATCACTACACCCAGGCCCACCCCCAGAACCGTAAACTATAGCACACCGATTTGGTCCCAAAATGCCCAGTTCGCATAGTTTGCCCTATTTGATCACCCAAATGGCCCCGACCACAGAAACGAGCGACACTAGGATGCTCCCCAACCTCCATGGCATTCCCAAGTCAATTTTTGGCCTACGACACCCCCGAACACTAGGCCCACTCCCAAAACCTTGGGCTATAGCACATCGATTTGGCCCCAAAATACACTGTTCGTGCTATTTTGCCCGTTTTACTAGCCAAATTGCCCATCCTACACAAATGGGCAACACTAAGATTCTCCCAAGCCTTCCTGGCATGCCTAGGTTGATTTTTATCCCACGACACTCCCGAACCTCGGGCCCAAATCCAAAACCGTAGGCTATAGAACTTTGATTTGGCCAAAAAATACCTTGTTCGCATCGTTTTGCCTGTTTGACAAACCAAATGGCCCTGTCCACGCAAACGGGCAATACTAGGATGCTTCCCAACCTCCCTATCATGCCCAGGTCAATTTTTGGCCCATGACACCCCCTGAACCGTGGGCTTTAGTACACCGATTTGGCCCCAAAATGCCCTGTTCACGTCGTTTCACCCGTTTAGCTAACCAAATGTCCCCACCCACATAAATGGGAAACACTAGGATGCTTCCCAGCCTCCCTGGCATGCCTAGGTCAATTTTTGGTCCATGGTGGTCTCAGACCTCGGGCCCATCCATAGAACTGTGGCCTATAGCACACCTATTTGGCTATAAAAGGCCCCGTTCACGCCGTTTCTCCTGTTTGACCAACCAAATGGCCCCGCCCGCACAAACGGGCAACACTAAGACACTCCCTAGCCTCCCCAACATACCCAGATCAATTTTTGGCCAACAACACCCCGAACCCCGAGCTCACCCCTGGAATCGTGGGCTATAACATATCAATTTGGCTCCAAAATGCCCCACTCGCAGCGTTTCATCCATTTGTCCAACAAAATGGCCCCGCTCATGCGAACGGGCAATATTAAGATGCTCTCCAGCCTCCCTGGCACGCCTTGGTCAATTTTTGGCCGACAGTACCCCCAAACCCCCAGCGCACCCTCGGAACCGTGGGCTATAGCATACTAATTTAGCCCCAAAATATCTTGTTCGCGCCATTTCATCTATAGACCAATCAAATGGCCCCGCCCACAAAAACAGGCAATACTAGAATGATCCCTAGCCTCCATGGCACACCTAGGTTGATTTTTGGCCTACAGCACCACTATATATCAAGCCCACCCACGGAATTGTTGGCTATAGCACTCCAATTTGGCCCTAAAATGCAGTGTTCGCACCGTTTCGCCCGTTTGACCAACTAAATGGCCCCACCCAATTAAATAGGCAATGCTAGACTGATCCCAAGCCTCTCTGGTATATCCAGGTCAATTTTTCGATCCACGACACCATCGGACCCTGGGCCCACCCCCAGAACCGTAGGCTATAGCACACCGATTTGGCCTCAAAATGCCTTGTTCACGTTATTTCATGCATTTGACTAACCAAATGGCCCCTTCCACACAAACGGGAAACACTAGGATCCTTCCTAGCCTCCCTGGCACACCCAAGTTGATTTTTGTCCCACGGCACCCCCAGACCCCGGACCCATCCCCGGAATTGGGGGCTATTTCACACCAATTTTGGTCCAAAATGCCTTGTTCGTGCTGTTTTACTAACCAAATGGCCTCGCCCACACAAACGGGCAACACTAGGATGCTCCCCAGCCTCCCTGGCACGCCCAAATCGATTTTTGACCCATGACACCTTGAACCCCTGGCCCATCTCCAGAACCGTGGGCTATAACACACTAATTTGGCCAACCACATGACCCCGCGCACACAAATGGGCAACACTAGGATGCTCCTCAGCCTCCTAGTCATTCCTAAGTAAATTTTTGGACCACGAAACTCCCAGGACCACCCTTGGAGCCATAGTTATAGCACACCGATTTAGCCCCAAAATTTTCCATTCATGCTGTTTCGCCTGTTTGACCAACCAAATGGCCCCACCCACACAAACATGTAATACAAGGATGCTCCCGAACCTCCCCGACATGCCTAGATCAATGTTTGACCGACGACACCCCCAGACCCCCGGTCCACCCCCATAACCGTGGGTTATAGTACACCGATATTGCCTCAAATAGCCCCGTTCGCGCTATTTCTCCCATTTGACCAATGAAATTGACCCGTCCTCACGAATGGGAAACACTAGGATGCTCTCCGACCTCCATATCACGGCCAGGTCAATTTTTGGCCCATGAAACATGGACCCCGAGGCCACCCCCAAAACCATGAACTATAGCACACCGATTTGGTCCCAAAATGCCTCATTCGTGCTGTTTGCCCCATTTGACCACCCAAATGGCCCCGCCCACACAAACAGGCAATATTAGGATGCTCTCCAGCCTCCCTGGTATTCCCAGGTCGATTTTCAGCCCACGAAACCCACGGACCCTAGGCCCACCCCTAGAACTGTGGGCTATAGCACACCAATTTAGCCTCAAAATCCCCTGTTCGTTCCATTTTTCCCATTTGACTAGCGAAATAGCCCCTCCCACACAAATGGGAAATACTAGGATGCTCCCTAGCCTCACTGGCATGCCTAGGTTAATTTTCATCCCACGAAACCCCAAAACCCCGAGCCCAAATCCAAAATTGTGGGATATAGCACATCGATTTAGCCCCAAAATACCCCGTTTGCACTGTTTTGCCCATTTGAATAACCAAATGGCCCCACCTACTCAAATGGGAAATACTAGGACGCTCACCAGCATCCCTGTCATGCCCAGGTCAATTTTTAGCCCACTACACCCTCCAGGCTCACCCCCGAAACCATGGGCTATAGCACACCGATTTGGCCCCAAAATGCCCTGTTCACATTGTTTTGACCGTTTGACTAAATAAATGGCCCCGCCCACACAAATGGGAAACACTAGAATGCTTCTTAGCCTCTCTGTCATTCCCACGTCAATTTTTGGCCCATGATACCCGCGGACCTCAGGCCTATCCCTGGAATAGTGGGCTATAGCACATTGATTTGGCCCTAAAATGCTCCGTTCACACCGTTTCACCTATTTGACCAACCAAATTGTCTCGCCCACACAATAGACAACACTAAGATGCTCCCCAGACACCTCGGTACGCCCAGGTCGATTTTCGTCCCACAGCACCCTTGAACCCCGGGCTCACCCCTGGAACCGTAGGCTATTATAGCACACCAATTTGGCTCCAAAATGCCCCGCTTGCACCATTTCACCCATTTGACCAACCAAATGGCCTCGCCCACGCAAACGAGCAACACTAGGATGCTCCACAGCTTTCCTAGCATGCCCAGGTAGATTTTTGACCGACAGCTTCCCTGGACCCCGAGCCCACCCCCAGAACGGTGAGCTATAAGACATCAATTTGGCCCCAAATAGCCTTGTTCGTTCTGTTTCTCCCATTTAACCATTCAAATAGCCCCGCCCACACAAAAAGAAAATACTAGGGAGCTTCCAAGCCTCGCTGGTACGCCCAGGTCAATTTTCAGCCCATAGCACCCCCGGACCCCGGGTCCACCCCAGGAACCATGGGCTATAGCACACCAATTTTGCCCCAAAAAGCCCCATTCGTATCGTTTTTCCCCTTTAACCAACTAAATAGACCCTCCCACACAAACGGGCAATATTAGGACGCTTTCCAGCCTCCCTGGTATGCCCAAGTTAATTTTTGAATCGCGGTACCCCCGGACCGCAGGCCCACCCCAGGAACCGTAGGCTGTAGCACATCGATTTGGCCCCAAATAGCCCCGTTCGCACCATTTATCTCGTTTGACTAACCAAATGGCTTCGCCCAATCAAACGGGAAACACTAAGACGTTCCCCAGCCTCCCTGGCACGCCCAAGTCAATTTTTGGCCCACCACATCCCTGGGCCCACCCCATAACTGTGGGATATAACACACTAATTTGGTCTCAAATAGTACACCATACTATTTTTCATCTTTGAATCATTTACTTTTTATCACTGTTTTGGCTAAATAATTAAAATTGCATACCGAATTGGGGAAAAGTGCAAATTGAGTGGGATAGAAGTAGTTTTTTAGAATATTGACTCGACCAAACTTCCATAGTCCACATAGATCTCAAAAAAATATGCAGTTTCAAAAAGAAATTGACTCAAATGAATATTTGAGCGCGAAGTTGTGAAGGTTTATAGTTTCACCATTTTACAATTACCTTTTTCTATCTCCTTTCACTCGCTATTTTTGATTGACCTTTTTGTCTATGGCTTTTTTAAAATTACAAATTATTAATAATAGGCGTAGTAAGAAGGGTGTGAATGGCACTTTCAATATTTAAAATTATATTTTAAAAAATGAGGTAGATAGAATAAGTTAAAATGTAAATTTAAAGAAGTGTTAAGGGTAGGTGATTAAGCATTAACTGTTAGTTTTAGGGGATTTGTACAAGTTAATTAGGTGATTAACCAAATGTACAAAAGTCTTACTTAGTAGATGCACATTTTTTTAAAGTGAGGTGTTTAAAAAATTATTTTCTTTTGGCAAACTAAATTTATGTTTGGTCAAAAATATATTTATTGCCTTGTTCCTCTTTAATTACATGAATTACTTCCTCCGTTCGCTTTTACTTCAATAACAACAACAAACTCAGTGTATTCTCATCCAGTGGGGTCTGGGGAGGGTAAAATGTATGCAGTCCATACCGCTACCTCCGAATAAATAGAGAGGTTGTTTTTGATAGACCCCTGGCTCAAGATAAAGAATAGTTAACAAGGTCATCATAATACATAAAACAAAATAGATGGCATAAGAGAAATAAGAAATGAGAAACAACAAAAATAGAGATAAGAGAGACACGAAAATAAGCGCAATACGAAAGTAAAAATAGGGAATAAGAAATGGGGAAGGACACCCCCTAGTAGTAACATACACTAGAAGCTCCTACCAATGGACACAGTCCTAGGATTACTAACCCAGCTACACCAGAGCGCCCTAACTACTAGTTACAACCCACACACGAATTAGTCTTAGTCTTCTACCTTTATCCACGACCTCCACACCTCCTATCTAGGGTCATGTCCTCTGCATCAATCCCAAAGGAATGCTACACTAAATAACAATGCTAACTACAAAAATTAAAAATTGCTTACACAAATCCTCACTTATTTTCTGTTAAGTAGCATATAGCTAGCATTATTACCATTAATTCATCGTTAAATAAGATTAACAATGGGATTTTATTGTTTTCACAAAAATTATCCGTTGCTAATTCGTGTTAAATTTGTATGATGTTGAGGTTAGTTATATAAATTTATGCAAGATCTTTTTATTGATTAAAAATCTGCTATGGCTTTATGAATCAAATATACAAAAGCAAATAGACTGTTTTTACATTGTACTGAAAGTATAAAATGAAAATTTTGTAAGAAAAAAAAAAGTATAATGTGAATTAGTTGACTAGTAAATGAAATTCTTTGATTTTTAAAGAAAATTTTAAATGTAATCTTATCTCTCTTTTCTATCATTATTTTCAGTCAACTTAATTTTTTGTTTATTTGTGTTTTCTTTTCTATTTATGTTTTGCGGATAATTAACTTTTGTACAAATTATCACTCTGAGTTTTTACTTTCTTCATTCATTGTTATCTTATTTTATTTTATTTTAATTTATTTTTGAAGGGAGACTCATTCTAGAAATTATGGAATCATGGAATGCACAAATGATGTGAGTTTCTCAATGAAAACATTTATCCTAGTTAACTTTTTCGTTGTTGTTTTCTATTTTTTATGTTCGTATAGCTTTAGTTTTTTTGTTACTCTAATTTACTACTCTTTTATGATATGTATTTTTTGTCTCCTTTAATGTTCTCATTATTTTAGATTTGAATATTTTGTCTTAACCAAAGAAATTTATGTAAACCACGCTTTATCGTGGAACATATATTTTTAAAAACATTTTTTATGGGGTTTGATAACTTTCTTAAGTTGTAAGAGAGGGGTAAAATATAAGTTTTGAATGAAACAAGTAATATGATAAAAAGAGAATAGAATAAAAGAAAATGATTTTTCAGTGAAGTTTTTTTTAAAGGAAATGGTTGAGCTACATTTAAATGGATTAAATTATAGTTTTGGTCAACAAATGTATTGGATTAAAGCTTGTAAATGTTTGTGAGTAAGTGGATTTTTTATTCGTTTATATGTTTTCAATAGCCTCTCCTTTATAACAAATAAGAGATTTGAAAAAAGAATTATTTCATGTCTGTATTATAAGGAGGTACTCTTTTTTTGACGTGCTTCATATAAATCAAGCAGTCAAAACTCAAAATTGTTCTTCATTTTTGTTTAGTATATTTTGTTCATATGAAATAGAACTTCAAATACTTTTAATTTCATTTATCATGATTATTAAATACTTAATATTAATAAAGTGGAAAAAGTGATTTATTGAGGAACTTTTCATATTACTCCCTTTTTTAATTTGTTTTTTTAATCCATTTTCTTAAAAAAAATGTTTCTTTATAAATTGCTTATTAATTTCAACTTTTTACATAACATGTTCACACACAAAATTAAAGATTATTTTGGTACATCCTATTATTTTAAATTATCAAATTCAAATTTCTTCTTTACTTTTTAAAACCTCGTGTCAAGTCAAAGTTCAACAAATAAATCAAAATGAAGGAAATAATTTTTAGTCAAAAATTGAAAGAGTAATATGAGTAACTCTTTTTTCCCAAATAATTTGACACATTTTCGTTTGGTAGAAATGCATGCATTAGCTTTGTGTATTACTTATATTTTATTGAATATATTTTTTCATCCTATGCATAACTAATTTAAGTTTTACTTATACACTTACATTAATATTAAGGTGTGTACTACTAATACGTGAAAATCCATGGTATTAGTAACACAATAGATTCTAATGCATACGACACCTTGCGCATTATTCAAAGGATGCCCTAAAGTTTCCCCACCGAACTGTAGTATTGCATTAGAATGATTAAGGACATAATTATCCCTCAAAATTATTTCCACATTCTTTCCATCATATTTAAGATAATTCATGTCTAGAGTGACTAAAGACGCACTGTAAACAAATGTTTTTTTTTAAAAAAAAAATTATGCAATCCATATTATTTTTAATAGATTAAATCAAATACTATATAAAAAATATAAATATAACAAACGCAAGTATTACTGATATACAATATTTTACATTATTATTACACACCCTACCAAAAAGCCTTATTTTCACAAGAGCTTAATTAATGATAGGAGTAAATACAACACAACTTGTTAATTCCAAGGTCATGAATAGACACAAGTTTAGCCAAGGATACAATTGGCCAATTAAAAATAGTAGAGGGGAAAATTCAAACTATTCACCTTTTAAGATGTGTTTGGTAGAAAGGTAAATATTTTTCGGAAAATGTTTCTGTATTTTCTTATGTTTGATTGAAGAAAATTTTTGAAAAACATTTTCTTCATTAAAAAACGAAGACAATAACTTCTTAATGGAAATAGAAAAAATAAATTATATAAGTCACATTACTGTATGCTTATTGTATCCTCCCACCCAATATTATTTTTTGCTCAATTAAGTATAAATTATTTTTGAGATAATAATCTCTTTTGCTTACTTACCAAACTTAAAGAAACCAACTTATAAAATATTATAGATGTTTATGGTATTCTCCAATCCACCCAACACCCCCAATTCCTACCTCTTGACCATTCCACCCCCACCACCGCCGAGGCCCCACATCCCCATCCCCTCCCGCCTCTACATATATTTTTTTGCTAAATTATGTATAAATATTTTTTTTCTTACTTGTCAATCGCAAGATTACATACAAGAAACCAACTTATTTTTGAAAAATATAGTTTCATACCAAACACACCCTTAACATAAAATAATTTATGACTCTTTATTGAATATTTTTCAGGATGGACAAGTATATCTATAATTACTTGGTTACAAAGGGGTTTCATAAGACTGCTGAGATATTTGCAATTGAAGCAAATGTTGTAAATCCCAAAAATGTTGGTAAGTTTTTTTTATTTTAATTTATGATAAATTTGAACTCATTAAAATAATTATTAATAGTTATTTATGTGTGACTTATAACTTACGTGTAATAATGAAAGTAGTTGTGGATGCTTGGATTATAGTAATCGGAGTAGTATGATTATGCTATACTATTGATAGATTTCATTGTCACAATATTAGTGAAGGAGTCAGAACTTTTATTGAAGGGGTTTAAAAGTGTACACACGAATTAATCATGTACAGGGTTTATCATCTATTATATATACACAAAAAATAATTTTATCAAAATATAAATAAAGTAATTTGCCACAGTAGGTCAACCCCTTCCTTGTATGCTAACTCTGCCCCGACACAAGACATATCAATAATTTTCTATTCTAAATCGAAAGAAAGTCAAATTTGTCTAAATACTAGACATAAGACAGTGGAGGCTACTCTTTTATTTGATGATTATATTATTTTTTTTTTAACAATTATATTATTCCTTTGATTTTATTTTTATTTTGAGTTTATAATAAAAGATACATTTAAATTGTCACTTTTTTCCACGAGTTTTGTACTTTTAATTTAATTATATATATATATATATATATATATTATTTTTTGGTATATGAACTATTATTATCTATGTATTAAAATGCATTTTGAAATAATTCAAAGTTTTGTCCCGCCTTGCCCCGTTTAACTATCGCCCTACCCTGTCCTGTTTAACCTTTGTACTGCCCCGTCCTACTCTTGTCCTACTCCATTGTCATTTTGAATCAATTATTTTATTTTGCTATCTGAACGATAGTGATAGTTAAAGGTTGTCTCCGTATGAGCTATAACTGACAAATAGTTGTAAAATTAGTTACCGATGCTTGGGTTAGGATAGGTTGCTTAGATTGTAAATCCCTTTGGGCAGTGGGCCTTTCTCGGACTTAGGGAAAATGCATCATACTTCTTGTATCTGAATACCCTTTTATTTGATGACTATGTTATTTTAAAGAACTTCTTTATTCCTTTGACTTCATTTTTAAGTGAGATAATGGTAAAAAAAAAAAAAAACACATCTGAATTATCATAGTTTCATACCTTTAACTATAGTTGTTCTCTTTTCCTACATCAACCATCAATATCTATATATTAAAAACACCTTAATTATCAGTTGTTCCTTTTTTAAATAAAATAGATTGGATGGAATCATAAATAATTAATGTCATTCTTTGAAGCTTTTAGTGCACTTATTTGAGGTTAATTTTATTAGAAAGTGTTTTCCATATTTCTAAAATTGTATTAATTGCTATTTTTTTTAAATTTCAATTATTTAATTTATGATATCTTTTAGCTATCGAATCTCCAGAGGGATATTTAATGGAATGGTGGATGGGTTTTATGATATATACAATACTTATTAGGCTGAAAAGGCCCAACTATCCTATGTTAAGGTGTTACGTAAACTTTTTCAAGTTAAATTCATCTTTTTGATGATTATTTAATCTAAAGACATGATTTTTTTAAATTCTTAGTACGCATGGACTGCTGACAATGTGGGATATCATATCCCTTCTGATGTGCCAACGTATTCTCCAAATACTGCTACACCGGCTTGCTCTCTTACCACGCAATCGTTTGAGCCTAATTTTATATATTGTAGCATCTCTATTAGACTTGTCAATACGGGTCGGCCCAGTCCATTCGGATTAGTCCACACGGGCTAGCCTATATGGGCTTTGAATTTAATGAGCCGGGCCATCAAAATGATAGGTAAAAAACGCCAACTCCACACCATTACTCTGTGGGTTGCGGGCCTCACGGGTCAGCCCACTTTTTAAAAAGTAATATTTTCTAATTTATTTTTAGAATATTAATAAAGATAAATATTATCAGATAATATTACATAATGTTAATACATATTAATCAAGTCTCCAACAGCCCCAAAAAATATTCCTAATAGTGAAATTAAATAACTTTTGACATGATATCCTTTGAACCAATTAAAAATAGGAAAAATTATAAAAACTAGCATCCTTAAGACTATAATTACAATAAATAGCAACACTTTTTCAAAATTACAACTTATAGCAAAAGTAGCAATATTTTACCCACTTCATAGTAATAGAAGAATATGTATTTTTCAGTTGTGCATATGTATTTATGAGTAATACATATATATTTTTATATGTATTTATATAGAAACATTTTACTTAAATACAAATACAATTTGCTATTTTTCATAATTATGAAACTGTTGCTATAAAAGTTATAATTAAGGCTACAGAGTTGCTATTTCTGAAATTTTCTCTTAAAAATACTAATAAACAATCTAAATAGTTGCATTTGGTTGACTTACAGGCCGGCCCACGGGCTATCCCAACCCATATTGCTCAAGCCCCATGGGCCCCAGGTTTATATGGGTTGGACTAAGAAGCCCTGTTCTTAAATGGGCTACAAAAGCTGAAACCAATACCATCAAATTACATGCCGGGTTGGGCCCGACCCAGATTGACGGCTCTAGTCTCTATAGTAATGTCGCTCTTTTGTTTAACTATAGGTGCACGATATATCTCATGTGGAGCTGGCCTTCCACCTAACGACACCTGAGGATGAAGTGAGGGCGTATTTAAGGTTTGTGGAGATTGATCATATGAGTCAAGGGGTGCCATATGTAACCAATTCTATGTATTGAATTGATAATTAGTTATCGCAAAGATATTTCATAATGTAAGTCATCGATTTGGTTGTTGAAGTTTGTGAATAAGAAGATCGATCTCTAACTCTTCTTGATGTTCATGTGTCATACAACCGACCAATGGAGTAGATCCTGAGTATGCCCCAACAGTCGGAGGGCAAAGTATGCTTAGATTTCTGAGACAACAGTAATTTTTTTATGTTTTGTTTTTTAAAGTTTCGACATAACTGACAAGGTTTGATCCTTCTAGGAAGAGGCAGAGGGAGATAATATTAACTTTGAACAAACTGTGCAGATGGAACCAAACTCTCGTCCCCTTCAAAAGATTAGGCTTTCAGTGCCAGAACCTTCTGAAGTAGGTTTGTTGTATTATTATTGGATTCAAATACTTAGCTTTTTATTTTTTAGAATCTTTTGTCATTCATCTTGATAACGCATGTTAGTCCGCCTAAGTTAGTTTAGAGTTTTATACGTCGACTTAATATGCATTTTGAACTTGATACCGATATCAACTTTTGTTAGTGTATGAAAATGTTATGGTTGTTTGGATGATATATTTTTCAATTTTAAGATCTTCAAGGACTATTAAATGGTTCTGTGTTATAATGGAAACGCATATCAAATTCTTTGTTGATGATCGTTATCAGGTTGTTTCACCGGATCTAGCTCTGTAATGCAGCAAACTCCCTAGTTTAATCAAGATCTTGCAATTTTATGATCTTACTCTGGGAATGGCATTAAGAAGGTGATAAACTTGAGAAAGATCATAATTCATTAGCTGTTATACAGTATATGTAGGCTATATATGCCATGAACAAACACAGATGAAATTTTGTTACTTCTTGTTCATTTTAAGAATTTTAACTTTTTCTAGTTGATGTTTTTGCTTTCTCCAATTCTTAATGGTTGTTGCATGTTTGCTAATAAACATAGAAAAAATAATCAATACAAGTAGGAAATATGATAGTATTATAATGCCTATGTTATAGTGCAGTATCTTGATGATGAATCTGAAGGATGCTAATACATTTAGATGCAGCATTGAGGTTTTAGGTTTTAATTCTACGAGTCATCATAAATGTAACAACAATAACATATCTCTAGTATATTCCCACCAAGTCGTCATAAATGCATAATCAATAAAGGCTCAAATCTCATATTATTTTCTAACAGTAGGATAACAGTAGAAAGAGAAACGATGCAATATTGTAAAGAACACACAATGTCTACGTGCAAACCTCCTTGCTCAATGGAGGAAAAAAACACGACCCATCTCACGGGATTTCCCAAATCTCCACTAATCTTTAAGCAACCAAGTGATTACAAGCTCCTATAATCACTACCTCTTGCAACAACTCTACTACAAGACAAGTATAGTAATTCTACCACACCTCAGCTGACAATGATCCTAGATAACTCTACCCAGGACTCAACTCATCCAAAACGGTAAGTTAAACTTGACCAACTTACAAATGACTCGATTAATTACCTATAACTGATGCGACTCGAACTAAGAATTAGACAAGCTAAAATATTCTTATCCTTTATATATCAAGAGTAGATTCACAATATAAGATCAAAACGCAAACAATTCAAGACACTATAAGACTAAATAAGCACTTAATCAGGTCCCTTGATGATGTATGAGTTGTGTTCAAAGAGACGCCTATTGCTATGAAGAAGAAATCTTGATTTTGTAAAATTTGACTTTTGTTGTGTTTAAGTATTCCTTTCATTTGAGACAACAAAAACTAGAACTTCTCCCATTGATCGAGGTTGAACAGCTCTATTGCCGTGCTACCAACTTTCTGTAGGAAAGTACATCTTTCAGCCGTAGTAGGCTTGTCATCTTCAAAGAGCAACTTCATATGAGACCTATGGATACTGACTTAAGCTTCGATCAGGTCCTTTGTGGAATATTTTGTGAATTATCAAAACTCCAAGGGTGTAATATGTTGTGCACAATTGTTTGAATACTTGGTCTTAATAGCAAGTATGGCTTTCCATAAAAGGGGAGTATAGTGTCGTGGACCTGCTGCGGTGATGATAAGTGTGTACTATGTGATTGGATGCAGATAGAAAATGCCACTCACCTGTTTGCAGTCTGATGTGTATCTGTTGTACTACTGGAGTTTTGATGGTATTACTGGAATTTTGATGATCTATACAAACTATACACTACTAAAAAAAACTGAAAAACCGACCACGAAAAATCAATCACATGTGGTCATTTTTTTAAAAAAAAAATTTTCTTAAAGCGACCAAAAGTGGTCGTATTTATATTTTAAAATTTCAAAATAATTTTTTCCATAATTTTATATTAATTATTAATTATTTTATAAATAAAAATTAAAAAAATAAGAAAACCAACCACAAGTGGTTGTTTTTTTTAAAAAAAAATGATTAAAAAATATTTTAAAAAAATCGACCACTTGTGGCCGGTTTTTATATTTTTTTTTAATTTATTTTTTTAAAAAACGACCACTAGTGGTCGGTTTTTGAACTAAAAAAAAATAATAAATAAATAATTTTTAGTGAGAAATAATTATATATATGTAATCAAATATATATATATATATATATATATATATATTATTTTCATTAGAAATAATTATATATATATTTTTTCAAATTACACTGATTACACGATGTTGATAACAGTCAATTATAAGGTAATATAATTGTGGATGTGATATATATAGTACTCATTCAAGTGTTCATATACATATATATATATATATATATATATATATATATATATATATATATATATATATATATATATTATCTAGTGATCGATTGATGAACGATGTAGTCAAAACCTAATATTGTATTAAGATAATCAAATATAATTAATCGATCACTCATCTGAGTAAGTATAAGAAGCACATCGCATTATATTATTGGATAATATACTTGTGTACGTATTTGATAGATATAGTACATATTTGGAACTTTATATAGTCGATAGTGTGTATATATGTGTGTATGTACAGGTATATATATATATATACATATTATAGAGTGAAAGTATATTAATGGCATACGATAATGTAATCGATAATTCATCTGAGAATTTGTAAAATACGTTGTATATTATTATGGGTAGTAAATTTGTTTGATGTTTATAGTACGTATCTGAAAGCTGATAGACAATTAAATATATGTATATACGTATGTCTCGTGTAGCGACGTATGCAGTAATCGATATATATATAAAACACGTTGTATTACGAGGTATATATATATATAAGGGTGTAGTAAGTAATCAAAGTGGTTTACAGTTATAAGCTTACCATGTTTTATGATTTATCAATTCGAATATAATATTTTATTATTTTTCGTGAACATACACTTTCACAATTATTATACAAAATACATTATCTATTATTATTGAAATAACGAACATTTTTAAAATTTGTGTATTTTCTAACTCAATTGTGTCAATTCAGAACAATTTTAAATTAATTTTACCCGATTTATTATAATTCTAGCCAAATTTTATCTAATTAGACTAAATTAAAATTTTCATCTAATTTTAATCAAAATCTTAATATTTAGGTCGCAGTCGTTATTAATATTTATTATTTATTATATATTATTTACTATATTATATTATCCAAGTTCTTACAATTTTAGTCTATTTAATTTAATTCATTACAATTTTAGCCAATTATTACAATCATAATCAATTTTTAATTCAATTTTTAAATTTTTGTCAAATCCTAATTAAATTCTCAACCTCTAGATCTCAACCGTTGTTGACACCCAAATTTGACCTCCCGATACTACATTTAGGCTGCTATTTTAACAAAATTACTAATTTTTTAAATATTATTATTTTTTGCAATTTTTTTCTTGGATTAAACAGATTGTCGACGTGTCACATTCGTGATTTAAATATATATCAATTATTTTATTATGTTTTGATATCATTTTATTATATGTCAATTCACGTAATTGTGCGCACTCATATTTTTTGCAAATACACTGTCTAAGTTTTATATTATTTAATACTATTTATTTCTATTGTTGTTTTTATTATTATTTACTATTATTTATTAGCATATATATTGTTATTATTTATTATTTATATTATTATTATTATTATTTAAATTATTTTTATTTAATTATTATTATCATTATTTATTATTATTATTATTACATATTTAAATAAAAGCCTAATTAAAATTACCTTGCCTAATTCATTTACCTTTTAATCCAATTTTATTAAATTTCTTACAATTATAGCCTACTCTTCTCAGTCCATTACAATCTTAATCCAATTTCTTGCAATTCTAGCCATTTGTTACAATCTTAGCCTAATTTCTTGTAATCCTAGCCATATTCTAAATTCACATAATCTTAAAATGCTAGCCCTTGATCAAAATTAATCAAACGACTGAGGTTTGATCTGCCTCTTTCCTTATTAAAAATAACCTAACCCTAATCCCTAATTTCCAAAAAAAAAAAGGCAATCTCTCTTGGTTTCTCTCTAGAATCTCTTCCTCTTACCTCCTCCATCAGCTACAACAGTGCCATCGCCAGTGCCGCTCCAACACAACCACGAGATCCCCTTCGTCCTCCACCTTCTCTTCTTCAATGCCGTCACTAGCATCGTCCTTTCATTCCAATGAAAAAGCCCCCACAGGTGCCTCTCCCCCCTCTGTGCTATTCCACCTCCGACTAGACCTCACCAGTCATGGCGTCACCCCTCCAGTGCTGCAGCCACCACCATCATCAACGGCGAGCTGACCCAGCACCACCACTGGCTTCTTCTGTCGGTCCCCATGCCTCCATCAATGGAAAACCAGCTATGCAGCCCTTTTCTCATCGAAAATGATGGATTCTGAGAAAATCCATCTCAGTTTCGCTATTTCGTTCAAACTCGTACTTTTTTTATCTATTTGATCTTGTGAACGATCCTATTATGATCTAATTATGAGTTTTGAGTTAAATCCTCCAATTTTTGTGTGTCGTTATGTGCCTAAACTAGTATTGTGGGAGAAATCTCAAAAGTACGTGACACTTGCGCTATCATTTTGACTAGATTGTTTTGAATGCATGTTTATTTATATCTGTTAACTAACATATGTTTCCATTCCTCTTCTTTTTAAATGAGCAAATCCGCTCGATTTTGATTGTCAATCCCCTATTCTAATTTCAAGTTTGTTTATATTCATATATCGACATATGTAAAAGTTGTATTTTTGTATGATTTTTGTTTTCCCTAAGCTATGACTTGTGGGTTCGTGAACTGTTACTATAATAGTATTTAGTTCAATGTGTAATCTTGATTTCTCCATGTATACATGATTTTTTGTACTTAGTTGAGCTGTTAGTAATTATTTGAATAATATTGAACCTGATTGTGTGAAAATTAAGAAGTAATCTCCTTATATCATCCTCCTCCTCCCTCTCTCTATACTTTTCTCTACCTTTTTCTCCCTCTAAGACCTCTTCACCATCAATGGCGGCGGCGGCGCGGTCGTCTCGATTCTCTGGAACTTATGGACTATTTTGGATGTATGTTTTGGTGTGCTCTTGGTCGCTGGTCAATCTTGTATCAAAATGTGTAGTACTGACTTGAAAATGGTTAAGTTTAGTTACTTGAAAATTGATAAATATAGAAGTGTAGTTATTTGAAAATGGTTAAGTATAGTGACTTGAAAATGTGAATTAGTTAATTGAAAATAGCTAAGTGTAGTGACTTGAAATGCTAGTACATGACTTGAAAATGCTTAAGTGTAGTTACTTGAAAATGGTTAAGTGTAGGGATTTTAAAGGGGATTTTGTATTTTGAAAGTGGTTTGGTTGGTGACTTAGTCACTTGAAAATGGTTAAGTGTAGGGACGTTAAAGGGAATTTTTTTTAAGGTACTTGAAATGTGGACAAGTATTTTGAATTTAGTTAAGTATGGTCACTTGAGAAGTGAATAAGTACTTGAAAATGTTTAAGTATAGGTAGTTGAAATGTGTACTTGAGTTTTGAATTAAGTGTGGTCACTTGAAAAGTGAGTTAGTGACTTGAAAATGCATAAGTGTAGGTACTTGAAACGTGGACTTGTGTTTCTAATTTAGTTATGTTTGGTCACTTGTTACTTGAATTATGAACTTGTGTTTTGAATATAGTTAAGTGTGGTCACTTGAGATGTGAGTTAGTGACTTGAACATGTTTAAGTGTTAGTACTTGAAATGTGGACTTGTGTTTTGAATAGAGTTAAGTGTGGTAACTTGAGAAGTGCATTAGTGAGTCAAAAATGTTCAAGTGTAGTTACTTAAAAGGTAGACTTGTGTTTTGAATATAGTTAAGTGTGATCACTTGAGAAGTGCATTAGTGAGTCAAAAATATTTAAGTATAGTTACTTGAAAGGTTGATATCATGTTTTGAATATAGTTAAGTGTGGTCACTTGAGAAGTGAGTTAGTGAATTGAACATGTTTAAGTGTAGTTACTTGAAATGTGGACTTGTGTTTTGAATAGAGTTAAGTGTAGTCACTTGAGAAGTGCATTAGTGAGTCGAAAATGTTTAAGTGTAGTTACTTGAAATATGGACTTGTGTTTTGAATATAATTAAGTGTAGTCACTTGAGAAGTGCATTAGTGAGTCGAAAATGTGTAACTGTAGTTACTTGAAAGGTGGACTTGTGTTTTGAATATAGTTAAGTGTGGTCACTTGAGAAGTGAGTTAGTGACTTAAATATGTATAAGTTTAGGTACTTGAAATGTGAACTTGTGTTTTGAATTTAGTTAAGTGCGGTCACTTGAGAAGTGCATTAGTGTCGAAAATGTGTAAGTGTAGTTACTTGAAAGGATCATATCATGTTTTGAATATAGTTAAGTGTGGTCACTTGCGAAGTGAGTTAGTGACTTGAAAATGTTTAAGTGTAGGTACATGAAATGTGAACTTTTCATTTTAAATTTAGTTTAGTTTGGTAATTTGCGAAGTGAATTACTGTCTTGAAAATGTTTCGGTGTAGGCACTTGAAATGTGAACTTTTCATTTTGAATTTAGTTTTATTAGGTAACTTATGAAGTAACTTTGTGACTTGAAATGTTTAAGTGTCGTTACTTTAATTATGGAATAGTGACTTTTGTTTTGAAATTAGGTACTTGAAATTTGAACTTGCGTTTCGATTTTAGTAAAGTGTGTTCACTTGAGAAGTGAATTAGTGACTCCAAAATGTTTAAGTGTAGGTACGATTTTTCATTTTGAATTAAGTTTAGTTTGGTAACATGTGAAGTAAATTAGTTACTTGAAAATGTTTAGGTGTAGGTATTTGAAATGTGAACTTTTGTGACTTGAACTAATCACTTGAATGTGATTGATTGTGTAGATTGAATCTGATTATAGCTGGATATATCAACGAAATATCGATAATTGAATGGATGAGGCTGAGAATGAAGATGCGGATGATGAGTTGTAGTTTTTAGTATTTTGTATGTTTTATAGTTTGGATTTGGAACCTGGATAAATTTTGTAAATATTGTTTGTATTCTTATGGTGGTTTGTTGATTACATATATATGATTGGTGGGGTGTGTTGTAGATAATAATCAATATTTGTAAATGATTGGTGGGCTATATTGTAAATAATTTGATTTTTAATTTTGTATTTTGAAAATTTTCAATATTTTTTTTTTACAAAATAATCAAAAAAACCGACCACATATGGTAGCTTTTTTAAAATTTTAAATATTTTTTTTACAAAATTATCAAAAAAACCGACCACATGTGATAGTTTTTTTTAAAATTTTCAATATTTTTTTTAACAAAATTATCAAAAAAAAATGACCACATGTGGTAGCTTTTTTAAAAAAAAAATAATTAAAAAATATTTATAAAAACTGACCGCAAATGGTTATTTTTTTTATTTTCTTTTTAAAAACCAACCACTTGTGGTCGGTTTTAATAAAATTAATTAATAAATTTTAAAATAAAAACGACCACCTGTGGTCGGTTTATTTTGAATTTTTTAATTCTTAAAATCATTTTTTTCTATTTTAATAAAATAATAATGAATTAAAAAAATGACCACACGTGGTCGGTTTTAAAAAAGCTACCACAGTTTTACTGACCATGCACTTTGGTCGGTTTTGTGGTTTTCCTCTTTTATTTAGTAGTGATACCACAAAAGACTTGATTGGTTGGTAAATCAGTATATATGGGACCTGGTCCCATAGGAAGTTGATGTTAGAAGATGACAACTGAGTGTAGCGAGAGTCTGGAGACTGCACTTTTTGCAGAGAGTTGGTGGCACTACAGTAGAGGTAACCAACCTAGACCAATGGCATGCGTTCTATGTTTCGTTCTCTCTTATAAAAGGGAACATTGACAAGGAACAAAACCCAATTTTTGCAATGACGATTACGCTCAAAATAAAAAAAGTCTTTTCACAAGAACACTGCTCACACTCCACCAACAAGGTACCTGATCAAGTGTTGAGTAAGTATTGTTATGTCCTTTCTCTTACATTGTAAATCTACTCCTGAATTATAAAGGATAGTAGATTAATAGATTATGTAAGTCTTAGCTTGAGTTGCCTCAATTAGAGTTAATTGATCGAGTCACTTTGCATTTGGTCAAGTTTATTTTCACCTAGGGTGAAGTATTTTCTGGGTAGAGTTACTTAGAACTGTCGGATAGAGTTAGTCAACAAGGATTGTGATAGAGTTGGTACATCAGTCTTGTAGTAGAGTTATTACAAGAGGCTAGGATTAAGATTTTAATCATTTGTGATTATTGAGTCTGTAATCACTTTGTTGCTTGAAGTTATTGGAGAGTTGGAAAATCCTGTGAGAAGGGTCGTGGTTTTTCCTCTTGAGAAAGGAGGTTTCCACGTAAACATCACTTGAATTTTATCTTTTGATTTGTCTTTCTTTTATAGATGTAATACTGTGTTTGTTCATTAAGGGACCTGGTCACCTGTTACTTGGTGGATGGATCCCTACGTTTCATCAATATCTTAAGAAATCTACAAACACAGTGTAAGCTTTCTCCGATTTGGTTGTACGACTTATCCTTCAGTTCTACTAATTGGTACTTGTTTACTTCACGATCATACATATACCTTAATGATTCGGAAACTCCCAGCTCTGATATCAAATGAAACTATGTTATATATGATAAAAACATAAATAAAAACCATCCAATAAATAGACAACTTCACTTTGCAAAATCCTACCATGAACGAATATATGTAACTTGTGAAGAACTAAAATTAAAGAGTGCCACATACATGAGACATAGGGAGTATAATATATATATCTATCTATCTATCTATATATATGATCTATGTAACTACTACTTACATGCCTTAAGGAAGAAGTGAGGTTTCCCTTTCGGGAGTCCCCTGAAAACTTGACAGCTACCGAAAAATTTGAGTAAATTTTTTTTAGGAATTTGATTCAAATTATTTGAAACAATGAGTACATTAAGATAAGTTCAATTAATTAGTGTATGTAATGCCCCAAGATCCCATCCCGAGACGTCACATGGTACTTATGACCCCGAAGGACCACAAGCTAACCCTTTACTGATATCCGTACCTGTATAATGCATAATATCTAAAATAAATATGGAAACTAGCCATAAGGTTTAATACATCTATGAATACTCATAATACAGAAAAACTAAATACTAATACATCTATCTAAAAAGCTTCTAAACTGTCTGAACTATAGAGTTGAAAGGAAGGGTCCCCAACTAACTCCCTCAACTAAAAATAAATAAAGTCGGAAGCAATAATAGTAAACTGAGATTCGTCCTCGAAAAAAGAGGACTCACTGCTACTGCTGCTGACTGGGACTGAACTGCTGAGGATACTCTGGATCTTCTGCCTCTGAACCTATGGTGTCAAATAAAACACCATAGTGCAAATGTGTCAGTACAGGAATGTACCGCGTATGTAGACAAGGTAGGCTAATACAAGGGCTCATGAATGCACAATATCTAAACTGAATAATCATGAAGATGCCACATGAGAACACATATATGAATGCACAGACCATGAACACAATCATCGCAACTCTAAATACTAAAACTCAGATACCACTTTACTGTAGACTGAACTCACTACTGACACTGAGATACTGAATTATTGACTCATTTGATACTGATAACTGAGAGTATGGACGTACTCACATCAAGGACTTACTTCTGAGCTTACTACTTTCGACTGATAGGATTAGAGATCAACTTTTCTAATGGATTACTCCAGAAGCGATTATCAATGATAAAAAGTATGATCATGTCCAAATCTGACAACAATAATACTCAACAGAATCTGTGATGGAGATCAAGCCTATCTGACGGGATATCTCTAGATATGATAATAATTATCTATATATAAGACCAAGCCTATCTGACGGGATAGTCTATGAATCAATAGAACTATTTGAATTCCTCACTGAGATAGACGACTGTACCACACAATCCTGATTTTTAAAGATTGATACTGAAACTGCAACTATGGGAAGTAGTTATATAACCGACATACCCCAACCTACCACGGGTGGGGGTCCAACCTGTAACCCCAGCTGAAAGGGTATCAATACCGTGCCACAGGTAAAGACCTCTCTAGTCAAGCCTTTTTGACGGGATGACCCTCGCAGGAAGTCGTCCTGATAAAATATAATAGTCAAATCTCACTGATGGTGACAGTCTCTACTGACGGGGACTCCTGCATCCTATGCTGGCTAGCTTATAATCCCAACTAAAAGACTCTGAATTAAATTCTCAACTTAACACAACTGAAATTAATCTAATACTGATCATGTTTCTCAAAAGATCTAACTGAGATTACTTAGTTCCGTATCTGACGAAAAAGGTATCAAATCATGGTATCTGACTGACGATATAGAGCTTGAATAGATTACTCAAATCGCTTCTGAGATTAGAATTGAATCACTTGAATACTATTAGATATGAGCTAATTACATGGCTAAGGCTAGATAACTAGCGATACAAAGATTAGAGAGATAACTGAGATTATTGAGCTTTCTTAAGTTCTGCACTTGTCTGAGGATACAGAGTTCTATAGTTCACTGATTTATGAGAATCATGGCTGGACTAGAATTATCGAGAAACTAACATGGGATCTGGACAACAACTCTATTGTCGGGTATAAATACCCCAGGACTCAATAGCATAAAAGTAAATCATAATCAATCATTCATCATCACGATCGTTCATATATCATCACAATCATTCATGCATCATCATAATCATTCATTCATCATCATAATCATTCCAGATATCACCTCAAGAATTTAACGATCACAAACATCTCATTTATCATCACATTCGCCAAGGGGTCACTTTAAGCATCTTGGAAACATAATCATATAATAACGTAGGGGAAATATTCTACTAGCTTGTACTCCATTCAGCAAGGTTTTACCTCAACTATTTCATACTTATATCAATATTTACATGTGTTTGGATATCACATGGCTTTAGGAAACTTCATACTATCATAGAATAATTCATTCACTTGGGCCTTTTATCAAACACTAGGCATGCATAAACTAACTCACAATTTGGGGTTTCATCTTCAACATGCTACAATGGCCCTTATGCTTCACCTAAGCTCTTTATCAAACCTAGGGGGAACATGCTTCTCTTTTTTATACGAGAAAGACTAGGAACACATGAAATGACACCAAAATAGTCCACTCAACAAGGCACAAACCAAGGACCCTTTGAGAGCTAGTTTCAGGCAAGAACAAGAATACGAGTTTCACAAGTTAACAAGGTGTTGGTGTAAATCCTAGTAACCAAAGAGTACATACAACTCTAAGACCCCTAACACCTCCAGACATGATCATTTAACACTTACAATGAAACAAGAGAGGATTCCACCACTCAAGAGCCAAGGTTTCTCAAAAAACAAACAATTACAAGAGATTCTACCCTTGAATTGCTATCCTAGTTACAAGTTTCGATTTGCCTCAAGTAGAGAGAGGACTTTGGTGTTTCAAATGTCAAGACTTTCAAAAATAATAAAAACCTCAAAATACCTATCTTGTTCTATTTATATTACATAACAATTTAGACTTAAAATAAAAAAAAGTGCCCTTTTAACGAAAAGCCTTCAAAGGCCACCCCTCTACTGTAGCAAATAAGAAAATGGGCAGATTTGGGTGTGTCTTTGGTCCATCTCACGTCTCAACATTGAAATTCCTAGAATGATAATTTGCTGCACTTGTACACACGTTGATCTTCATAGTTTCACTTGTATCATCCTCTCCATCTTGAGAGGAATTTTCCCTCAAATTCAAGCAATCATCACTGGAAAGCTCCCCTCTTTTCATCGTCTCTTCATTGCTCTTCCTAAGGTTAGGATGTTCAATAAAGGGTCCCATGATATCATCAATCATGCTCCTTAGATTTATATGTTCTATAAATTGCACATAAGAAGATTTGATACTAGGCAAAGTACTAGTATCTCGGTTAGTAATCAACAAAGAGTCCTTGTGGGCAAATCCCACAATCCCAACTCTCGTCTTCTTTTCTTCTTCATCCTCCTCACTCTCGGCTTATTCTTCCATACCCTAAATAAGCATGACTTTCCTTGCCATATACATAGGCACTACAATCTTACCTTCACACGGCCAAACATCTTCCTCATCCCCCTCCTTTGGCTCCTCTACCTTCTCTCCATCTTGAGATTGATCATCAATCTCCTTTGGTTCAAGTCCCACCTCCTTCTCGAGAAATTAAAATTTTCCCTTCATTAGGATCACATTTCTCCTATTTGAACACTCGTTAGCCTTGTGTCCCCAACCTTGGCATTTAAAACATTAAAATCCCTTAGAACTAGAAGCGGAATGCGGTTTACCTTTATTTCTCGGAGGGTACCTTTGGTGAGCCTTGTTTTTATCTTGTGCAGCCTTGTCCTCCATTTTATCCATATTGTATGGGTCATTTTTTTCCTTGTTCCAACTCGAGGGAGATTTCCCTTTGAACTTGACACTCGGTTTCTCCCGTAATTCCTTCTCAACTTCCAAGGTGGCTTGGAAGATGGCATCTATAGTGTCAAACTTGTGAAGTGTCAACCGTTAGGCAATGTCCCTATTCAACCCCACCTTGAATCGAATGATGTCATGGCTTACTTTCTCCCCTTGGTGGTCAAGTTTCAAAATGAGTTGTTGGAATTTATCATAGTAAGCCACGATACTTTTGTTCCCTTTCCCTAAGTTATACAACTTAGCAAGGAGATATTGATAGTAACTCTCAGGTAAGTACCTTTGTCTCATGAGTTACCTAACCTAAACCAAGAAGGGGCTACCCCTCAATTAAAACATTGCCAAATCGCTTCACATACTCCCACCACGTAGTAGCATAACCCTCAAAATGTACAATCACATAACAACTTTTTTTCTCCTCGGTAAGGTCATTAACTTGGAAGATTCTCTCACAAGTGGACTCCCAAGCTAGAAATTCTTCCAGATCACTCTCACCTTTGAATGTTAGAAGCCTTACCTTGATGGTATTTAGACCTACATCACGGTTTTGGTTCCCTTGTTGGTTCCAAAGACCAACTCTTCCTTCTCGGCCGTGAACTTTCCTTGGATCAACTTGCCTACCCCTCATATCCTCCCTTCTCATGTAAACATCATCATATGGTTCATAACCAGAATTTTGTTCTCCTATACCATACCCTTCAACATGGACGGGTCTATTTGGGTTAAGTGGAGCTTATAGCGGCAGGATTAGATTTAAATAGTGAGGTCTTTGGTCAAGTGGATTTTGGATGGGAGGGCTTGGTTTTGGTGGTGGTATTTGGGTTACAAGTCCTTCTTGTTGTACTTGGTGAAGTGGAGAGTGGCTTGGTCTATTATGATCTCAGATTTGAGAGTAAGGGTTGCTTTGATTTGTCGCAATAGGTGGATATAGCATTTTGTGCATGGCCTCGGGAGTACTAGTTGGTGAGATATCTCGAGGTGTATAAGGTCGGCTTCTTTGGCTTTCCACCCTCTCAAATATCCCACCCATTATTAACACTTTACCCTTCATTGATACCACATCCGAGTCTAGTTTTTCAATACCCGCGGTCATCCTAGCCATGTCTTGGGACATAGCTTCAAGGCGAGCCAAAATGATACGAATAACATTGTGTTCCCCCATGGGTTGAGAGTGTGAGGTCTCGGGTTCCATAGCACCAAAAGAACAGTCCACAATGTCACACACAGCACACCAACAAAGGTTCACATCTTTGAGCTGCAAGCAACAACACCATGATGTTAGGCGTATTTACACGCCTAAAGTACCATTATTTACCCATATTTTAGCTAAGTTTGAAGGACAAAATATATAATTCCTGCAATTTTAGTCCATTTTCCTATAAGTGAGCTAACCAACGTGATTAGCATGTTTTCAGGTATTTATGATGAAGATTTCAGCACTTTGTGGACCTTTCGGTAGCAAGGGAAACTTCACATAAGAAGGAAGGTAGCGTTTGGAAGCTTATGGACTGAATGTAACGCATGGAAAAGTTGTCCCGGGAAAAATCAGTATTTCTTAATACTTAGGGGTGCAGCAGTAACCTAGTAGAACTAGGAAAAGGATGCAGTAACCGAGTAGGACTAGGACAAGGATGTTATAAAAACCACATTTGCTGAATTTTTCAGCATTCAATTCTTATTGTCATTATTTTTCTTTTATTCGACACTTTACAGAGAAAAACGCTACCATTGGGGAAAGCGTCTAGAGGGCAAAAACGTCAATCTTGTTTTGAAGCCACACTCATCCCCATCGTGAGATTATTCTAGCTTTGGTACAATGATGATGTCTATTGTGATTTTCGTTGCACTCATGAGTAGCTAAACTTCTCTATTAGGGTTATGGAAGCCTTATGATATACTATCTATTGCTATGAGTTTGTGAATTCTTGATACGTATGCTGCTTATATCATTACTCTCTTCGTTTTAATTAAATTTTTGTGGTTGCAAACATATAGAATACGCCATTATAGCATTAACTTGTTCGAGAGAAAAGTTACATGTTTGGAAAAGAGAGAGTGACAAGGAAATAGGGCTACCAACCCTTATTTACACGTTTGTACCATAACTGGATTAACCTCTTGGAGAGTTCGTACCATTAGTTATACGCTTTAAGCTCGAGAGAGTTAAAGTGAAATAATCCTGGATAGTTGAGAAACACTAGGATTTACCATTAGAATATGAATCTCTATAAGTGCATACATGTCTGAATTCCGCATTACTCATAGTTAATAGATACGTAGAACTCATAAGGTGGACATAACCCTAACTTATTTTTCTCATTGATTAAATCTTACTAAACAAAGCATTCTATTGTTACTTTGATAGCATTAATTCACGCCATAATCCAATCCCCCCTTTCCGTAGAATTTTTGACCAACAGTCTATTAATAGTTGCAACACTTAGTGACCGAGTATTCCCTGTGGGATTCGACACCCAACCCAGTTGGGTTCTATATTTGACAGTTACCGCTTACACTCTTACGAGAGCTGTAGTTTGGGCGTTATCAAATTTTTGCACCGTTGTCAACTAAGTTTGTGATAGTTATTAGACCCTTTGGTCAAAAATTCTCGTATTTTACTTTTAGTTGTTGTTTTTGTTTTATTTAGGTTCTGTTCAGTGCATACCAAATACTCGAAGTTCTGGTCAACCATTATTACCCATAAACCCTGAACCGCAACTTATAGGTAGGATGGAGGCGTAACGAGAAATTGAAAGAAGGGCTTCTCAATAGGAGCAGGCTAGATTAGCTACATTGGTCGCTGCTCAAGTGAATCAACAGAATATTGATAACCCAGGGCGAGCAACAAATCCTGATGATGAGGACTTGGGTGATGATGAGTTACTAAACCCAAGGCATGCTGATGAGGTGGCAACACCAGCGAACAGAAGAGATCGTCAGGCTAGATAGAGGCCTGAACGCCGAGCTATACAGTTTCCGTTTAATGATGATGATGATGATTTGGATGGGGCTGGTGCCACAGGGGCTATTATTCCTCCATCCTTGGCACCTGGAGCCAAGTTCAATATCACTAGCACCATGATTCAATTTCTGCAGCTCAAGGGGTTATTTGGTGGACTTGCAGGCGATGATCCGAATATACACCTGATCAACTTTATCTCTAAATGCAAGTTATTCGACAATCCAGGCGTTGGACAGAATGCAATTCGGCTGCGCTTATTTCCATTGTCTCTATCTGGGGAGGCAACTCTAAGGTTGAATGGGCTAACCCCTGATTCTATTACTAATTGGTGGCAATTGAAAGACGCTTTCCTAGAAAGATTTTTTCTGCCATCCAAGAGAGCACAGTTGAGAGATGAGATCAGCAATTTTTGACAGCTTCCAACTGAAGCTCTCCACGAAACATGGCAGAGGTTCAAAAAGAAGCTTATGCGGTGCCCAAATCATCATATGACCAATGTCCACCTGATGGAGATATTATACAGGTCTTTGAATTCGTTGACTAAGCCAGTGGTTGACAATGCTGCAGGAGGGTCATTCATGGACCTTACGTTTGTTCAGGCAAGTGATATGCTAGATCGTATGATAAAGCAGAGTAGAGCTTGGCATACCAGGGATTCTGAGGTAGCAAACTCTACTATATCTATTGGCATGACTGCAGAATAAAGGCGAAGAGAGGAGGAACGTGATCAAGATATGGCGCACATGAAAACACAGATGGATTTTCTTACCAAGCATTTATTATAAGGGAAGACCGAAAAAGTCAAAGCGGTTGCATCAAACGGAAGAGATGAATCCTATTCTAAAGAAGAAGCTAACTACTTGAATAATCGGGGGGGTTTCCGAGGCAATGCCTAAGGAAACCAAGGTCAGAACTATTATGATAAATTTGGAAACAAGGACCGTGACCAAGGTAGTTGGAAGAATAAAACTGACAGGAGTGGTTTATATGTTCCTCCTGGAAATCGTGAGGCCGTGGCATCTGGTTTGAGAAAGATGTCAATGGAAGATATGATGGCTAAGATGTTCAAAGGAGTAGAGGCGATCAATACAGGAGTGAACGAGATAAAGAATGATTTGTCATCAATAAATCAGTTGGTTGACTCACATTCCACTTCAATAAAATAGCTGAAACAACAATTGAGTCAACTTTCAGCAGTATTGAATTAAAGAAAGGCTGGCACTTTACCTAGTGACACTGTGCAAAATCCAAGGAACGACGAATCATGTATGGCTATTATGACCAGAAGTGGTAAGGTGTTGGAAAACCTGCCCAAAGAAAACCAAGTGGTTGATGATATCACAGATAATGTTATTGATGCAGAAGGTGAAGAGCCCGAAGAAGCTGATGAGTGTGTACATGACGTCACTCCTGGGCGTCTGCAGCCTGAAAAGAATGATATTCGGAAGCAAGATAAAAAGGAAGTGGCGGAGAAAACTATTCCCCTTCCACCACCACCTTTTCCTCAGAGACTGAAGAAGAGAGATGACGATACCAGGTTCAATAAATTCATGACTATGTTGAAGCAACTGACTATCAATGTTCCTTTGGTAGAGGCGCTGGAACACATGCCTGGGTACGCGAAATTCATGAAGGATCTTTTAACAAAGAAGTGGGCAGCACATTATGAATTGACAGATAATGTTCATCATTGCAGTGCAATCGCTACTAGATCATTAGTTCAGAAAAAGGCAGATCCTGGTGCTTTCACTATTCCTTGCATGGTTGGATCTTTGGATTTTGCTAAGGCATTGTGCGATTTGGGAGCTAGCATCAATTTGATACCACTATCTATTTACAGAAAGTTAGGGTTGGGCGATCCTACACCAACCAATATGCGGCTTGTGATAGCAGATAGGTCGGTCAAATGACCTGTTGGGATCTTATATGATGTGTTGGTGAAGGTTTATTCCTTCATTTTTCCTGCAGACTTTGTTATTTTGGATTGTGAGGTGGACTCTGAAGTTCCCATAATCTTCGGGTGTCCCTTCCTTGCAACAGGAAGCGTGCTTATTGATTTAAGAGCTAATGAGCTTTTATTCTGGATGAATGATGAAGTGGTCCATTTTGATATATGAAAATCAATGAAGCAACCCAAAGATATGAATGTGTTCTCTGTAGCTGATATTTATTATGATGATGAGAAAGAAGTATCTATAGAGAAACGGCTTATTGTTGATCCATTAGCGGTTGTGCTTGTGAACGTTGAGCGTGAAGATGTTGAGGACTATGAAGAAACCATTTGTGCTCTAACAGGAATAGGGTCGTATTCTCATGCTCCCAAGAAGCTGGACCTTGACCTCAAAAATGGACCTACACCACCAGCTAAACCATCCATTGAAGAGCCACCAATGCTAGAATTGAAGGAGCTGCCCGGTCATCTAAAGTAAGCATTCTTGGGATGTGGAAACACACTTCCTATTATTGTGGCAGCTAATTTGGGTGAGCAGCAAGTTGCAACTCTCATCTTTGTTCTTAGGAGATACAAAAGAGACATAGGTTGGACTATTGCTGATATTATTGGTATTCCGCCCGGGATATGTATGCACAAGATTCAGCTTGAAGAAAATTGCATACCCACTATTGAGCATCAAAGTTGTCTGAATCCACCTATGCAAGAGGTGGTGAAGAAAGAAATTATTAAGTGGTTAGATGCAGGGGTTGTGTATCCAATCTCCGACAGTAAATGGGTGAGCCCAGTACAGTGTTTACCCAAGAAAGGCGGCATGACGGTAGTTGCGAACGAAAAGAATGAGTTAATCCCACTCAGACCTGTCACAGGGTGGAGAGTGTACATGGAAAACCGGAAGCTGAATTCAAGGATGCTTAAGGATCACTTCCCAATGCCATTCATGGACCAAATGCTTGATCGATTGACAGGGAAAAGATGGTTTTGTTCCTTAGATGGGTATTCCAGCTATAATCAGATTTGTATTGCTCCCGAAGATCAAGAGAAGACAGCATTTACATGCCCATATGGTACGTTTGCCTTCAAACGTATGCCATTTGGGCTATGTAATGCACCCGCCACTTTTCAGCATTGTATGATATCTATTTTTTTTGATATGGTTGAAGACACCTTGGAGGTTTTCATGGACGACTTTTCAGTCATGGGTGGGTCGTTTGAATCATGCTTAGCGAATCTGAGTATGGCGTTATAGAGATGTGTTAAATTTAACTTGGTACTAAACTGGAAGAAGTACCACTTTATGGTTAAAGAAGCTATTGTTCTTGGGCATAAAATCTCTGAAAGAGGAATTGAGGTTGACCGAGCTAAAGTTGAAGTTATCGAGAAACTACCACCTTCAATTTCTGTAAAAGGAGTTCGTAGTTTCCTCGGTCATGTAGGTTTTTATCGAAGGTTTATCAAAGACTTCTCCAAGATTTCTAGTCCGTTATGCAAACTTTTGGACAAGGATGCTAAGTTCGATTTCGGTGAAGATTGCTTGAAATCATTTGAATGCCTCAAAGGGAAGCTAGTTGAAGTCCCTATCATTGTAGCGCCTGATTGGTCTCTACTGTTTGAAGTCATGTGTGATGCAAGTGGGGTAGCTTTGGGCGCTGTACTTGGTCAGAGAAGAGACAGATTATTTCATCCAATTTACTATGCAAGCAAAGCCTTGAATGGAGCCCATAAGAACTATACTGTCATGGAACAAGAGCTCCTAGCGGTTGTTTATGCTTTTGAAAAGTTCCGTGCTTACTTGTTGGGAACCAAAGTGGTGGTCCATACAGATCATGCAGCTCTGAGATATTTAATGGCAAAGAAGGATGCAAAGCCAAGGCTAATTCGATGGGTGTTATTGCTGCAAGAATTTGATTTCGAGGTAAAAGATAGAAAAGGTTGCGAAAACCAAGTGGCTTATCATCTATCTAGACTTGAGAATAAGCACATAGCACAGCCTGATCTTGAGATTAATGATGCATTCCCCGACGAAGAGATCATAGCCACTATGATGGAAGAATTACCATGGTACGTAGACTTTGCGAACTATGTGGTAAGTAATGTGATAACTGCGCATCTATCTTTTCATCAAAAGAGGAAGTTCATGCATGATGAAAAACACTACTTCTGGGATGAGCCATATTTGTTTCGACGATGTGCGGATGGTGTTATCAGGCGATGCATATCCCATGTGGAGGTGCCGAGTATATTGGAAGCAAGTCATGCTTCCTAAGTTGGGGGACATCATGCAGGTGGTCGGACAGCCAGAAAGGTATTGCAAAGCGGCTATTATTGGCCTTCCCTATTTAAGGATGCATATGATTTTGTGAAAAGATGTGATCAGTGTCAGAGGCAAGGCGCAATTTCAAAGCACCATGAGATGCCCATGTCTAAGATACTTGAAGAAGAGCTATTTGATGTGTGGGGTATTGATTTCATGGGGCCATTTGTGAGTTTGTTTGGGATGAAATATATCCTAGTTGCAGTGGATTATGTGTCCAAATGGGTCGAAGCTGTACCATTGGCTGATAATGAAGGAAAGCGTGTTGTAGCATTCTTAAAGAAGAATATCTTCTCTCGTTTTGGGGTACCACGTACCATTATAAGCGATGGAGGATCACACTTTTGCAACAAGCTGTTCAAATCTGTGTTGGTGAAATATGGGGTCAAGCAACATAAGGTAGCTACACCTTATAACCCACAAACTAGTGGACAGGTAGAGGTTTCTAATCGAGAGATCAAGCTGATCCTTGCTAAGACTATAAATGCTAATAGGAAAGATTGGTCTCAAAAGCTGGACGATGCCTTATGGGCTTATAAGTCTACATTCAAAACACCAATTGGTATGTCCCCATGCCAACAAGTTTATGGGAAGGCTTGTCACTTGCCCATTGAGCTCGAACATAAAGCATTGTGGGTGTTGAAGCGGCTGAATTTGAATTGGGATGATGCTATGAATCTGAGATTGGAGCAGCTGAATGAGATGGATGAATTCCGTCTACATGCGTATGAAAGATCAGACCTCTACAAGGAACGAATGAAAAAGTGTCATAATCGGCGGATTATCCAACGAAACTTTTAAAAGGGTGACATGGTACTTCTCTTCAACTCCAGACTGAAGCTATTCCCAGGTAAGTTAAAGTCTAAATGGTATGGTCCGTTCAAAATTAGCCAAGTCTACTCGTCTGGAGTAGTAAAGTTAGAAGACAATAATGGTGGTGTCTTTAAGGTGAATGGCCAACGAGTGAAGCCATATATCGGTCCTCTTGACTCGATAAAATGCATGGCCACCATCTATCTCGACGAAGTCTAAGTACTCGAGGTAACTATGTCGTGCCGCGACAATAAATCAAGCGCTACGTGGGAGGCAACCCATGGTTCTTAATCATTTTGTTTTACTAAGAGTTTATTTTTGTTAAATAAAAATCCAAAAAGAAGAGTCGAGCCACGACCAAAACTAAGGCGCCTGGTGGGAGGCAACCCATCGTTCTAATCGTTTTTGTTGTTTTCGAGTAAGTGTAGGTGCAAGATGTATAAGGGAGGAGATTGGTTTCGAATTTTTATTTGGAAGTGGTTCATGTTGAAGGTGGTAAGTTAGGAATGAAGAAGTAAAGGCTATGGGTTAGGCATTGCCTATGTAAATCTAGGCAACGAACAAGGCAAGGCCTATGTAAATCTAGGCAACAAACAAGGCAAGGCCTATGCTATGGCCTAAGCTCTCTGAATCTAGAATGCCATAGCATAGGCGCCGCCTATGCTCAACTAGGCAAAGCATTAGGCGCCGCCTATGCCAATGCCTTTTGTCTTTGAATCTACAATGCCATAGCATAGGCGCCGCCTATGCCCAACAAGGCTTTGCAAAAGGCGCGCATAGGCAAAGCATTAGGCGCCGCCTATGCTCACTTTTAGGTCTCCTAACGCAATTTTAAATGGGTAAAACCTGACCCAAGCCTTGGGCTATAAATAGAACTTCATCCTTAAGATAAAATCACATTGTTCACTCAATCAAAGCCCCGCCTACCCTTACCAAACCTCTCAAAATTTTTCTTTTTGCTCTTCTAACCTTGCAAGATCATCTTCCGAGGCCATCACAAAGTATGTACTTCTTTCATATTCCTTAAGTATTACAATACTACGCTTATAATGATTTCCTAGATCTTGAAGTAGTGTTGGTGATTTGAATGTGCTTGGTTTGTTATGATACATCTAGTTGAGTGAAAGAATACGTGTGGGTATTCTTGACTTGGTTCCGACTTGTATTTAATTTTGATACACTGTCATACTTTTGCAGAATTGACATGGTAAATTTAAGTGCATAAACTTCAAAATTGAATTCTTGAATGTTGAATGACTCGTTCATCGAGATAAAGATCATAACTCAATACATGCATGAGATGTTATGATTATTTCTATGCCATAACTTGATTCGATCTCTATATAGTAGTCTTACTCAAAAAGTGCATCAATCCAAACATGAGAGTATAGTTAAGATTACATGAAATAGAGTCGGAAAGGATAGTTAAGATGACTTGAAAGTATGACTGTGCTGAACGTGTTGTTGGAACATATTGCCTATACGTATGTTGATAAAGTCTGAGTAATCGACATCGTTTACTTAATTAGTGTGTGCCAACAAATTAAGTGTGCAGTGGTGCCACTACTGTTTGTTTGTCGATGGAATCTACCGAGATGGAGCTAATATGACTTTATTTTAAATCTCAGGTACAATGGTACCAAGAAGTCAACCAGGAAAAGAAAAAGCATCCACCTCACAGAAAGGTCAGAAAAGGGGAAGAAAAGAGCAAGCTGAAACCTCCTCACTGCAAATACCTCACCGCATGTTCGGGATAAAATGGGTCCTAGAGGAGGAAGGAAAGGAGTGGTACAAGAACAACAAAGTAAAAAAATATGTTCATGTGTAGTTGATACAAAAGGAGAGCCTAGCAAAGAAAGAACCTCGCATTTTGGCTAAAATCATGGCGCTACATCTTGATTTCATTTTCTGAGATATGGGAGAATGCAATCTTGATCTAACGAGGGAATTTTATGCCAATTGGTCCCCAAAGACTACCGGAAGTGAAGTGAAGATTCGGGGCCAGGTCTTGCAACTGAATACAGAGTTCTTCAACTCTTTTTTGGGCTTGCCATCTGTAGATCCATCACCGCTCAAGGAGCTATATCAAAGACCTCCGTATAGGGCAATCAGACACACACTGTGCGGAACTAGATCAATGGCACGTTGGAGTCATCATAAGGACACCGATCGACACAATACCTTCCCGTATGCTTCCCTGAACAGAGAAGCTCGGATATGGTTGAGGATAGTCAACTCTTGCGTGATTCCAGGGAATCAGCACACAAAGATCACACGAGATAGAGTATGCCTAGTGTACGCTCTGATGACTAATATTCCCATCAATATTGGTGCGGTGATACGGTCATCAATGCGTAAGGCTAGGCTGCACCAGAGGTCCCACTTCAGCTTTGGCAATCTGTTGACTGCGATATTGAGGAAGGAGGATATTGAAGAGGAACCTGCTGATCATAAGCCTCCGCACAACCCAAAGAAGGTTGATCTGACAAAGGTTAAAGATGCTGAATCTATGCATGACGTCAACCTAACCACTGCAGAAAGACATGCTCGCGACGAAAGCTTCTTTCGCCATTTATATGGCATGACGAGGTTTACCATGATAAGCAGGGGTCATGTTCAAACTGCTGCAGAGCTCCAACAGTTGGATTATGACTACCCAATGAATGAGTATGCGAGGGCTATATGTGGAGTAGGTGTATATTTTGAGGAACCTCTTGACGATGACGTGCCAACCGACGATGATCACCGAATGCTAGACTCAAATGTGGAGGATAACTCTAATGCCGACAACTCTGATGATGATTCCGATGCAGGGGGTATGACCCCAGACATAGAGGAGGAGTCCGACTAATCTAGGTTTTCCTTATTTATTATCCACTGAGGGCAGTGTGTCCCATCTAAGTGTGGGGTGCTGGTATTTGTATGTTGTGTTTCTTTACCTACCTACATTTATTTATGTTCATTTGTTTGATTTTTAGTAGTAGTTAAATTTTCAAAAAAAAAAAATTTCTTAAGTTTTTTTTTTAGATTTTGCATGAAGTGCATGAAATTGTTCTGATAGGCGGCATGGTATTATGACAAGAGTTGTGCTAAAATCATTGCTATTGAGATGTTTAGGCACTATGTGTGACTCACTATGTGATAAGTCTGTGGTTTAATTCCTTCATTTGTTGGGTCAAGGGTCTATAATGCTCCCAATAAAGTTGACCATGTGCCTTGTGTGTGTGAGGTAATAGTATATTCTGTGTTGTGGCTGATGCTAGAACTTGCCTGGTGTGTGTGTAAAGCAAAATAAAGAGTGCAAGTTTAGGAGATGATTTAGGCATTTCTTTGGCAGCCTGTGATTGTTTACCTTCTTTTTACCTACCCGTGTACATTATCCTAGTTAACCCCCTTTGAGCCTTTAAGCTATTTTTCTTTGAAAGCCTCATATGTAGCCTAATCCATTTTTTTTTCAAGACCATAATTTGATCCAAATTCCTAAGCGCTTTAAATTGTAAAGCCACGTGACAAAATAAGAGGATATTGGGTGAGAGTGATGCCTTAGAGTGTATTGGTACTTGAATTTGTTATGAAAAAAAGTGGCTATTATAGAGGTGTGTTATAAAAAAAAAAGAGAAAAAAATGAAAAGAAAAATAAAAAGTTAATTCTGTTTAAAATTGAATAACAAAATAGGTGAAAAGGGGTGGTAGATAAAAGAAAAGTAGAGAGGTTGTTTAAAAGAGAGTGTTAGTGGCATAATGTTATGTATTAAAGCGCTTAGGGAACATAGTCACTATTTCTGGCCAAAATAGTCCTACCTGTCCATTAGCCTACATTACAACCTGTAAAGACCTATTTGATCCTAAGCTTAGCATTCTGATATTAGTAGAGCATTACACTAAGGGCAAGACTATGGTCATCAGTTGCAACATATGAATTCTTTGTGAGAGTGAGAGCAAGGAGAATCTTATACCCATGTTTCAAAAAATTGCAATACTTGTGAGTGATTATGGGTGATATATTGTGAGACACACATGGTTGATGAGTTTTGGGTAGTTTTGTATGATTCTTTGTGCCTTAACTTTTGGATACGAATAAACCATCATCACGAGTCTATGTTGGAGGATGAATTGTTTTTAGTAGTGATCCTGAAAACTACTCTTTGTTAATAATTGCCTTGCATGTCTTGTTGAACATTTTATGTTGCTGCTGCAATATTCTAAGTAGATGATTTCATGGACGTAATATTTTGTTCGAGGACGAACAAAGCTTTAAGTGTGGGGTGTTGATGTTAGGCGTATTTACACGCCTAAAGTACCATTATTTACCCATATTTTAGCTAAGTTTGAAGGACAAAATATATAATTCCTGCACTTTTAGTCCAGTTTCCTATAAGTGAGCTAACCAACGTGATTAGCATGTTTTCAGGTATTTATGATGAAGATTTCAGCACTTTGTGGACCTTTCGGTAGCAAGGGAAACTTCACGTAAGAAAGAAGGCAGCGTTTGGAAGCTTATGGACTGAATGTGACGCATGGAAAAGTTGTCCCGGGCAAAATCAGTATTTCTTAATACTTAGGGGTACAGCAGTAACCTAGTAGGACTAGGAAAAGGATGCAGTAACCGAGTAGAACTAGGACAAGGATGTTATAAAAACCCTATTTGCTGAATTTTTCAGCATTCAATTCTTATTGTCATTATTTTTCTTTTATTCGACACTTTACAGAGAAAAACGCTACCCTTGGGGAAAACGTCTAGAGGGAAAAAATGTCAATCTTGTTTTGATTCCACACTCATCCCCATCGTGAGATTATTCTAGCTTTGGTACGATGATGATGTCGATTGTGATTTTCGTTGCACTCATGAGTAGCTAAACTTCTCTGTTAGGGTTATGGAAGCCTTATGATATACTATCTATTGCTATGAGTTTGTGAATTCTTGATATGTATGCTACTTATATCATTACTCTCTTTGTTTTAATTAAATTCTTGTGGTTGCAAACATATAGAATACGCCATTATTGCATTAACTTGTTCGAGAGAAAAGTTACATGTTTGGAAAAGAGAGTGTGACAAGGAAATAGGGCTACCAACCCCTATTTATACGTTAGTGCCGTAACTAGATTAACCTCTTGGAGAGTTCGTACCATTAGTTATACGCTTTAAGATCGAGAAATTTAAAGTGAAATAATCCTGGATGGTTGAGAAACACTAGGATTTACCATTAGAATACGAATCTCTATAAGTGCATACATGTCTGAATTCCGCATTACTCATAGTTAATAGATACGTAGAACTCATAAGGTGGACATAACCCTAACTTAATTTTCTCATTGATTAAATCTTACTAAACAAAGCATTCTATTGTTACTTTGATAGCATTAATTCACGCCATAATTCAATCCCCCCTTTCCGTCGAATTTTCGACCAACAGTCTATTAATAGTTGCAACACTTAGTGACCGAGTATTCCCTGTGGGATTCGACACCCAACCCAGTTGGGTTCTATATTTGACAGCGACCGCCTACACTCTTACGAGAGCTGTAGTTTGGACGTTATCACACCACACAAACGGTAACAAGACAAAACACACGTTGTTGTTGAAGAAAATTTGTTCCAAGACTTTGATGTTTAATATTACACCTTTGAGGAAGATATTTCGGCTATGGTGTAGGTGGACAAGATTTTAGACTCTCTTTTCAAGAGTCAAAAAGTCTTATACCAACTTTTCACCAACTTCCAATCTTTTGGAAAAACATCCTTTTGGAGTAGCCTTGTCTCTTTCCTCTTTTGTCTATTCTTGAAAAGTGTTGTTACTCCTCTTTGGTAAGTATGCGCTTTGAATGTCTCTTTTTCTTTTACTACTTTGGTGTTGTATTGTAATTGTTTTCAAGATAAACACAAAGTCTTATAATTCAGTTATCTCTTCAAGATCAAAAAACAACTTCTTCAACACAACACAAGAACACAAGATGAACACCACAACAACAAGAAACTATCCACTTAACACCACAACACAACTGGAATCTTGCTCAAGAACTTGGGTAGTAGACTCAATAAGTGTTGAGGAGAAAGAAAACCAGAACTAGAAACAAACTAATACAACAAAATACACTCAAATCTAGAGACAAATCTCGGCCAAACACAACAACAACAACAAGAACACTCGGCCAAGAACACCAAACTCAAGAACACAACTCTTTTTGTGAGATTTTCGACCTTAGACGCCTCTTATAGTGTTAGGAAACAAAGATATAATACTAGAACACACAAAACACACAAAAATCACAAGAAAAATAGGCACAAATCTCGTCCAAAACAACAACAAGACACAATTTCGGCCAAGACAACAAGAATGGACAGATTTTCTTTTTTTTGGAATTTTCAGCTTTTCAACACCTCTTTTTTTTTTTTTTTTTTTGATTTTTCGACTTAGAGAGCCCAAGATTGGTAGTGTAGGAATACAACCAGCCTTAGATTTGATACCAAATGATACGAGAGAGACTAGGAACTCACGAAATGACACCAAAACAGTCCACTCAACAAGGCATAAACCGAGGACCCTTTGAGAGCTAGTTTCGGCCAAAAACAAGAATACGAGTTTCACAAGTTAACAAGGTGTTGGTGACACTAAAATCAGCCAACCAATCTAAGTTACAACACAATATAATGAACAACGAAGAAAAATGACAATGTTATAAGAAGACAACACCACACGGCTTACAATACAAGATACAAACTACTACAACATGAAAACAAACAAAAGGATAGATAGTTACATGAAGGTGGTGTAAATCCTAGTAACCAAAGAGTACATAAAACTCTAAGATCCCTAACACCTCCACACACGATCACCTAACTGTTACAATGACACAAGAGAGGATTCCACCACTCAAGCGCCAAGGTTTCTCAAAAAAAAAAAAACAATTACAAGAGATTCCACCCTTGAATTGCTATCCTAGTTACAAGTTTCGGTTTGCCTCAAGTAGAGAGAGGACTTTGGTTTTTCAAATGTCAAGACTTACAACAATAATCAACTAAACCTCAAAAGACCTATCTTATTCTATTTATATTACATAACAATTAAGATTAAAATGACAAAAGTGCCCCTTCAATGAAAAGCCTTCAAAGGCCACCCCTCTAGTGTAGCAAATAAAAAAAATGGGCGGCTTTGGGTGTGTCTTTGGTCCATATCACGTCTCAACATTGAGGATGATAATTTTCTATACTTGTACACACGTTGATCTTCATAATCGCACTTGTATCACTTATTCAACCATTTATACATCCATTTGTTATGAACACATCACATAAAAAGCAACATAAGGAAGATTCATCACAAATATCACATGGATTCCACCTACTAGGGTTAAGGCTCATGAATCTTGTAAACAAACATGAATAAAAACTCAAAAATACATTGAACATGAATTTCAACTCATACAAATCATTAACAACTCATAAACATAAAAATCTTTGAGTTTTTAAAAGGGTTCTTGAGCTTCTTGGATGAAAGGGACCCAAGAACCAACATCTACATACCTTAATCTTTGAAATTGGGTGAATTCTAATGCTTGAGACTCTATCCGCACTTGTAATAAATAATTCTTAAAGACCACACTTTGAGGAACTTGATTCTTGAAGAAATCTTGAAGATTTATTGATGATTTTAGAAAGTTTAGAGTTGTTGAATTGAAACCCAAGATATTCTCTCTTTAGAGAATTGGAAGAGACATGGAGAAATTAGGGTATGAATGAGGCTTCTCAAATTTATAGAGGCTTTCAAATATGGGAAATGACCAAAATACCCTTGCAAAAACGTCCTTAAATTGCTGAAAAAATAGCTGACGACATCTGTTACAAGCCGTCAAGTTGGTGATAGGCCATCACGAATTGTCGTCACAAAAGGGTGAAATTTTGAGTTTCTGATTAAGGTTGACGACATTGGTGATAGGCTGTCATGGGCGTGACGGCTTGTCACAATTGTCGTCACCTGTTTCCCAGCCAAACATTCTGGAGTAAAATGGGCATAACTCTTTTCTCCGATATCGGTTTTTGGCGAAATTGATATCGTTGGAAAGATAATTCAAAGATCTTTCATTTGATATATAGTAAGTCCTCAAATTAGATATATACAAGTAGTTATAGTCAATTGAATTTGACCCAAATTTTGACGGTCACTAAAACTTGAACGATAGGAAAGACTTCAACTCGTATTTGAGTTCGAGGACCTCTATGATCTTAATTCATGCTCAAATAGATTCCCACATGATTCAAAGTATTTATACTCGGGAAGATATTTCTGAAACAGTTAGACTTGAATTTTTGCTTTACCAAATACACTCTAAGGCTCAGACTGGAAGTGAATTTTGTGGGGCATTACAGTGTATTATATTTTTCGTAAAAGATTTTTGCATTTTCTCACTCACATACATTAATTCTCTTTTTTATTCTAATAAAAAACTCACCTTTTAATTTAATTCAATTTTCCTGAGATAACTTTATATGTTTTGACACTTTTGACTAATTCACAAAGTGGAGAGCAAGTTCATTGAAATTATAGCATATAAGTTAAAAAAAATCAAATATGTCATTGAATTATTAGAAATGACCCATTTATGTAATCTGTTTAAATTTTGACTCATTTATGTCCTTGTCATTAAAAGTTTAACTTATCTATGTCATTGACGTTATAGAAAAGGTTTATTCGTGCTATTACTTTCTAGTGATAGTTTTGCAAACTCATTTTTACCACATGACCTCTAATTAGAAATACACATCACCAAATCTAAATTAATCAATATTAATTAAAATTAAAATAAAATTTGAATCTAATAAATAAAATTCAACCCACACCCTACCCAATAAGGTAAGTGATGTTATTATGAAACTAAGTGTAAAAATAAACAGAAAAGGGTCTAATATACCCTTCAAATATTGAAAATGGTACACAAATGCCTTCCTTCCACCTTTAGGCTTAAAAATACCCTTCCATCCATATATTTGACTCAAAAATACCCTTAATGTATTAGAAATGGCTCAAAGATGTCCTTCTTCCTCTATTGGTTGAAAAATACCCCTCCATCCACCTATTTGGATCAAAAATGCCCTTAACATTAAATTTAAGTCCAAAAATATCTCCTCCTTTTTACAAATTTTGATGTGAAATATAGTTTTATTTAAATTAAATATATAACATTATTTTTATTGGTCCACATGTAATTAGACTCAAATTCATTCACAATGTAATGGTCCTCTTTTCACTAATTCATTTAGTTATATATAAGAATTTAAAAGAATTAATTAATGTTTAAGTGCAAAATTAGAAAAGAATTCCTTAAATAGGATAATTAGAAAACGGTAAATACTCTCATAGTTAATGATTATCTATGTGTCCTCAAATATTAGAAAACATATTTTAGGTAAAATTTTGAAGACTTTTAGTTCTTTTTAGGTTTTGAACTTTTGATATTAAAAAAAAATAAATTTGAAAGTAATTTAAGTCTTTATTTAATTTAGGTAAGAATGCATAATATTTTGCACTTCTACCCTTCTCCAATATGAAACCATAAAAATAGTAATAATACAAAGAAAAATAGTAATGGTATATATATATATATATATATATATATATATATATATATATATGAAAATGTAATTAAAAAAAAATACCCCTACGTGAAACCAAAAAAAAAAAATAACTTCTTTTTAAAAAATCATTCTCCCTTAGAAGACTTTACAATAGATAAAATCGTTTAATCTTTTTCCTTATATACATTAAAATGTAATTAAAAAAAAACACCCCTACGTGAAACCAAAGAAGAATAATAAATTTTTTTGAACAAAACATTCTCCCTTAAAAGACTTTACAATAGATAAAATCATTTAATATTTTTTCTTTAAGTTTTATTTTATTAAATAAATATATATAATGGAATTAAGAGTCCTAAAATATATAACTATGAAATCCGAAACATATAGGAAAATTAAAAGTCCTAAAATATATGTAAGGAAATTAGGAGTCCTAAAATAGAAAAAAACAATTTCTTGAAAAAACAAAAATTACCATAAATATAGCTATTATGATGTACCATAAATTACTTGATAACTTGGTACCAATCTAAAACTAAAAAAACAATAATTAAAAAAAAAACCACCCCTGACGTAAAATCCACAAAAACTATATAATAATAAAAAATTATAGTTAAAAAACCCAAAAATAATATAATAATAAAAATTTGTAATTAAAAAAAAAGCCAAAATAATATAATAATAAAATAAATGATAAATAAAAAAAGCCCACCACTACGTGAAACCAAAAAAATAATATACTAATATTAATGCATACCTATTCCACCAAAAAATATATAATATCATAATTAAAAAATTGTAATTACAAAAAAAATTACTCCTACGTGAAACCAAAAAAAATAATATAATATAAAGGAGGAGACATTTTTGGACTTAAATTTAATGTTAAGGGTATTTTTGATCCAAATTGATGGATGGAGGGGTATTTTTAAACCAATAGAGGAAGAAGGACATTTTTTAGCCATTTCTAATACATTAAGGGTATTTTTGAGCCAAATAGAAGATTTTTTTTGAGCCTAAAGGTGGAAGGAGGGTATTTGTGTACCATTTTTAATAGTTGAACGGTGTATTAGTCCCTTTTCTGAAAAATAAATAGTGAAATTTATTTTTAAGTGTTAGTGTTAGAAATTTGTTTAAATTAATTAGGTAATTGTCCATAATGCAAAAGCCATATTAATAGAATTCACTTCTTTTTCATCTTTTTATTTTTTTTTTATTTAAGTTACATCCTTGAATGAAAGTTTCTTTATTTTATTTTTTTTTGAGAAAAAGTGTGATTGTAGTTAATTAGTAATAAATGAAGTTGTTTAATTTTAGAGAATATCTAAGTTGTAATTTGTAATCTTCTCTTACTATTTTCTAGTAAAATTTTTCTTGTTAGTTTCTATCTTTTCTTTTATTTAGATTTTGCATGCTATTAACTTCTCTTCAATATATAATTAAAAGCTTATTTTCTCTTCTTGTTATCTTTTTTTTTTTTCTGTTTTTCTCCACTATTCTCTCTTCTTCTTTTCCTGACTTTCACTTTTTTATTCTCTTTTTTTCTTCTTCTTTAGTGATTATGGGTTCGTGGAGCAATCAAGTGATGTAAGTTTTTAAATAAAAACTATTTTTCTAATTAAATTTTTGATATTTTCTCTATATGTGTTCTCATGATTTTAGTTTTCTTTTCTGTTAACTCTAATTTTTTTTAATGATTCTTTGGTTATATTCATTCTTTTCTCTTTTTATGTTCTCATAATTTTAAGTTTAAATGTTCTTTTTAGTTAAAGAAACTTATCTAAGACATGTTATATCTTGATGATTTTTTGGATTTTTTTTTTGCTTATGTTTTGATAGTTATTTTTAAGTTATAAAAGTAGGGAAAATGTATATATTTTGATTGAAACAAGTGATATGAGAAGAGTGTGGAATAAATAAAACGTCTTACTAGGGGGTCTTAAGAAAAAAATTGGGTTACATTTGAAAGGATTAAATCGGGCAGGATTAATAAATGAATAGGATTAAAACTTGTTCAATTTTTTTTGTGTGTACATTAATACTTTAGGTCACTTACAATTTCTTTAATTTTATGTTTTTTTTAACGAAAGGTCTTAATATTTACTCAAAGGAAATTTGAAAAGATCATTTTATGTTATGTTATGTTATGTTATTTATTTATTTATAAGTGATCAAGAAATCTTAATTCCTCAATTTTTGACCAAGAAATAAAATAATGTACACATCACTCTTCTCAGACTCCATTTATAAAATTACACTGAATATATATTATTATTATTATTAATATTATCATTGTAATGAGATAATATTAAATTTTAATCCAATTTTAAAGAGTAAAAAGGAGCAACTACTTTTTTCCCAAATAATTCGGACACTTAAAAGTCCACTTATTCAGATAATACCTCAATTAATGATAGGATCAAATATGACACAATTCATTAATTCCAAGGCAATGAATAGACACAAAAATCTAACTAATGATAAAATTGACCAAATTAAAATAACACAAGGGAAAATTTTAATAATAATAAATTACGTGGCACGGTACAACTTTGAGAGTCAATTAAATTATTTTTCCATTGAAATTTTTCATCTAGCTTTTAAATACTTAAATTTATTAATTATAAATTTTATTTCAGTAGAATTAAATTTTTTATTTCTAAGTTTAAATCTCAAAATTTCAATTGCGCCTCATAATAAAATAATTTATGACTCTCTATTGGAAATTTTCAGGTTTGACAAGTATGTGCATGATTACTTGGTTAAGAAGGGGCCGTGTTTGACTGCTGATTTATTTGCCAGTGAAGCTAATGTTGTTCTTCCCAATCATGTTGGTAAGTTTTTTTTAAAATAAAATTATTACTGATCTGAACTTAATATTATGCTATAATATAATAATCCTGATTTTCATTTATTAAAAGTTGCTTATAATCTTGGGATTCTTTGTTAAATGATTTTTTCAAGTCTTCTTTTTAATTAATAGAATATACAGATCTATTATCTATTATCTATCCGACGATATATGGACAGATCGATTATCGATCCAACAAATCGATTGTCGATTCAACAAATCGATTATCGATTCGACCTATATATAGATAGATCGATTATCATTCCGACAGATTGATTATCAATTCGACCTATATATGGACAAATTGATTATTAATTCGACCTACACTAACCCAAGCATCATTAGTTAACTCCAAATGATTGATAATCTCGATGCACGAACCATCCTGCATTCACTCAAAGTCAAGGAAAAGGGATCGCAGCCCAAGGGGATGTAACCTAGGCTGGCTACCCTAACCCAAGCATCACTACCTAACTTTAAATGAATGGTAATCTCGTAGAACAAACCATTGTGCATTCACCCAAAGTTCGGGATAAAGGCCCCCCACCCAAGTGGATGTAACCTAGGAATCCTATCGTAACACAAGCATCGTAGCTAACTTCAAATCAATGATAATATTAAGGCACGAAGCATCATCCATTCACCCAAAATTGGGGAAAAGGACCGCAACCCAAGGGGATGTGACCTAGGTAGGCTACACTAACCCAAACATCAATAGATAACTCCAAATGAATGATAATCTCAAGGCATAAAGTATCATGCATTCATCCTAAGTATACGGAAAAAAGGGATGTGAATCAGTAGCCAACTTCAAATGAATGATAATATCGACGCACTAAGCATCCTGCATTCACCCAAAGTGACCTAGACAACCTACTCTAACTCAAATATCAATAACTAATTTAAGAACTTTGTTTATTACTTTGATGTCATTTTAGTTTTATACTTCTGAGTAGGTCAACAACAACATATCAAGTGCAATCCCAAAGAGTGGGGTCTAGGGAGGGTAGAGTATATGCAGTGCATACCACAACCTAAGAAGAAGTAGAAAGGATGGTTCCGGTAGACCACAACCACAATCCTCAACTAGTTTTATTTATGTGGACCCTCGACTGGTTTTATTTATGTGTCTAATAAGGAAAGTGTGCCATATCAATTTTTCTTGAAAGTGCTTTTCGTGTTTCTAAATTGCATTAATTGCTATTTGTTATTTTGAAGGGATGCGGACCATGTATTGACTGATACTTTTATTTATGGTGATGCGCTAATGTACAATTATTTGATTTCTGCGATTTGTTTCAGCAATCGAATCCCCAGAGGGGTTTCTAAAGGAGTGGTGGAATTTTTTCTATGATACATACACGTTTCATCAGGCTGAGCGTGCCCAAGAATCCAACACTGAGGTTTTGCCTAAACTTTTCCAAGTTAAGTTCATCTTTTTCAAAGACTATTATAATCTAAATGCATGATTTTTTTGAACTCTCAGGCAGCACATACTATTGACAATGTTGTATCTAACATACCCTCCGCTCTGCCAGCACTTTCTCCTCATTCTACCATGCTATCGTTTGAGCATACTATATCTCCTATGGTGCCGGCCTTCCACCTGATGACACCTGACTATGCGTTGATATATGATTTAAGCTTTGTTGATATGCATCATCCAACTCAGCTACTGCCATTTGAAACTAATTTTAGGTAACATGTGTTTATTGCTTATCTCGACCAACATTTCTGCGCTTGATATATTTTATATTGTTTGCACTATTCACTTAACTTCGTGTTAGATCTATTCTGCTTCGTTCTTGAACAAAATCACATTTTCATTGGGTTTTGTGCAATGCAATTATGATTGTAAAATTGAATTTATCCAATTCTATGTTGCATAGTGAAAGCATCAATTTAGTTGTTGAAGTTCGTGAATCTATAGATTTCTAACTCTTTTTGATGTTCACGTGTCATACAGCTACCCGATGGAGCTGATACCAGATATGCCTCAACAATGGGAGGCAAGAGTATGTGTTTACATTTCTGAGACAACAACATATTTTTTTTAAGTTGTGACATATTTGTCCATTTTATTCCTTCCAGTATGAAGGAGAAGGGCTTGGTATTTTCACTGATCAAACTATGCAGATGGAACCAAATTACTCTGATGATCTTGCTATGGCTATGCTTCCGATGCCAAATACTTCTGAAGCAGGTTTGTTAGTATTGGTTTCAAATGCCTTGTGTTTTAGGAAAAAAGAAAGTCTTTTACCACAAATTAAATTTCTAATTCTTTATTTAAATTTATGTATCATAGGGAGCGATTTTAAGAAAGAAAGGGAGTCTTTTGAAACATGATGGCTAAAAATAACTTTTTATTATTGGAAAATGAGAATTTTAAAGTTAAATTATTATAATTGAGTAATTTTGTTGCGGACAAAACTAATACGGAAAGTTTTACATATAAATTAGGATAAATGAAGTGTAACATACCAAAAGTATCCTTGATATATAGTAGTAGGTTTCAACATGCCATGTCAATTCTTATATTAACATATCATTAAAATGAAAATATTATTTGAAAAATTTGGATATAGAATTTTTTTGTCATTATTATTATTATTATTATTATTATTATTATTATTACTATTGTTATTATTATTATTATTATTATTATTATTATTTTAAACGGTCTAAAATGAAAAGACTACTCATAGAAAAAAGATTGGATGGAATGACTGATAATATCATTCTTTGAAGTTTTTGGTGCACTTATCGGAAGTTAGGTTTTTTTGGAAATTGTTTTTCGTGTTTCTAAATTTGTGTTAATTGCTATTCTTTATTTTTGAAGGATGTTCACAACATAGTGACTGACCATTTTGTTTGTGGTGTATACAATTATTTAATTCTGTGATATATTTCTACAAGATTGGTGGTATGAGTTCTATTGTATGTTAAGATCTAATCAGGCCGAGCATGCCGAAGTGGCCTATGTTGAGGTGTTCTCTAGACGTTTATATGTTAAATTTAACCTTTTTTTTTTAGACAAATATAATCTAAATGATGGATTTTTTATAAATTCTCAGGCTACACAAACTATGGACAGTATGGTACCTCAAGTCCCATACGCTATGCCAGTTAGCTTTCTTACTATTATCGTTTGGTCCTTATTTTATAGATTATAATGTCTCCCTTACGATGTCAATCTTTTGTCCTAACTATAGGTACATAACATATCATCTGTGGCGCCAGCCTTTAGTCCTGAGAGATCGCAAGAGCAATGCACTTTCGATCAAACTGTGCAGATGGAACCAAGTCCCCGTGCCCATAAAAAGATTAAGCTTTCGGTGCTAGAACCTTCGGAAGCAGGTTCGTTGTATTGGTTTTAAATACTTTTAGTTTATGTTTTAGAATCTTTTATCTATGATTTTGATAACACGTATGAGCTCACCTAAGTAGTTTATACTCTTATACGTCGACTTAACATGCATTAAGACGATAACCAAGTACTGTAGAAAGAATGTATCTATTGCTTAGATTATTTGGTCATTACAGAAATGAATCAAAAAGTTTTTTGTTTTGACTTGTGAAAGTATGCATTTTGAACCAGAATACTATTGTCAATTTTTGTTAGTACGAAAATGTTATGGTTGTGTGGATGATTTGTTTGTCAATTATAAGCTCTTCAATGAAAATTAAATAGTTCTCTGTTATAACGGAAACTCATGTCAAATTCTTTGTTGATTATCGTTGTCAGGTTGTTCCATTGACTCCAGCTCAGAGATGCTGCAAACTGATCAATATCTCGCGATTTCTGATCTTCCTCTTGGCATGACATTAAGAAGGTGATAATTTTGAGAAAGATCATAATTCGTTAGCTGTTATAAAGTTTATGTAGGCTATATATGCCATGAATAAAGACAATTGAATTTCTTTTACTTAATTTACAGAAACAATATATTGATGATACTTGTATTCAAGTCCATTGTTAGGTTTATATAAAAGATCATATTCTTCCTTGGTTGTGAATAAGCCTTTATTAGATTAGCGAGAAGCCTAGTCAATCATATCTATAGATTTATGTCAAAATGATGATGACAACTTTGGTGAATGAAGTATTCTTTGTTTACGCAAGGTTCGGTGAAGGGCCATATCCCAAGGGATACAATGTAGGTAGCCTACCTTGATACGAGCATCAATAGCTGATTCCATTGCTCGAACTTGTGACCTAAAAGTGACACAACGGCAACTGGTGCACCAAGCATTCCATGTTAGAAGGGTCTAGGTAAAGGACGCATTGCAAGGGTTGTGATGTAGGCAAGCTACACTAATGCAAGCATTAATGGTTGCTTTCATGTCTCGAACCTATGACCTGTAGGTTACACAGAGACAACTTTACCATTCTTGCTAAAATTTTCTATAACATATGATTTGTATCTGTGATCTCTTGAAATTACCTCAAGAGTAGAGGGCATAGATTGAGGAAAGTTTTTAAAATGTGATATCCATTTCACATATGGAAGGGGGAAGACATCCTCATTGTGCATCATCAGGTGGATATGGTAGGAGAGGAAGTGAAAGAAGAAATGAATGTTAGTTCAATTATTGAGTTCCATAAGATTTGTTTTGTTTATGTATCGGAAATTCACCTCACCGCCTTTCCTCATAGGAGAAGACCGAGAATTCTTTCTCACAATGAGAAAAGGATGAAATCCATTTAAATAGTAGAGCCTTGATCGTTTCCTAGCCCGTGCACTCCTAGCGCGAAGCCTTCCATATGGGAAAACTAGTTTGATTCACCCACTCTCGTCATTATTGATGTAATGATCACGGTGTCAAGCAAGCTTAGACCATTAGGCTCCAGTGTTTTGAAAAGCGAAAAGCACAAAAAGGAAATCAGATCTATGGGCGTGAAGCGAAAGATCTAAAGTGCATGCTTCGGTGAACTAAAGCACACGAGTTATGGAAAACAAAAAAAAGTACCTAATCTCTCTCTCTCTCTCTCTCTCTCTATATATATATATATATATATATATATGAATTTAATGCTATACTAAGGATAATATTAATCCATCTCCTCATAGTTAAGCCAAATATAACCGTTTATCATTGGAATTATTTTGCGCATCATCATTTGAGTGCACGCACACTTCTCTAAGCTTCGTTGCTTCGCTCATGAAGAGATAACTCCTCCCTTGGCTTGATTTATCATTTTAAACAGCAAAACCCTGATCCTTAATAGTACTATGTGTCTTAGCTGATCTTGCCATCATAACATGTCTGAAAGTTGTTATTTACTTTGATCTCTTGTGCAAATAGCTTGGTATAAATCAAACATATTTTAGACTACTTTGTCTTTGAAAGTAGTCTATAACCTTTTTATCTAGGCCATTCCAATTTCAACAAGTTATTACTAGGGGGTCCCGACCTAGTACAAGTAGTACTGGAGAATGTTATAAACTAAATAGAAACATTCCATTTGTGACTTCCTTTCTCTTTTCCTTATAATTTTCATAATATAGAATATAAAGTACACAATTAAGTAAAACGCACAAGTTATGGAAACTAAAATAAGAACAATACATGTATGATTTTAATGCTATAATTAAGTTATGGTGAGGCTTTTTTGTGTGTCTTCATCTGAAGCACATTGTTTCACTCATAAAGCATCAAATCCTTACTTGGATTGCTTTTCGTTGTTATATTACTGTTGCAAAAGTCTCACATCAGTTATATAGGGAACTGATGTGGGGCTTATATAATCATGGGCTTTCCCACCTTAATATCTAACTTTTGCGGTGTGGCTCTCCTAAGTTTGCATCAATGGTATCAGAGCCACCCATCACCCTCCATGCACACTGTGCCTTGGATGGTGAAGCGGGTATGGCACTGTTTGGCCAGAGCTAGCAATGTCTAGAGCACAACCATCAAGGCGCCTAGCACCTCACTCAAAAAGGGCTATTTGGGAAAGAGTTACGTACACAAAGAAAGTGAAGGATACCGAGAGTGGAGCCGTTAAGGACAACAGATGCGGAGTATGGTAGTTTATTATGATCCTATTGCTAAAAGTTCCACATCAATTATATAGGGAACTGATGTTGGGCTTATATAACCATGAGCTCTCCAACCTTAATAGCTAGATTTTGGGGTGTGATTCTCCTAAGATTTTATCAAAAATCTTGCCATCATAACATGTATGAAATTCATTTCCCTTTACATTGATCGATTTCTATATTCTTCAAGTAGCTACCTATAAAGTGAATATATTTTAAACTACCTGACCTTTGTAAGTAGTCTAAAACACTTCTACCTCAGTCATTCCAATTTCTGCAGGTTAATACTAGAGGCGTCCGACTTGGCAAGTTGTATTCGAGAATGTTATAAACTAAATAGAAATATTCCATTTGTGACTTCCTTTCTCTTTTCCCTTATAATCATCATAAGGTACAACATAAATTAAAGAAGTAAATATATAATGAAATAGAAACCTTTTTTTTTTTAGTTTTCAATACAACAAATCGTCATAAATGGATAAACAATAAAGGCTCAAATATCATTTTATTTTCTAATGAATGGGTTGTTGTTGGGCAAGGTTGTTCGAATACAAAGTGTGCTTTCCATAAGAGGCAGGTATAGTGTTGTGGCCCTGGTTTCATCTGCACCCAGTACTTTCAACACAAAATCTGAGTTTTCCGTAAAAATCTAGTAAAATTTTGATCACTAGTATGTATAATAATTTCAAAAATACAATGTGTTCTATACAGCGAACCTTAAAGGTTGAACCTATAGGGCTTAAATTCTGGATTTGCCTCTACTTTTCATTTACGTCTCATAGCTCCCTATCATGCTTTCTTATTACTTTCTACAAAATCCTATAAGAAATAATATAAATTTAAACATATCTTGTGGCACACTGTTTACATGCTTATATTATGGTCTACGTCATCCCTCGCCAACATAAGGGTGGATTAGTTAAAAATACCATTGTATCCGACCAGGGAAAAAACATGTTCCTCCATATTTTTTGTTTACCAAATTTAAATTACGCACAACAATTTGAATGAACTGTTTCATGCTCGCTGTGTAATTCTTCATAAAAAATTAAAAGATCTTATTGCTATACTGAGAATTTTATTATGCTTCTTTTCATTTTTTACAGCTGCTTCAGGTTTGTTAAGTTATTATACGAGTGCCTGCAATAATTACTATAAAATGTGGTAGCGCATCCAAGATATACCACTTTCCGGGCTAAAACCTTCGCACCGCAAGAAGGTGATTCTTCCCATCTGTCCTGGGGGACAGAGTCACCTGATATCTGTTGATAGTGGGAGGCGGGAGGTATCCCATGGATTTAGGAAGAGAGTGAGCCATCGATGTGCATATACACTTAGTTTTTCTCCTATAAGTAGGTGAAGAGCTGTGGTTACTAGGAGATGAAATTGAATCTTAAGCTGATGCTTAAAATATGCACTTTTTGACGATAGACTTTGCTCGTTGGGCTTCTGTTTGCTGATGATTGACATGACAGAAGTGCCATATGATCCGTTTCGTTCATTTCAAGAAACCGTATAACAAATGTTACTTCTTGTCTGATTTGAATATTTGATCTAAATGGCAACTAAATAACCATGCGTTGAATAGTTCCTTCCTTTTGCATGATTAAATAAATAATTGTAGGATGCTTACCGATAATGGCATAAATTCAAGATTATATGATGACATAGCAGAGGGTATATTTAAGTGACACGGTTAGGACAAAAGGGCGGTAAGACTAGTAACATGGTGCCATCAGCTAACGAACTTCCTCTCCATCCAAAGTATATATAAATCATAGTAGAATAGAGTTTAGGGATATGAAAGTAATGCAAAATTAGGGGTTGAGTAACCCTATTCTAAGTTGCTTGAACTCTCAAAAATTGTGGCCGCACCTATGTCGGATCCATAAAAAATGCACTACTTTTGAAGGATCCGACACGCACCCAATGACATTGTTGGAAGAGTTCGAGCAACATAGACCCTATGATAGAGATGTTTTGGAAATCTATGGTTGTGGAGGCATATGGGGATAATAGGCTATCGGGATGACTTAAAGTGAAACAGTGATTACTGGAGGTTCCATGTTGTAACTAAGCCAAGGAAAACGGAGACGAATATCAAGGGCGTTTTTGCTACTTCTTATTTTCAAGATAAGAAGTATATGAAAGACAATATGTGTTTGTTACCAGTCAGCTTAGTCCAGAAAAGAAGTTGGCTTGCTTGTTTGTCCATGACAGTCGTCTCTGTGCTGGCGAGATCAAATAAATATAGTCCACGAAGTTGGTTTTTTTTTTCTTTTCTAATTATAATGGTTATTACTTATATTGCATAGTGATAATTAGTTATTAATTAGATATTCCATAGTGAAAGCATCGATTTGATTGTTGAAGTTCTCGAATCTGTAGATTTCAAACTCTTTTTAATGTTCATGTGTCATACAGCCACCCGACGGAGCTGATTCCATATATGCCTCAACAATGGGAGTCCAGCGTATGTGTTTACATTTCCGATACAGCAACATATTTCTTAAAGTTGCGACATAACTGTTGGTTTTATTCCTTCCAAGATGAAGGAGAGGGACTTGGTATTTACACTGAACAAACTACGCTAATGGATCCAAACTCTAATGCTCCTACTACGGCTATGCTTCCGATGCCAGATTCTTCTGAAGCAGGTTTGGTTGTATTGGTTTCAAATGCCTTGAGTTTTAAGGACAAAAGGAAGTCTTTTACCACAAATTTATTAATTCTTTATTTAAAAGCCATGTGTCATAGGGAGTGATTTTAAGAAATTATGGAAGTCTTTTGAAACATGATGGCTAAAATAAATTTTAGACATGTGACAATAAATTATTATAGTAAAATGAGAATTTTAAAGTTAAATTATTTTGAAATATATAATTGAGTCATTTTGTTGAGGGCAAACTAATAAGGGAACTTTACATAGGATAAACGGAGTGTTAACATATTAAAAGTATCCTTGATATATAGTAGTAGGTTTCAACATGCCATGCCAATTCTTATTAACATATCATTAAAATGAAAATATTATTAAAATATTTTAGATATAGAATTTTGTTGTTCTTGTTCTTATTATTATTTCTAAACGGTCTAAAAAGAAAAGACTGCCCATAGAAAATAGATTGAATGAAATGATTGATAATGCCATACTTTGAAGTTTTAGGTGCACTTAAAAGAGGTTAATTTTTTCTGGAAAATGCATTTCGTGTTTTTAAATTTGCATTAATTTCTATGTCTATGATATTGCATAGTGAAAGCATCAATTTGGTCGTTGAAGTTATGATGAGAAGATTTATAAATCGTTTTGATTTTCATGTGTCATACAGCCGCTTGATGGACCGGATTCGTAGTATGAGTCAACAGAGGGAGGCCGGAGTATATTCACATTTCCGAGACAACCGCATTTTGTTTTTTTAAGTTGTGGCATGACTAACGAGGTTTAATTCTTTCCAGGACGATGGAATGGGATGTGGTATTTACTTTGAAAAACTATGCAGATGGAACCAAAAACCATGCTTCCGGTGCCAGATCCTTATGAAGCAGGTTCGTTTGTATTGGTTTCAAATACCTTACGTTTATGTCTCAGAATCTCGTCATTGGTCTTGATAACACATGTGAGCTCACTTAAGTAGTTTCTACTTGTGTATGTTGACTTAACATGCATTAAGATCGTAACCAAATTCTGCAAGAAAAGCTTCTTCGATGGATCAATCAGTTGCATACTCGTTCTTGTATTGCAATTACCAACACTAAATGAATTTCAGTTTAACTTTGTATCTCCGATCCTGAACACCAAGTACTTATATGGAGTAGGTTACATCCTCGTTTCTGTACAGCTTTAAGGATATGAAATATTTAGCCTAAGGTGAGGTTTTGTTTGGCGTACACAAGATCTCTCGATACATAACGGAATGTATCTACAGCCTAGATTATTTGGTAATCACACAAGTGAATAAAAGAATTGCTTATCTGAGAACGTCTTTTGACGTATAATAAGAATGTTCATTTTTGCTAGTGTATGAAAATCTTGGTCGGTTACTAGTCCTTCAAGGACAATTAAACAGTTCTTTGTTATAATGGAGATACAGCAAACTCCATAATTAGAGCAAGATCTTCCTCTTGGCATGGAATTAAGAAGGTGATATCCTGAGAAAGCTTATAATTCATTAACTTTAGTACAGTAACGTAGGCTATAGCCGTGAGGAATGACGGATGCATTTTGTTACTTCTTGATTGTTCTAAGCTTATAAGCATTTTGTAATCCAAGATTTACTCATGAGTACTCGATCATGAGTGCAATGACATCCGGTTTTGTTGCTTTCTGCCGATTATAAAATGACTGTTGCATATTTTTTCTACCAATATGGAGATTTAGGAGAAATGGTTCTTTAAGAAGCATCCTGTTACTTTTGCTACAAGCGGAAAGAATGACAATATCATATACTGTACAACAACCCCAACATACCCGGTGTAATCCCAGAAGTGGGGTCCAGGTGTACGCAGCATTAAAGTGCAGTGTCTTGATGGTGAATGTTAAGCTGCTAATACACGGAGATGAGGCATAGAGGGTTTAGGTTTCAACGCTGAGAACATAACGTTGATGGCTTTAAGCATTAGTGATTTAGGATAAGGTTATAACGTTGAAGGCTTTAGGCATTAGTGATTCAGTATAAGGTTAAGGTCACCTGCGACTTTTGTTATTCATATTAGCGGCCTTGATCGTTGATGCTTGACGTAACATTATACTAATGATAGTTAAGCTTTCGCAAATTAGACTCCAAATAGTTTTTAAAGATATTGATCCTTAGTGTTTGTAGAAACATATGTTGATGGTACTTGTATTCAAGTCCATTATTAGGCTTATATTTGGTCGTTCATAAGCTGTTATTAGATTAGCAAGGAGCGTAATCAATTAAATCTACAGATTTAGTGTCGAAATGATAAAGGCAGACTGATGCATGCAGCAGCGTATTGCATTTCTGCTGGATCCAGGCAAGGGCCATACTCCATCAATGTAGGTAGACAACCATCTCGATGCAAAAATTAATGGCTTATTCCACAGAGAACAACTTTACAGTTGCTTCAAGGCTCCCCTTCTTACCGTCAAAATGATAAAAACGGAAAGGGACTGTGCCTGCTTTTCCTGCAGAGATTTTCTCAAGAGTATAGATTGAGGAATGAACTGTTTCATGCTCGCTGTGTAATTCTTCAAAAAAAAATTAAAAGATCTTACTGCTATACTGAGAATTTTAATGTGCTTCTTTTCATTTTTGTTGGGGAATCGAAGAAAAGAGGAGCACTGTATAAGGAGAAGAATATAGTTTGCAGAGAACTTCACGTCTTTTGCATTCATCACACTAAACCAAGTTACATAGGACTCTTTAAATAGGAAAAAAAAAAAACCTAACCACTTACTTGACACTAATTAACCACTAACCTAAATAGTAGCAACTAACAAAGATGTGCTTCAACTGAACAAGGACTCCTAACAAACGTGTTACTCTGCCAACTAACTAGGAAGCACTAAAAACCTTTGAATCAATATTCAACACTCCCCCTTGATTCAAAATTACAAAATCCAAGTTTCTGCCGGAAATGATCATGCTTGGCTTGTGGGTGTGCCTTGGTGAAGACATCTGCAATTTGATCCCTAGTACCGTAAAACTTTAAATCTATATCACCTTTTGCTGTCAGGTCACGAATGAAATGATAACGGATGTCAATATGCTTTGTTCTTCTATGAAAAGCCGGATTCTTTGTAATTGAAATTGTTGCCTTGTTATCACAGAATATCTTTGTTGCATCCTTCTGCCGATAGAAAACGTTAATCAACAATCTTTGTAACCATACGGCCTGACATGCTGCTGAAGTTACAGCAACATACTCTGCTTCTGATGATGATAATGCAACCACATCTTGTTTCTTTGAACTCCAACAAATTGCTCCAGATCCTTAATTGAAAACATTTCCAGAAGTACTCTTTCTGTTATTTATATTTCCTGCCCAATCACTATCACTGTACCCTATCAAGCTGAAATCTGCAACTTTGGAGTACGAAATCCCGAAGTCAACATTCCCAGCAACATAACGCAACACTCTTTTGGCAGCACCAAGATGTTGCTTGGTAGGACAATGCATATACCTAGAAAACATACTCACAGAAAACATGATATCAGGATGAGTATGTGTTAGGTAGTTCAAACCTCCAATCAAGCTTCTGTAGTAACTAGGATCAGCAAGATCTGTGCCATCTTCAAGCTAAAACTTTTCATTTGCATTCATGGGTATGGCAGCTACTTTACAATTATGCATACCAAACTTGAACAAGAGGTCTTTTGCAAACTTCATTTGAGAACTAAAAATCCCGTTCTCCACCTGTTTCACTTGAAGACCAAGAAAGTATTGCAAAATACCTAAATATGACATTTCAAACTCCTTCATCATGCAAGATTTAAATTCAGAAACAAAAGTTTCACATGATCCCATATAAATCATGTCATCCACATAGAGACAAACTATCAAAAAATCACTCATACCTTGTTTCTTTACATACAGCGTAGGCTCATTCTCACTCCTTTCAAATCCATACCTCAGAAAGTAGGAGTCAATTTTGTTGTACCATGCCCTTGGCGCTTGTTTTAGACCGTAAAGTGCCTTCTTGAGTTTGTAAACTTTGCTTTCATTTCCACTAATAACAAAACCCTCAGGTTGAAAAACATAAACTTCCTCTTCCAAATCCCCATTTAGGAATGTAGATTTAACATCAAATTGATAAACGGGCAAGCTTAATTTAGCATCAAAAGATAAGAGTATTCTAACGATTTCAAAACGAGCAACAGGTGAAAACGTTTCACCATAATCAATACCTTGATGTTGTTCATATCCCTTATCTACGAGCCTAGCTTTGTATCTCTGTATGCTCCCGTCTGCATGACGCTTGACTTTGAACTCCCATTTGAGTCCAATGGGTTCCTTTCTATCTGGAAGATTCACCAAATCCCATGTTTGGTTCTGCTCAATTGCTAGCATCTCTTCTATCATTGTATTTTTCAACACTTGAATCTCTGCAGCTTCTTTGAAGCAAGTGGGTTCTGCACCATACAAAGCAAAAGAAAAAGTCTCATAAATCTCCCTCAACGATTTGAATTTCATTGGTAAAGTCTTGCTAGAAGAGTCTGTTGAAGAGGAGCTACTGCCACTTCTTTGGGGGGTTAAGCCATGATCACTTTCTCGAGAAGAGGTGCTTGATTGAGGAGTAGAAAGTCTGCTACTTGCTGGAGAAGAGTTGTATGTGTTCTCTGGAATGGAAATTGCTGCAGGTACTTGCTCAAAAATTTCATCAGTGGGCGACAATTTAATATTCGAATTAACCTTCCCAGAATCAAAGTTCCAGCTAGCATTTTCATTAAACATAACATTTCTACTTATCATAATTTTGCCACTCATTGGATCTTATAGCTTATAAGCTTTGGATTGTGTGCTATATACAACAAAGATACATTTTTTTGATTTTTCATCAAGCTTTTGTCTAGCCTGTGAGATCACCAACATATAAGCTATACATCCAAAGGCAAGTAAGTGGCTTACCTTGGGCTTGTTACCTCTCCATGCTTCATATGGTGTTTGATTAATAACAGCCTTGGTGGGTGAAATGTTTAGCACGTAGACAGCAGTAGCAACAGCTTCACCCCAGAAACACTTCGGTACACCTCTGGCTTGCATCATGCTTCTACCCATTTCAACAACTGTCCGGTTCTTTCGTTTTGCTACGCCATTCAGCTCTGGTGTATATGGTTTTGTTAGCTCTCTGTGAATACCATTTTCCTCACAAAAAGTGTTGAATTCATTTGCCATAAATTCACCACCTCTATCTATTCGAAGAGTCTTAATTCTACAACCACTTTGTTTCTCACTAAAACACTTATATTTCTTGAAATTCTCAAATGTTTCAGATTTGAATGTCAAGAAATATACCCAACTCATTCAACTGTAATAATCCGTAAAAAGTAGGAAATATTTACTTCCACCTAAGGACTCAACACTCATAGGACCACATAGATCAGCATGCACCAGTTCAAGACAACCAGAAGCTCTCCAAGACTATCCTACGGGAAATGAATTTCTATTTTGTTTCCCATACACGCATCCTTCACAGAATTCAAGAGAATCAATTCTAGGCAAACCTAGAACCATATTTCTACGACCTAATAATTGCAACCCCTTTACACTCAAATGACCATACCTCAAATTCCATAAATTATCTTCGGTGCTATCTTTGGTAACTAATGCAAAACTTTTAACATCAGAAACTTCAAGGGGAAACATTCTATTTTGAGTCATTTGAATGTCAACAATATTGTATCCTGTTTTTTATCTTGAATGCTACAAGAATTGTCATCAAACAAAATGGAGTATCCACAAGTTATTAGTTGCCCAACACTCAACAAGTTATGGGCTAGTCAAGGAACATACTGCACATCATGGAGAAGTTTTACATTACCATGAGAAGTTTTTACAGCAATTATACCTTTCCCTTCGACTTTTATTGCCTTGTCATTCCCAAGCCGAACTTCTGAATTATCTGATTCATCAAGTTCTTTGAACAATGACCTTTTGCCAGACATGTGGTTGGAGCAACCACTATCAATGATCCAAACTTCATCTGAACCAGCATCTATTGAGGAGTGAGCCATGAACAAATTACCCTCCTCTTGTTTTTTCACAGTAAAATTTGCCTGTTGTTGTTCATCCTTTTGTTTAGTCAAGCAATCAACTTCCTTATGCCCTATTTTTTTGCAATAGAGGCACTGAATGTTGCTCTTGAACTGTCGGTTCTCACCATCAAATTTAGCTTGTCCTCTGCCACGACCTCGACCATGGAAACTACCTTTGCCTCTACATCCCATGGAATTTGAGACTTCTGGTTTACCTTTGAGAGAAGACTCTCCCTTGATCTTAAACACCTTCTCTTCACTCTTTTTTTGAGAGGCATTCAATCTATACTCATGAGCTTTTAAGTAACTCATTAATTCATCAAAACCATAATCATATAAATTATGGGATTCCTCAATGGCAGCTACGACATGATCAAATCTTTTATTAAGACTTCTTAGAACATTAGAAACTACAGTTTCATCAGTAATTTTGTCACCATATTCCTTCATATGATTAACAATTGTACTGACTCTAGATAAGTAATCTTATACAGATTCACTACTTTTCATGAATGAATTTTTGAAATCATGTCGGAGTGACTGGAGTTTGACAGTCATTACCTTTGTAAAGCCATGGAATTCTTTCTTCAGAATATCCCATACCTGCTTTGAGGTTTCTGCAGCAGCAATTCTAGAAAACACCAAGTCGTGCATAGCCTGCTGGATGTAGAACAACACCTTAGAGTCCTTCTTTTTGTTCTCCCGCAACCTTTGTGCTTCATCTTCCTCAGCATAGCCATTCTCCACCAAATCCCAAAATTCTTGAGACTTGAACAACATCTTCATCTTTATGCTGCAGAATTCATATCTATCTCCATTAAAGATGGGAATTAGTTGCTGAGATGTGGAAATGTTGAATTGGTAGCCATTCTTTGCACTCAATTTTGATTTTCTTCTTGCCCTTGCTTTATCTCCCAGTTTGACCTAACCTGGAAATAGAGAAGAAATTAAGAAATAGATACTCTCTCTGTGCTCTGATACGAAAAACTGTTGGGGAATCGAAGAAAAGAGGAGCACTGTATAATGAGAAGAATATAGTTTGCAGAGAACTTCACGTCTTTTGCATTCATCACACTAAACCAAGTTACATAGGACTCCTTAAATAGGAAAAAACAACTAACCACTTACTTGACACTAATTAACCACTAACCTAAATAGTAGCAACTAACAAAGATGTGCTTCAACTGAACTAGGACTCCTAACAAACGTGTTACTCTGCCAACTAACTAGGAAGCACTAACAACCTTTGAATCAATATTCAAAATTTTTTTACAGGTGCTTCATGTTTGTCAAGTTATTATATGAGTGCCTGCAATGATTACTATAAAATGTGGTATCGCATCCTAGATATACCACTTTTCGCGCAAATACCTTTGCACCGCAAGAAGGTGATTCTTCCCATCTATCCTGGTGGACAGAGTCACCTGATATCTATTTCTAGTGAGAGGTGGGAGGTATCCCATGGATTTAATCGAGGTACATGAAAGCTAGCCCAAACTCCACAATTATAAAAAAAAAGAGTGAGCCATCGATGTGTATATACACTTAGTTTTTCTCCTATAAGTAAGTGAAGTGTTGTGGTTATTAGGAGCTGAAATCAAATCTTAAACTGATGCTTAAAATATGCACTTTTTGACCATCGACTTTGCTCATTGGGTTTCTATTTGCTGATGATTGACATGACAAAAGTGTCATATGATCCGTTTCATTCATTTCAAGAAACAGTAAAACGAATGTTACTTCTTGTCTGATTTGAATATTTAATCTAAATGGCAACTAAATAACCATGCGTTGATGAGTTCCTTCCTTTTGCATGATTAAATAAATAATTGTAGGATGCTTACCGAAAATGGCATAAATTCAAGATTATATGATGACATAGCAGAGGGTATATTTAAGTGACACAGTTAGGACAAAAGGGTGGTAAGAATAGTAACATGGTGCCATCAGCTGAAGAAATTCCTCTCCATCCAAAGTATATATAAATCATAGTAGAATAGAATTTAGGGATGTGAAGTAACACAAAATTAGTGGTTGAGTAACCCTATGCTAAGTTTCTCGGAATCTCAAAAATTGTGGCCGCACCTATGTCGGATACTTCGAAATGCCATACTTTTGAAGGATCCGACACGCACCTAGTGACATTGTTGGAAGAGTTTGAGCAACATAGACCCTATGATAGAGATGTTTTGGAACTCTATAGTTATGGAGGAAATGGGGATAATAGGCTATCGGGATGACTTAAAGTGAAACCGTGATTACTGGCGGTTCCATGTTGTAACTAAGCCAAGGAAAACGGAGACGAATATCAAGGGCATTTTTGCTACTGCTTATTTTCAAGATAAGAAGTATATGAAAGAAAATACATTTTTGTTATCGGTTAGCTTGGTCCAAAAAATAAGTTGGCTTGCTTGTTTGTCCATGACTGTCGTCTCTCTGCTGGCTAGATCAAAAAATATAGTCCACTAAGTTGCTTTTTTTTTCTTTTCTAATTATAATAGTTATTACTTATATTGCATAGTGATAATTAGCTATTACTTAGATATTGCATACTGAAAGCATCGATTTGATTGTTGAAGTTCTCAAATCTGTAGATTTCAAACTCTTTTAATGTCCGTGTGTCATACAGCAACTCGACAGAGCTGATTCCATATATGCCTCAACAATGGGAGGCCAACGTATGTGTTTACATTTCCGATATAGCAACATATTTTCTTAAAGTTGTGACATACCTGTCGCTTTTATTCCTTCCAGGATGAAGGAGAGGGACTTGGTATTTACACTGAACAAACTACGCTAATGGAACCAAACTCCGATGCTCCTACTACGGCTTTGCTTCCAATGCCAAATTCTTCTGAAGCAGGTTTGGTTGCATTGGTTTCAAATGCCTTGCGTTTTAAGGAAAAAAGGAAGTCTTTTACCACAAATTTATTAATTCTTTATTTAAAAGCCATGTGTCATAGGGAGTGATTTTAAGAAATTATGGAAGTCTTTTGAAACATGATGGCTAAAATAAACTTTAGACATGTGAATATAAATTATTATAGTAAAATGAGAATTTTAAAGTTAAATTATTCTGAAATATATAATTAAGTCATTTTGTTGAGGGCAAACTAATAAGGGAAGTTTATATGGGATAAACGGAGTGTTAATATACTAAAAGTATCCTTGATATATAGTAGTAGGTTTCAACATGCCATGCCAATTCTTATATTAACGTATCATTAAAATGAAAATATTATTAAAAAATTTTAGATACAGAATTTTGTTGTTCTTGTTCTTATTATTATTTTTAAATGGTCTAGAAAGAAAACACTGCCCATAGAAAATAGATTGAATGAAATGATGGATAATGCCATGCTTTGATGTTTTTGGTGCACTTATCAGAGGTTAATTTTTTCTAGAAAGTGCTTTTCGTGTTTTTAAATTTGCATAATTGCTATTCTTTATTTTGGAAGGATGTTCACAACATAGTGACTGATCATTTTGTTTGTGGCGTTGTGCTAATGTGCATTTCATTAGCCAGTTAGCTCTCTTACTATGCATCGTTTGGTCCTTATTTGATAGATTACAATGTCTCCCTTACGATGTCAATCTTTTGTCCTAACTATAGGCACATAATATATCACCTGTGGTGCCAGCCTTTAGTCCTTAGATATCGCAAGAGCAATGCCTTATCGATCAAACTGTGGAGATAGATCCTAATCCCTGTGCCCTTAAAAAGATTAAGCTTTCGGTACCAGAACCTTCGAAAGTAATTCGTTGTATTTATTTCAAATACGTTGCATTCATATTTTAGAAGCTTTTGTCTTTGATCTTGAAAACACATATGAGCTCACCTAAGAAGTTTATCCTCTAATATGTTGACTTAACATGCATTTTTGAACCAAAATACTAATGTCAATTTTTGTTAGTGTATGAAAATGTTATGGTTGTGTGGATGATCTGTTTGTCAATTATAAGTTGTTCAAGGACAATTAAATAGTTCTCTATTGTAACGGAAACTCATAATAGATTCTTTGTTGATGATCGTTATCAGTTGTTCTATCGTCTCCAACTCTAGGATGCAGCAAAGTCCCTAGTATATTCAATATTTCGCAATTTTCCGATCTTCCTCTTGGCATGGCATTAAGAAGGTGATAAGTTTGAGAAAGATCATAATTCGTTAGCTGTTAAACCATATATGTAGGCTATATGTGTCATGAACTTAGACAGATGAATTTCTTTTACTTAATTCGAAGCAACGTAGTACCATCATGAAATATAATTGCAGAAAAATATAACTAATAAATAAAAATATAATTATCTTGAAAAAATATATATTATACTATAAATAATTAAAATTGTTCTACGCTATAATGAATTGCAGTGCTATGTTATATACGTATGCAGAAGACTTTGCAAAAAATTAAAATAATAATAAATTGATAAAAATTCTAATATTTATGAAATAAAGGATAATTATCAATGAATCGTGTAAAATTAAAATATTACAATAAATGAGTAAAAATGATAAAAATTAATTATTATTAATAGCTTATTAATAATTGCAAAAATGTATGTGGAGTATAAAAAATGGAGAAGATGAATTGTGTGTGTCAATAAAAAGATTGAAAGATTCTCGTGTGTGTGTGTTTTTTAACCATTCCTAAAAATAATTAGCGCCCTTAATTGACAACAATTAGCCCGCCTTTGTTGACCAAATTAATAAATAATAAATAATTAAATAAATAAATAAAAAAAATAAAAGCAAACAAATAAATAAATAATAAATAAAATAAAAGCATGAATTGAACTATTGAGTTATTATTTTTCAGAGTTAACATGATTTCAAATTGATTAATTTATTGAGCTATATATTTAAAATAATTAAATTGACTAACTTTTACAAATCTTATTAAATAACATATAAAAATAATAAATGCCAATATATAATTAAATATATATATATATATATATATATATATATATTAATAAATAAAACATATATATATGTTATGCTATAAATAATTAAAATTATACTGTGCAGCAAAAAAATTGCAGTGTTATCTTATGTACAAATGCAATTGACTGTGCAAAATATTAAAATAATAATAACCTAATAAAAACTCTAAAATTGATGAAATTAAAGATAATTATCAATAAATTAAAATATGACAATAAATGAGCCAAATTCTAAAATAATGATAATTATCAATAATTTATTAACAATTACTAAAAATATGTGAAAAAATGCATATTAGCCATTTTACGATTACGGAGCCTAAATGCGTTAATTTCACATTTGGAGAGCCAAAATTGGGTGTCAACATTAAGTTCGTCACAATTTTCTAGTGAACAAAACTAAATTAGTTAAAATGTTAACTCAACTAAAACTACCTGATCCAAATCCTACAAAATCAATCATAATATTGATCAGTGAATGGTGTGAAGTGTATGGCGTGAAGTGGTGTCTCACGAAAAATGCAGTTGTCAGTGGTTGCAAGACAATTTGATGTATATAAACAAAAATAATAACAACAATCTAGGAAAAATTGTAGTATTTTTTTAATACAAACTAAATGTGTCAGGTATAATGAAATGGAGAAAGTAACAAGATAATGGAGAAAATTGAAGGAAAGGTGTCATTTAAATCTTGAATAAAGGATTGGTGACATTGGCAAACTTAAAGGGTCAAACATAATTAGGAAACTTGATTAAGTTAATTATGGACTTGATTAATATTTTCAAAACTTTCTAATCTTTTCAAAAATACAAATAAACCCACACCCATCTCCTCTCCAAATCAACAGTCTCTCCCCTCTCTCTCTCTTGATAATTTCTCATAACCAATAGTTCTGTAAATTTCTCCTTTCAATCTCCGGCGACTTTAAACTCCAGCGACAAATAGTTGGGCTTCGAGTTTCTTTTTGATATTCAAACGTGAATTGATGTGACATCCTTGTTCTCCGCCCACAACAACTTCGAATTCTTAATCGTCCCTTTTCTTCTTTCACAGATAAAAAATTATGGCCTTTTTAGTTTTGAAGAAAATGAGGAACTTGATCCAACTTCTCTTCTAGTATTGGTTAACAGTTTCAATATTAATTGCTTTAATTTGAAATGTGGTCTGAATAAAACCCTTCTGGAATTTCTTATCTTCTCTTATTGGAGTGAATTATGATTTCTTGTTGTTTGTTGCATTTTTTTAAAGTTTTTTTTTTGTGTGTTTATACAAACAAAACAACGATGTTGTTTGTTTTTATACAAACAAAACAACGATGTTGTTTGTTTTTATACAAACAAAACAACGATGTTGGTGTTTTTGGTGTTGCTAGATCGATTTGTTCTTGTTCTTGGTAAAAATGGTAATATTGTGTGGTTTTATTGCATAAAATCATCCTACTATTTTTTTATCTGATGCAACAGATTAACCATCTAATACAACAGAGCAATCATCAAATTTAAAAATCTGATACAACAGATTAACTATTGGATTAACCATCTAATGCAACAGATTAACCATATGATGCAATGGAGGAACCATCGAACTAATCGGAGTAATCATCTGATGCAACAAATGAACCTTCTATTGGATAAAATCCTATCAAATATTCCATTAGGACATGTCTAAGACTTGATTTTTCCAATTGACTATTCATCTATCGCTATAGATGACCCTTCTATTGGAATAAATCTAAACAATATTGAATGTTGATAACTGTTTCAACAAATCACTTATATGTTGCAACAGATGTGTTGTTTGTTGCATAAACTATTCATTTATCTCAACAGATGAGTGATATGTTTTGAAATATTGCAATAGATTACTCATTAGTTGTAACAGGTTAGTTAACTTTCCAACAGATCACTCATATATTGCAACATATGTGTGATCTGTTGCACAGACCACTCATCGTTTTCAATGTATGAGTGATCTATTTTTATTGTTTCAATAGATTACTCATCTGTATATTAGTTATTTGTTGCAACAGATAACTCATCTGGTGCAACAGATGTGTGAATTGTTGGAACTGTTATTTTATTATTTTGCATGTAAGATTTAATCTTATCCTTTTTTAATGATGCATTAATCAATTATAATTTATTTTATGTTCCTATTAATTTTAGATAATATGACTCCCAAAAGAACAGAAACCGAATCAAGTCTAAGCAAAGGAACAAGTGAAGAAGCTAGGCTACATCCACAACTTTATGAGCTTGCTTTACAAGTGTTATCTTAATTAGTAGTAGAATATGATGAACATGGGGAGGGGGAATATTTCGAAAGAGATGATCCAAATAATAATAGCCCTTCCGTCGAAGAGTTGGTCAAAACCTTCAACATTGATCATCATCCAGTGAGAATACAGTGCGATGGTGCCACATATTTAACGGGTGATTCCGTAGTTAAGTCAGCCATGGAAAAATCTTTCGATTCCCTCAGAAAAATACTTTGAGAACAAAAATTGGATGCTAATTTCAGGGACAACTACTTTGGGCAATATCTTGATTTGCCTGAGGAAAACATTGCTCGTTTCTAAATAAAAATGGTATATGATCTTTTCAAGCATAGATTTATGTATGAAAACAAAGATAAGATGGATGAGGTATGGATAAATTACTGTGGCATGACTGTTTGTTTTGGTTGGAAGGAGTTTGCCATAGTTACTGGACTAAAATCTTATCCTCCTTCTCCTTCTCAAGTTATACCAATTCTAATCCAAAAAAATCACCTCGCACATCTAAAAAAGACAAAGGCAAATCAAGTGATCGTGATGACCTAGTGTCCATTGTTGGTCCAAACTTCATAAACTAAAATTTGATAGAAGCATTGAAAGGTAAAATATTTTCAAAGAAGCACAAGCAATCATTGTGCTTGATTTGATTTGTACATAATATTCTTTGAGCAAGAGAAGTTCACAACAACATAAGTTTTGGTTTAATAAAACTCTCCGAGGATCTTGAGACACTTAACATCTATCCTTGGGGATATGAAGGCTTCAAACTGACTGTGAAATATTTGTTGACTCTGTTATCGCCAAAGACAGTCAACTTATATAGCTTTCCTAGAGCTTCCATGGTAAATGTTTCTTTTATTATGATATGATTCATTTTTTCTGTTCAATAATGGTTTTGATTTATTGACGTTATTTTATTGGCTTGGGCATTTGAAGCTATTCCTTATTTGAGACAACAAGTAAACTACCATAAAGAAGTTTTCTGTCCAAGAATCTTGGGATGATTGTTGGCCAAAACTGATAAAAATGCAAATTGTCTTGATCTCTTCTACCCCTTGAGTGATGCAGTAAGTATAATTATAATTAACTTTTTGCTTTAATTAATGACTTTTTTGAATGATCTAATCATCATTCTAATATATGTAATGATTTATCTTAGATTGTGTATCCATCGCTTGTTTCGACCAATCAAGAGTTTTTCCAAACAGATGAGTCATATGTTGCAATAGATGGTTCATCCGTTGGAAATTATCATACAGGTCTTCCTCATGTTATAATTTGTCCCCAACAGTTGATCCAACTGTTGCAATAGAAATATAATTTATTTGGGACACTTTAAAATAGGTAGAAGACATGTCTGATTTACTAAAGCAGATTTTGAGATATCCTTTCCGGGTATTTTTGTATCTGTGACTAGCATTGATCAGTTTTGGCTTTCCAAGTGAATATCACTATAGAAGCTATTGCTGAACAACATTAAAATATGTTACTTTTTTTATGGAAATATTGAGATGCAAAAGAGAAGACACCGGGAGAAACCATACGCAAGCGACATTAAAGATCCACGATGCCCAAAGCCAAATTTTCTAGCACCGGATGAAGAACAACTCATCCATATTGAGTAGATCTGTAAAGCTTGAGTCTGTCAAAGTAATAACCTCACCCCTCCTTAGGATTTGTTGGCATCAAAACTTAGATTGTTGATTTATTTGTTCAAGTCTATACTCATAATAATTTTTTATATTTTATTTATTTGTTGATTTATTTCATGTAATTTCGGAAGGCTTTGATTTATTTTATTTTATCCTTAGATTTGAACTAATTAATTGAAATGAAATACTAGATTCAAATATTGCAACAAAAATGATATTTGTTGCAACATAAGACATATTTGTTGGAAAATATCAAATAGATTTTAATATATATTACAACATATAGGTAATCTATTGGAAATTATCAAACAGGTCTTCCCACTGTTGCAACAAGTAGACTTAGATAGAAACATCGACATAACGCAATAGATAACCAACCTACTGCAATAGATAGGCTATCTGTTAGAATAGGCAAAATATTTGATACAGCACATAAACATTCTGTTGGTAGCTCACGTGTAGTTCACGCAAAAGGCTCGTTGAACCCCCATTTTTGCTGAGTTGGCATCTGATTTGATTTGGCCCCCAACAATTATTTTTTCCTCTTATATATTCATCTTCTTTCTAAAATTTAACCTTAAATTTTCAAATCTTCTTCTTCATCATCTTTTTTTCTCTATCCAAATCCTTCAAATTATTTGTATTTGGTTTTTTCGCATATTTTTTTTTATTTTTTCCAACTAAGCTTGACAATGTCGAGCTCATCTTTCGCATTTTTTTGTTATAAAGATTTTTGATATTGTAAGTGTGGTCATGAAGCCCTATTGAAGACTTCTTGGACTCAACAAAATTTATGTTGTAGGTTTTTTACTTGTAAGATTTCGTAGGTAATAAGGGTGAGAGGAACCTGTGTACGTGTGAGAGGGACCTGTGAAAGGGGTGTTTTCAAACATATTTATTTTTTCTTGAGCATCAACATTCTCATCATTACGACTTGCAGCAGCATCAATATGCTTGCCACCAATATCAATAACTTTACCAGAAACACCCCTAGAAGAAGCGCACAGATCTGTTGCAGTAGGTTGGTCATGAAGAGCCTCAACATTAGGCTCATCTTTCCTAACTGCTCTTCTTTTGGCTATTGCTCCAGCCAATTCGTTCTTTATTAACTCTACCGTTGGGTCTGCTATTGTATCAACAAAACCTAGAGTAATAAATGAAGTCATCCCCAACCCTTGCTCAGTAGGCACGATCTATAGATTCACAACCTATAAAAAAGACAAATACATTTAAATCATATAATAATTTGCAGTCAGTTGGGTTACATGTTAACACAAATAACTTAAGCAACATATGATCTGTATGTTGCAATAGATTAATAATATATTGCATCAGATTACCCGTATACTGCATAAATTATAGTAGATGGATAATCTATTGAGTCGGGTTCAGAGAACCAATGCAACAAATAGGTAATCTGATGCGACATAAGAATAGTTTGTCACAACAAATTACCCATCTATTGTACCAGTTGCAGTGGACGGAACTTATGTAGCAAATAATCTTTTTATTGAAATAATTGAACTTCCCGTCACAGCAGATTAATAATATGTTGCATCAGATTATGCATCTGTTGCATAAGTTACAGTAGATGGGTAATCCGTTTCAACAAACGACCCATCTGTCACAATTGATGGCACATCTACTTCAACATCTTTATTTGAGTCAAATTATTTTACTCAAAATAAGATGTATTGCATCATTTGGAGGTTTAAAGAGATCAACCTCCTTAATTATTTTGTTGTTTTTTGTAGGCAACCACCTAAGGATCTTTGGATGAGAAACCTCATCGGGATAATCCTTGACCTGCTTTCGGAGGTAAGGAAGGGATTCAAATGCCGAAGCCTAAAAAATGTAAATAGGAGGCAAGAAAAAAAGTCATAATAATTATTCAATATAAATTAATGTCTTAGTAAACAAATAATGATTAAATTTATTATGAAAACCCAAGGAAAACCTATAATGCTATCATGTTTGTGGACAACGTTGTCAGTAAATATTTGACAGTCATGTAGTAGCGTCATATCCCCAAGGATAGTTATTGAATTTCTCAAAATCCTCAGAAAGCTTTAAAAAATCATCTTATATGACTTTGTGGACGTCTCTTCCCAATATAATGGAATGGGAAAACCAAACTAAGCACAATTGTTCCCACAACCCATCTATTTTTTCTTGCATTTGTTGGTTTTGGTGAGGGGTCGCTGGGACAATGCCTTCCCTCTCTTTGATGCTGGTGGTTTGGCTGTCCTGATTGCCTTGGACCTTTTGTAGGGTGTTCCTTGGTGAGAGATTCTTCTGGAAGATTGCATCTCAATCCCGTTACTATGTAAAACTCTTTTAAGCCAAAACAAACTGGCATGCCACAGTAGCTGAACCGGATTTCCTTCATCTTTTTTCCCCCTCCTTTGAATCTTTATCATCCCCCAGGTACTTGATCCTGCACTTGAGAAGAACATATATCATACTTATTTGAAAACAAAAAGTGTGATCCTTATGCATCTTAAGAAAGTATCCAAAACAGCTCTTCTTAAAAAGTCCGACTATGTATTCATTCTTCATAATTTTCCTAAACTCATCAAAAGGTTTTCCTAACTGACATTTAAGTACAAAATTACCAGTTAGTTTTGTAGGGTCATCTATTGGAATTGCAACTTAAAACCTATCAATACTAATAGTTTTGATAGCCTCATGTTGGTATTTCGATCTTATTTCATGCCTCATTGGTGAGGCATTATCATCATGTTGATATTGATCCTCTTTCTCAATTTCTTCTTCCTCATCTTCTTGTTTATCTTCTTCTTCTTTCTCTTCACTTTCATTTCCCAATCTTCATACCCAAACCCTTGTCCACCCCCCTCAACGTTGTTTTCATATCTTTTCTCAGTTTCACTTTTTCCTAACTAATATTGATGAGGAAGCTCCTCCGAATCCCTCTGTACTGTAACCTTTTTTTTTAGGTGGTCAGAAGTTCATCCACTTTCATTTTCTTTTATTTTAGGAGACATGTTTTACCTACAAACAACATAAAAACAAAAATTACATTACAATTGATGTATGCATAAATTTTAAAAATATATATATTACAAACACCACCAATACCGACACCACCAACAACCACCATAAATACCACCAACCAATGCACCACCTCTACCACCAATAGCCACCATAAACTCAACCAGTTCCACCACGAAAACCAGCAACACCACCAACATAACCCCCAATACCACAAACACCATCCAATAATACCACGACAGTCAACACAACACTGCCCCAAAATGCACCATTTGCACCATTTTGCCTGTTTGACCAACCAAATGGCCCCTCCCACACAAACAGGCAACACTAGGATGCTTCCCAGCCTCCCTGGCATCCCAGGTCTATTTTTGACCCATGACACCCCCGGAACCTAGGCCCACCCCCGAAACCGTGGGTTATGGCACACCGATATGGCCCCAAATAGTCCCATTCGCGTTGTTTCTCTCGTTTGACTAACCAAATAACCCTGCCCATACAAATGGGAAATACTAGGATTCTCCCAGCTTCCTTGGAACATCCAGGTCAATTTTTGACCCGAGGCACCCTTAGACCCCGATCCCACCTTCGGAATGGTGGGCTGGCCCCAAAATGCCCCGTTCACACTGTTTCTCCTATTTCCCTAACCAAATGGCTCCGCCCACACAAACGGGGAAAACTAGAACGCTCCTCAACCTCCCTGGCACCACTAGGTCAATTTTTGACCCACAAAACTCTCGAACCCCGGGTCCACCCCCAGAATCGTGGGCTATAGCACATCGATTTGGCCCCAAATAGCCCCGTTCATGCCGTTTCTCCCATTTGCCTAACCAAATGGCCCTTCCCAAACAAATGGGCAAAACTAGGATGCTTCCTAGCCGCCCTGGTATTCCCAGGTCAATTTTTAGCCCATGGCGCCCTCAGAACCCGATCCCACTCCAAAACCGTGGGCTATAGCACGCCGATGCACCATTTTTCCAATTTAACCAACCTAATGGCCCCGCCCACACAAACGGGAAACACTAGGACGCTCCTCAGCCTCCCTGTCACACCTTGGTCTATTTTAGGCCCACGAAACCCCCGGATCCTAGCGTACTGATTGGCCCGAAAATGCCCTGTTCGCGTTGTTTCACCCGTTTGACTAACCAAATGGACCCTTCCAATTAAACGGGAAATACTAGGATGCTCCCCATCCTCCCTAGCATGCCCAGATCAATTTTTGACCTATGGCACTCCCGGACCCCGGGCCCAACCCCGGTACCGTGGGCTATAGCACACTGATTTGGCACTAAATAGGCCCATTTGGACCGATTCTCCCATTTGACCAACCAAATGGCCCCCCACACACAAACGAGAAACACTAGAATGCTCCTCAACCTCACTGTCATGCCCTGGTTGATTTTCGGCACACAAAACCCCCGGACCCCGAGCCCATCCCCCGAACCATAGGCTATAGCACTCCACTTTGGCCTCAAAATGCCCCGTTCGTGCCGTTTCATCTGTTTGACCAACCAAAAGGCCCCGACCACACAAATGGGTAACACTAGGAGGCTCCCCAGCCTCCCTGGCATACCAAGGTCAATTTTTAGCCCACGGCACCCCCGGACCCCGAGCTCACCCCCGGAACTGTGGGCTATAGCTCACCATTATTGCCCCAAAATGCCTCGTTCACTCCATTTTGCCTGTTTGACCAATGAAATAGCCCCGATCACACAAACGGGAAACACTAGGACGTTCCCTAGCCTCCCTGCATGCCTAGGTTGATTTTTGGCCCATGGCACCCCCGGACCTTGGGCCCACCCCAGAACCGTGGGCAATAGCACACCAAATTGGCCCTAAAATGCCCCGTTCCCACCGTTTCGCCCGTTTGACCAACTAAATGGATCCATCCACAAAAACAGGCAACACTAGGATGCACCCCATCTTCCCTGGAATGCCCAGGTTGATTTTCGACAGATGGCACCCCCTGACCCCGGGCCCAACCCCAAAATCGTAGGTTATAGCATACCAAATTGGCTCCAAAATGCCCCGTTTGTGCCGTTTTACCCGTTTAACCAACCAAATGGCCCCGCCCACACAAACGGGAAATACTAGGATGCTTCTCAGCCTTTCTGGCACGCCTAGGTCGATCGACCCACATCACCCTCGGAACCGTGGGCTATAGCACACCGATTTTGCCCTAAAATGCCCTGTTCGCGCCATTTCACATATTTGAACAACCAAATGGCCCTGTCCACACAAATGGGCAATACTAGGATTCTCCCCAGCCTCCCTGGCATGCCCAGGTCGATTTTCGACCCACTGCACCCCCAAATACCAGCCCCACCCCCAGAAACGTGAGATATAACATATCAATTTGGCCCCAAATAGCCCCCGTTCTCACCGTTTCTCTTGTTTGACCAACCAAATGGCCCCGCCCACAAAAATAAGCAACATTAGGACGCTCCCCAGCCTCCCTGGCACGCCCAGGTTAATTTTTCACCTATGGCACATCTGGACCCTGGGCCCACCCGCAGAATCATGGGAAATACCTAACCCGACCCTGGACCCCAAGCCTACCCATGACACCGTCGGACCCCAGGCCCACGCCTAGGTCGTTTGAGTTGTATCGCCCATTTGACCAACCAAATGGTCCCTCCCATACAAACGGGCAACACTAGGACGCTCCCCAGCCTCCCTGGTACGTCCAGGTCAAGTTTTGCCCCACGGCATCCCAGGCCCACCCCTAGAACCGTGGGCTATAACACACCGATTTGGCCATAAAATACCCCGTTTGCGCTGTTTCACCTATTTAACCAACCAAATGGCCCCGCCCATAAAAATAGGAAACACTAGGAAGCTTCGTAGCCTTTCTGGCACGTCCAAGTCAATTTTTTCCCCATGGAACCCCCGAACCCCAAGCCCACCCCCGAAACTGTGTGCTATAACACACCAATTTGGCCCCAAAATGCCCTATTCACGCTATTTCGCCCGTTTGACTAACCAAATGGCCCTGCCCATATATATAGGAAACACTAGGATGCTTCCCAGCCTCCCTGGCACACACAGGTCAATTTTTTGATAACGACACCCCTAGAACCCGGGGCCTCCCATGGAGCCGTGGGCATAACACACAGATTTGGTCCCAAAATTCCCCGTTCGCGCCGTTTTGCCCATTTGACCAACCAAATGGCCCCGCCCACACAAAAACGAAACACTAGGATTCTCCCAACCTTCCTTGGCACACCCAGGTTGATTTTTAGGCCACGAAAACCACGAACCCCTGGCCCACCAAAAAAACCGTGGACAATAGCATACTGATTTTTAACCAAAATGCCTCATCCATGCCGTTTCACCCATTTGACCAATGAAATGGAACCGCCCATACGAACGGGGAATACTAGGATGATTCGCAGCCTCCCAGGCATGCCCTGGTTGATTTTAGGCTGACGACACCCCCAGAACATGGGACCACCCTCGGAATCGTGCTATAGCATATTGATTTGGCCCCAAAACACACCGTTCACGCCTTTTCGCGCATTTGACCAACCAAATGTCCCTGCCCATAAAAATGGACAACAGTAGGATGCTTCCTAACCTCCCAAGCATGCCCAATTTGATTTTTGACCCAGACACCCCATAACCCCGGGCCCACCCCTAGAATATGGGCTATAGCACACTGATTTGGCCCTAAGTAGCCTCGCTTCTCCTTATTGACTGATAAAATGGCCCTGCCCACACAAATAAGCAACACTTGGATGCTCTCCAGCCTCCCTGACATGCCTAGGTCAATTTTTGGCCCACGGCACCCCTAAACCCCAGAGACTCCCCCTAAACCATGGGCTATAGCACACTGATTTTGGCCCTTAAATGCCTTGTTCGCGCCGTTTATATTATTTGACAAACAAAATGGCCTCGCCCATATAGAGGGGAATACTAGGATGCTCGCCATTCTACCTAGCACGTCCTAGTTGATTTTCAGCCCATGGCATCCCTGAACTGCGGGCCCACTCCCAGAATCATGGACTATAGCACACCGACTTGGCCCCAAAATACCCGGTTCATGCCTATTTGCCTGTTTGACCAACAAAATGGCCCCGCCCACATAAACATGAAATACTAGGATACTCCCTAGCATCTCTGGCATGCTCGGGTCGACTTTTAGCTGACGAAACCCCCGGACTCCCGGATCAACCCTAGAATTGTGGGGCTATACACACCGATTACACCTTTAAATGCCCTGTTCGTGCCGTTTCGCCCATTTGACCAACCAAATAGCCCCGCCCACGTAAACGGGAAAAACTAGGACACTCTGTAGCCTCCCTGGCACACCCAGGTTAATTTTTGACCCACGGCATCTCTGGACCCTAGGTCCACCCCCGGAACTGTGGGCTATAGCACACCTATTTGGCCCTAAAATGGCCTATTCGCGCTGTTTGACCAACCAAATGGCCCCGCCCACACAAACGGGAAATACTAGGATGCTTTGTATCCTCCCTAGCATGCCCAGGTTAATTTTTCACCCACGGCATCCCTGGACCCCAGGTCCACCCCCGGAACCGTGGGCTATAACACACCGATTTGGCCCCAAAATGCCTCATTAATACTGTTTGACTAACCAAATGGCCCCTCCCAAACAAACGGGCAACACTACGATGCTCCCCAGCCTTCCTGGCATGCGCAGGTTTAGTTTTGACCCACAGCACCCTCAAACCCCGGCCCCACCCCCTGAACTTTGGGCTATAGCAAACTATTTTGGCCATAAATAGCCCCGTTCGTGCCGTTTCTCTCGTTCGACCATCAAACTGGCCCTGCCCATACAAACGGGCCATACTAGGATGCTCCCCAGCCTCCCTGGCATGGCCAGGTTAATTTTTAGCCCATGACACCCTCAAACCTTGGGCCCACCCCTAAAACCGTGAACTATAGCACACCGATTTGGCCCCAAAATGCATCATTCACACCGTTTAGGCTATTTGACCATCCAAATGGCCCCGCCCACACAATTAGGCAACACTAGAATGCTCTCCAGCCTCCCTGGATCGCCCAGGTTAGTTTTTGGCCCATGAAAACCCCGAACCCCGAGCCTACCCTAAAACCGTGTGCTATAGCACACCGATTTGGCCCAAAAATACCCCGTTCGAGCCTTTTTGCCCATTTGACCAAAAAAATGGCCCCACCCATACAAACTGGAAAAACTAAGATGCTCCCTAGACTTTCTAGAATGTCCAGGTCAATTTTTTGCCCACGGCACCCCCAAACTTCAGGCTGACCCTTGGAGCCGTGGGCTATACCACACCGATTTGGTCCCAAAATGACCCGTTCACGCTGTTTTTCCTTTTTGACCAACCAAACAGCCCTGCCCACATAAGCGGCCAACACTATGATTATACCTAACCTACTTAGCACGCACAAATTGATTTTTGACCCACGGTATCCCCGAACTCCGAGCCCACCGACGTAACCGTAGGCTATAGCACACCGATTTGGCCCCAAAATACCCCTACGTGCTATTTCGAACGTTTGACCAACCAAATGGCCTCGCCCCTAAATTTGGACAACACTAGGATGCTCCCCAACCCTCCTAGCATGCCCAGGTCGATCTTTCACCTACGATACCCCTGGATCTCGGACCCACCTCCAGAATCGTGGGCTATAGCACAATGATTTTGCCCCAAAATGCCCTGTTCATGCCGTTTTGCCATTTGACCAACTAAATGGCCCCGCCCACACAACCGGGAAACAGAAGGATGCTCTCTAGTCTTCCTGGCACACCCAGGTCAATTTTTGGCCTACGACACCGTTGGACCCTCAGACCATGGGCCATAGCACATTGATTTGGCCCAAAATTGCCCCATTTCTCCTGTTTGACCAATGAAATGGCCCCGCCCACACAAACAAGCAACACTAGGATGATCCCCATCCTTTCTGGCGCGCCCAGGTCAATTTTTGGCCCATGGCACCCCCGAACCCTGGCCCTCCCCCAAAACTGTTGGCTATAGCACACTGATTTAGCTCCAAAATGCCTTGTTTGTGCATTTTTTCCCATTTGACAAACAAAATGGCCCCTCCCATATAAACGGTCAACTCTAGAATGCTCCCTAGCCTCCCTGACATGCCTGGGTTGATTTTCGACCCACGAAACCCCTGGACCCCAGGATCACCCCAGAATCGTGCGCTATAGCACATCGATTTGACCCCAAAATAGCCCATTTGTGCTGTTTTGCCTATCTGGCAAACGAAATAGCCCCGCCCATACAAACAGAAAATAATAGGATGGTCCAAAGCCTCCCTGGCACGCCCAAGTCAAATTTTAGCCCACGGAACCCCCAGACTCCATTTCCACCCCCGGAACCATGGGCTATAGCACACCAATTTGGCTTCAAAATGCACCGTTCGTGCCTTTTTGCCTGTTTGACCAACAATATGGCTTTTCCAATGCAAATGGGAAACACCTGGATTCTCCCTAGCCTCCTTGGCATGCCCGGGTCAATTTTCAGCCCACGAAACCCCCGAAACTAATCACTCAAGAATTGTAGGCTATAGCACACCGATTTTGCCCCAAAATGCCCCATTTGTGCTGTTTCGCCTGTTTGGCTAATGAAATGGCTCCGCAAATACAAACGGGGAACACTACGACTATCCCTAGCCTCCCTGGCATGAACAAGTCAATTTTTGACCCACGAGACCCACGAACCATTGCCCCCGAAATTGTGGACAATAGCATACTATTTTGGCCCCAAATAGCCCTGTTCGCATCGTTTCCCTCCTTTGACCATCAAAATCAAAATAACCACACAAACTGGCTATACTAGGACGCTCTCTAACCTCCCTGGCATGCCCAGGTTGATTTTTGGCCCACGACACCCCCGGAAACCAGGTCCACCCCTTGAACCGTGTGCTATAGCACATCGCCACACTAAGACGCACCCCAACCTCCCTGGCATGCCTAGGTTTATTTTTTGCTCACGACACCCCTGGAAACCGGGTCCACCCCTGGAACCGTGGGCTATAGCATACCAATTTGGCCCCAAAATGCCCTGTTTGGTCTGTTTCTCCTGTTTGACCAACCAAATGGCCCTGGCCATACAAACCGACAATACTAGGATGCTCCCTAGCCTCCCTAGCACGTCCAGTTCAATTCTTTACCCATGTCACCCCCAGACCCCAGTCCTACCCCCGGAGCCATGGGCTATAGCACACCGATTTGGCCCCAAAATGCCCAATTCACGCAGTTTTGGCTGTTTGATTAATCAAATGGCCCCGCCCACATAAACGGTCAACATTAGGAAGCTCTCTAACCTCCATGGCATGGCTAGGCTTATTTTTGACGCACAGAACCCCCAGACTCTGGGCCCACCCCTAAAACTAAAGGCTTTAGCACACTGATTTAGCCCCAAAACTCCCCGTTCGCGCTGTTGTGCATGTTTGAAAAAACAAATGGCCCCTACCATATATTCAAGTACCTAGGATGCTCCCCAACCTCCCTGACACACCCAGGTTGATTTTTGGCCCACGGCTCCCCCGGATCTTGAGCCCACCCCCGGAACCATGGGCTATAGGATAATGATTTATCCCCAAAATGCCCTGTTTGTGCCGTTTCGCCCGATTGACCAACCAAATGGCCCCGCCAACAAATGGGCAACACTAGGATGCTCCCTCGCCTCCCTGGCACACGCAGGTCAATTTTTGACCCACGGTACCCTCAGAACCTAGGCCCACCCTCAGAACCGTGGGCTATAACACACCATTTGTCCCTTAATTGCCCAGTTTCTCCTATTTGACAAATAAAGTGGCCCCGCCCACACAAAAAGGCAACACTATGATGATATGCAACATCCCTGGTACGCCCAGGTTGATTTTTGGCCCATGACACCCCCAAACCCTAGGCCCACTCCCAAAACCGGGGGCTATAGCGCACTGATTTTGGTCCCAAAATGCCTCGTTCAAGCCGTTTCACCCGTTTGACAAACAAAATGGCCCCACCCACATAAACAGGCAATACTAGGATGCTCCACAGCCTCCCTGGCATACCCAGGTTGATTTTCAGCCCATGCCACCCCCGTACCCCCGGCCCAACCCAGGAACCATATGTTATAGCAAACCAATTTAGCCCCAAAATACCTCTTCCGCACCTTTTTGCCCGTTTGACCAATGAAATGGTCCCGCCCATACAAACGGGCAATACCAGGATGCTTTCTAGCCTTCCTGGCATGCCCGGGTTAATTTTCGGCCTACGGAACCCTTGGACCCTGGGATCACCCCCAGTTTTTGTCGTTTAAACTATTTGGTCGATGAAATGGCCCCACCCATAAAAACGGGAAACACTAGTCTATTCCGGAGTCTCCCTAGCATACCCAGGTCGATCTTCGGCCTATGACACCCCTGGACCCCAGGTCCACCCTGGATTAGTGGGTTATATCACAACGATTTGGCCCCAAAATTCCCCATTGGCGCTGTTTGACCAACTAAATGGCCTCTCCCACATAAACTAGCAATACTAGGATACTCCCCAGCATCCCTGGCACGCCTAGGTTAATTTTTGAATGGCACCCGCGAACCCTAGCCCCACCCCCAAAATTGTGGACTATAACACACTGTTTTGGCCCCAAATAGTCTAATTTGTGCCGTTTCTCTTGTTTAGCCATCAAAATGGCCCCGCCCACACAAACGGGCCATACTAGGATGCTCCCCGGCCTTGCTAAAATGCCCAGGTCGATTGTTGTCCTACAACACCACTGGACCCTAGGTCCACTCCCAAAACCGTTTACTATAGCACACCGATTTGGCCACAAAATTTATCTATCACGCCGCTTAGCCTGTTTGACCACCCAAATAGGCCCTCCCACCCAAACGGGCAATAGTAGCATGCTCTGCAGCATCCCTGAAATACCCAAGTTGATTTTTATCCAATGGCACCCCCGTACCCCGGACGAACCCCCAAAACTCTGGGCTATAGCACATTGATTTGGCCCTAAAATGCCCTGTTCACACCATTTCTCCTGTTTGACCAACCAAATGGCCTCGTCCAATCAAAACGGCAACACTAGGACGCTTCCTAGCCTCTCTATCATGCCTGATCAATTATTTTCCCATGGCACCCCCGAACCGTGGTCCTACACCCAGAGCCGTGGGCTATAGTACACCGATTTGGCCCCAAAATGCCCCGTTTGCGCCGTTACTCCTATTTGACCAACCAAATTACCCCGCCCACATAAATAGGCCACACTAGGATTCTCCCCAACTTTAAAGGCACTAAAAAGGTTGATTTTCGAACCACGACACATCTGGACTCTAGGCTCACCCCCAAAACCGTAGGCTATAGTACACTAATTTTGGCCCCAAAATGACCCATTCGCTCTATTTCGCCAGTTTGATAAACGAAATGGCCCTGCCCACATAAGCGGGCAACACTATGATGCTCTCCAACCTACTTATCACGCCCAAGTTGATTTTCGACCAACGGTATTGCCAGACTCTGAGCCCATCCATCTAAGTGTAGGCTATAACACACCGATTTAGCCCCAAAATACCCTGTTCGCGTTGTTTCATACGTTTGACCAACCAAATGGCCCCGCCCCTAAAATCGGCCAACAATAGAATGCTCCCCAACCTCTCTAACATGCCCAGGTCTATGTTTGACCTACGACACCCCTGGATATTGGGCCCACCTCCAGAACCGTAGGCTATAGCACAATGATTTTGCCCCAAAATACCCCGTTTGCGCCGTTTCGCCATTTGACCAACCAAATGGCCCCGCCCATACAAACGGGCAACACAAGGATGCTCTCTAACCTCCCTGGCACACCTAGGTTAATTTTTGGCCTACAACACCCCTAGGCCCCCGGACCATGGGCCATAGAACATCGATTTGGCCCTAAATTGCCCCATTCCTCCTATTTGACCAATGAAATGGCCCTGCCCACACAAATAGGCAAAATTAGGGTATTCCCCATCCTTCCTGGCTTGCCTAGGTCAATTTTTCGCCCATGGAACCCCCGAACCCAGGCCCTCCCCCAAAACCGTCGCCTATAGCTCACCGATTTAGCTCCAAAATGCCCCATTTGCGCATTTTTACCCGTTTGACCAATAAAATTGCCCCGCCCACATAAACGGGCAACACTAGAATGATCCCTAGCCTCCCTAGCACACAGGAGTTGATTTTTGACCCACAAAACCCCCAAACCCTGGGATCACCCCAGAATCGTGGGCTATAGTACATCGATTTGGCCCCAAAATAGACCGTTTATGCTGTTTTGCCTATTTGGCCAAAGAAATAGCCCAGCCCACACAAACGGAAAACACTAGGATGCTTCACAACTTCCCTGGCATGCCCAAGTCAATTTTTATCCCACGGAACCCACAAACTCTGGTTCCACCCAAGAGCCGTGGGCTATAGCATACCATTTTGGCTCCAAAATACATAGTTTGTGCCTTTTTTCCCGTTTAACCAACAAAATGGCTTCGCCCACACAAATGGTAAACAACAGGATGCTCCCTAGCCTCCCTATCACGCTCGGGTGAATATTTTCCCCACAAAACCCCCCGAACCTCAGGATAACCCAAGAATTGTAGGCTATAACACACCGATTTAGCCCCAAAATGCCCTATTTGTGCCGTTTTGCCTGTTTGGCAAACGAAATGGCCCCGCCGATACAAACAGGCAACACTACGACGCTCCCTAGCCTCCCTGGCATTAACAGGTCAATTTTTGACCCACGGGACCCTCAAACCATTCCCCCCGGAACTGTGGGCGATAGCATACTGTTTTGGCCCCAAATAGCCCCGTTCGCGCCGTTTCTCTCCTTTGACCATCAAAATGGAAATACCCACACAAATGGGCCATACTAGGACATTCCCCAACCTCCCTAGCATGCCCAGGTTGATTTTTTGGCCTACGACACCCCTGGACATCGGGTCCACCCCTGGAACCGTGGGCTATAGCACATCGATTTGGCCTTCAAAATACCTTGTTTATGCCCTTTCTCCTGTTTGACCAACCAAATGGCCCCACTCTTACAAATCAAAAATACTAGGATGCTCCCTATCCTCCCTAGCATGTCCAGGTCAATTCTTTGCCCACGACACCCCTGATCCCCGGGCCTACCCCCGAAATCGTGGGCTATAGCACACCGATTTGGCCCTAAAATGCCCCATTCACACCCTTTTGGCTATTTGACCAACCAAATGGCCCCGCCAACATAAACGATCAATATTAGGAAGCTCTCTAACCTCCATGGCGTGGCTAGGCTGATTTTTGACCCATGACACCCCAAGACTCCGGGCCCACCCCCAAAACGGGCAACATTGGGATGTTTCCCTGCCTCCTTAGCCCGTGTAGATTGATTTTAGGCACACAGTACCCCCGAACTAGGGGATCACCCCCAGAATCGTGCGCTATAGCACACCAATTTGCCAAAAAATGCCTTGTTCACGCCGTTTTGCCCATTTGTCTAACCAAATGTCCCCGCGCACAGAAACGGGCAATACTAGGATGCTCCCTAGCCTACCTAGGATTCCCAGGTCTATTTGTGGCCCATGGAACCCCCGAACCATGGGCCCACCCCCAGAACCATGGGCTATAACATACCGATTTAGCCCCAAAATGCCCTGTTCGTGCCATTTTGGACGTTTGACCAACCAAATAGACCCTCCCACACTAAGATACTCCCCAGACTACCTGGCATACCCAGGTCAATTTTTTGCCTATGGCTCCCCCGGACCCTAGGCCCACCCCCAGAGCCGTGGGCAGTAGCTCACCGATTCAGCCCTAAAATGCCCTATTCGTGCCGTTTCGCCCGTTTAACCAACCAAATGGCTCCGCCCACTCAAAAGGGTAATACTAGGATGCCCAAGTTGATTTTTGGCCCATGGCACCTCCAGACCTTGAGCCCATTTCAAAAACCGTGGGCTATAGCACACTGATTTAGCTCCAAAATACCCTGTTCATGCCATTTTGCCTGTTAGACCAACCAAATGATCCCACCCACATAAATGAACAACACTAGGACACTCTCTAGCCTCTATGGCACGCCTAGATCAATTTTCGGCATACAGCACCCCCGTAGCCTGAGCCCACCCCTAGAATCGTGGGCTATAGCACACCAATTTGGCCCCAAAATACCCTGTTCCCACCGTTTTGCTTGTTTGACCAACCAAATACCCCAACCCATATAAATGGGAAACACTAGAATGCTCCCAAGCATCTCTAGGATGTCCAGGTCGACTTTAGGTCTACGGAACCCCTGGACCCCGGGTTCAACCCCAAAATCGTGGGCTATAGCACAACGATTTGGCCTCAAAATGCCCCGTTCACATTGTTTCACCCATTTGACCAACCAAATATCCCTCCCAAACAAACGGGAAATAGTAAGACACTCTCCAGCCTCTGTGGCATACCCAGATTGAGTTTTGTCCCACGGCACCCCCGGACCTTGGGCCCACCCCAAAATCGGGGGCTATTGCACATCGATTTAGCCCTAAAATGCTTTGTTCATACCATTTTACGAACCAAAAGGAACCGCCCACTCAAACAGGTAATACTAGGATGCTTCGTAGCTGCCCTAGCACGCCCAATTGATTTTCGGTCCATGGCACCCCCAAACCCCTAGCTCACCCCTGGAACCATGGGCTATAGCACACCGATTTTGCCCCCAAATGGCCCGTTCGCGCCGTTTCTCCCGTTTGACCAACCACATTACCCTGACAATACAAACGGGAACCACTAGGATGCTCCTCAGCTTTTTTGTCATGCCCAGGTCAATTTTTGGTTCACGGCACCCCCGGACCCCAGGGCCACCCCTGGTCCTATAGCTATAGCACACCGATTTAGCCCTAAAATACCCCTTTCGTGCTGTTTCACCTATTTGACAAATCAAATATCCCCGCCCATACAATAGGTAAATACTAGGATGCTACCTATCCTCCCCGGTATGTCCAGGTCAATTTTTGACCCATGGCACCCCTAGACCCCCGGTTCACCCCCATAACCGTGGGCTATAGCACACCGATGTTGCCTCAAATAGCCCCGTTCACATTGTTTCTCCAGTTTGACAAACAAAATATCCCATTCACACAAATGGGCAACACTAGGATGCTACCTAGCCTCTCTAGCACGCCCAGTTAATTTTTGGCCCACGATACACTGGACCCCGGGCCCATCCTCGAAACCGTCAACTAGCACATCGATTTGATCTTAAAATGCCCCGTTCACGCCGTTTGCCCCATTTGACCACCCAAATGTCCCCTCCCATACAACGGGCAACACTAGGACGCTCCCTAGCCTCCCTATCATGCCCAGGACAATTTTTGGCCCACGACACCCCCGGACACTAGGCCCACCCCCGGGACCGTGGGATATAGCACACCGATTTGGCCCCAAAATGCCCTGTTCATGCCGTTTTGCATGTTTGACCAGACAAATAGCTTTGCCCACACAAACAGGCCACGCTAGGATGTTCCCTAGCATGCCTGGCATACCCAGGTCGATTTTTGTCCAATGACACCCCTGAACCCCAGGCCCACATCCAAAACCGTGTGCTATAGCACACCAATTTGGCCCTAAAATACCCTATTCGCGTCGTTTTGCCCATTTGACCAACCAAATAGCCTCGCCTATGCAAACGGGTAATACTAGGATGCTCCTCAGCCTCCATATCATGCCCAGGTCGATTATCAGCCAACGACACCCCAAACTCTATGCCCACCCCCAGAACCGTGGCCTATAGGACACCGATTTGGCCCCAAAATGCCTCGTTCGTGCCGTTTCGCTCGTTTGACCAAACAAATGGACCCACCCACATAAACGGGAAACACTAGGATACTTCACAACCTCCCTGGCATGTCTAGGGCAATTGTCAGTCCACGACACCTGCGAACCTCGGGCCCATCCCTTGAACCGTGGGGTATAGCACATTGATTTATCCTTTAAAAGCCCCATTCGCACCGTTTTTTCTATTTGACCGACCAAGTGGACCCGCCCATAAAAACAGGCAACACTAAGATTCTCCCCAGCATCCCCGGCATGCCCAGGTCAATTTTTGGTCCACAACACCGCCAAACCTTGGGCTTACCGCCAGAACCGTGTGCTATAGCACAATAATTTGGCTCCAAAATGCCTCGCTCTCACCGTTTTGCCTGTTTGAATAACCAAATGGCCCCACCCACACAGACGAACAATACTAGAATGCTCCCCAGCCTCCCTGGCATCTGTAGGTCAATTTTCGGCCCACAACACCCCAGACCCTCAACCCACCCTCAGAACCGTGGGCTATAGCACACAAATTTATCCCCAAAATACCCTGTTCACGCTATTTCACCCGTTAGACCAACCAAATGGCCACGCCTACATAAATGGGAAACACTAGGACGCTTCCTAGCCTCCATGGCATACGCAGGTTAATTTTTGGCCTACGACACTCTCGTACCCCGAGCCCACCCCAGAATCGTGGGCTATAGCACACTGATTTGGCATCAAAATGCCCTGTTTGCACTATTTCACCCATTTGACCAACTAAATATCCCCGCCCATATAAACAAGCAACACTAGAATGCTCTTAAGCCTCTTTGGCACATCCAGGTAGATTTTTGATCCACGACATCCCCAGACCTCGGGCCCACCCCAAAAATCGTGGGCAATAGCACACCTATTTGGCCTCAAAATGCCTTGTCTATATTGTTTTTAACCAACCAAATGACCCCACCCGCACAAACAGGAAATACTAGGACTCCCCAACCTCCTTAGCACACCTAGGTTGATTTTTGTCCCACGACACCCCAGACCTTAGGCCTACCCCCAAAATCAGGGGATATTGCACACCGATTTGGCCACAAAGTACCCCATTCATGCTGTTTTGCCAACCAAATGGCCCCATCCACACAAACAGGCAATAAAGGACGCTCCCCAACCTCTTTAGCATGTCCAGATCAATTTTTGGCCCACAACACCCCTAGAACCATGGGCTATAGCACACCGATTTAGCCCTAAAATGCCCCGGTCACATAGTTTTACCTGTTTGACCAACCACATGGCCCCGCCCATAGAAACAGGAAACACTAGGATGATCCTCAGCCTCCTTATCGTGCCAAGGTTAATTTTTGGCCCACGGCATCCCCGGACCCTAGGCCTACCCCTGGAACCATAGCTATAGCTCAACGTTTAGCCCCAAAATGCCTCATTCAAGATGTTTTGCCTATTTGACCAACCAAATGGCCCTGACCACACAAACGGGCAATACTAGGATGCTTCCCAGCCTCCCCAGTATGCCTAGGTCGATTTTTGACCCACAACTCCCTTAAACCCCCAGTCCACCCTCGGAATCGTGGGATATAGCATATCGATATTGCCTTAAATATCCCTGTTTGCGCTCTTTCTCCCATTTGCCAAACAAAATATCCTTGTCCATACAAACGGGCAATACTAGGATGCTCACCAGCCTCCCTTTTACGCCCAGGTCAATTTTTCTCCCATGACATACTAGACCTCGGTCCTACCCTCAAAACTGTGAACTCTAGCATATCGATTTGTTCCCAAAATGCCCCGTTCATGCCATTTTCCCTATATGACCACACAAATGACCCCGCCTACACAAACGGGCAACACTAGGACATTCCTAGCCCCCCTGGATGCCTAGGTCGATTTTTCGCCCATGGCACATGCGTACCCTAGGCCCACCTCTAGAACCACGGGCTACAGCACACCGATTTGGCCTCAAAATTCCCTATTCACGCCATTTTGCTCGATTGACCAGCCAAATGGCCCCGCCCACACAAACATGCAATACTAGAATGCTCCCTAGCCTCCCTGTCATGCCCAGGTAGATTTTCATCCCAAGACACCACCGAATCCCGTGCCCACATCCGAAACCTGGGCTATAGCACACCAATTTTGCCCCCAAATACCCCGTTCATGTCATTTTGCCCATTTGATTAACCAAATGGCCCCGCCCATGCAAAAAGGCAATACTAGGATGCTATTAGCCTCCCTTTCAAGCCCAGGTCGATTTTCAACCCACGATACCCTCGGACTCTGTGCCCACCCAAAAACTATGGGCTATAGCACACCGATTTGGCCCCAAAATTCCCCATTCACACTATTTTGGCCATTTGACCAATCAAATATCCCAATCCACACAAATGGGCAACACGAGGATGTTTCCCAGCCTCCCTAGCACGCTCAGGTCAATTTTTGGACCATGGCACCCATGGACCTCAGGTCCATCCCTGTAACCATGGGCTATAGCACACCGATTTGGCGCCAAAGTACCCTATTTTCACCGTTTCACTTGTTTGACCAACCAAATGGCCCCGGACAAACAAACGAGCAACACTAAGATGCTCCCCATCTTCCCCAACATGCCCAGGTCAATTTTTGGCCTACAAAACCCCAAACCCCAGGCTCAGCCTAGAACCATGGGCTATAGAACACTAATTAGGCTCCAAAATGCCTCGCTTGCATTGTTTTGCCTGTTTAACCAACCAAATAGCCCCTCCCATGCAAACAAGAAACACTAGGATGCTCTTCTTCCTCTTTGGCATGCCCAGGTTGATTTTTGGCCCACGACACTGATGTGTGAGCCGATGCTAACATATTTTAAGCTTTTAAATCTGAATAATTATGAGGTCTTAAGAAACTTTTGTTGTTATTGATTGCTTTTAATGTGTTAATTTAGATACATGTGATCGGCGAGGAAAACAAAGGAAAGAAGAATAAATTAGGTGAAATTTGGTGTTAATAAGCTGAAGTATAGCTGACGTCAATTCTGAAGTGTCGTTAAACATGGGAAAGACTGTCAAGTTTTCCATCAAGCTTAGACAGAACTTGAGAAACTATGATGAAATATGACGACGTTTAGGATGGGCCATCAAATATGTGACATGGCATCAAAATCGCCGTCAACCAGAAGCAGAGAATAATGATTTCCAGTGAAGTTGTGACGACAGTTGTCATGCGCCGTCAAGAATTTTGACACGCTATCAGGTTTGCCGTCTGAAGATTTAGAAGATAACAATTCACTGGAACCTTTGATAACATATTGCACACTTCGTCAGATATCTAACACGCCGTCAAGATTGTCATCATCTAATCTTTAAAAAAACACTTATCAACTATTTTTGGGTTTCTATCTCGTGAGTAAATTCAAAAAACTACTTGTTGTTTTTCATCCATTCGTAAGTTTATCCTTATTATGATGAATTCAACTTGTTATTTCATTCATAAAATCATGAGCGGCTAATTCTATTAGCCGAAGTTATGGGATCCATAGATTAGGGTCTGATAGGTTACTAGGCATTTAACGGATTCAAAGAGTAGTAGGACATCTTGAAATTCTGTAGTTTTGACAAAAATCTATTGGTTGCAAACATTACATTATGCCTTTGGTTTTATTTTCTTCTAACGGAGAAATAGACTAGAGGATGTGAATTATCAACAGGTACTCGAAAGCTACCAATCTTCTATTTAATGATTGATGTCATAACTAAATTAATATACCTGAGATAACATCCTATTGGAAATAGATAAGTTATCTAAGTTTGAGAGAATTAAATAATAAATTGTCTGATAAGGTCGAGAGATAAGTTAGACAGTATCATTGTCAGGGATATTCTGTTGTTTCTACTTTCTCCAAGAATCCCAAGTATTACCTAGTATTTGTTAACTCCCAATACCCATGATGAACATAACTCTGGTTTCTCACTTATATTGATTACAACACTAAAATATCGAAAGTGATAATAGAATCTCTATGAAATTTAAACCCCCATCTTCGGAAATAGTAAACTACCAGTAAAGTATTTCTTAAACAAATTGAAGTTCACACCTTATTCCCTATGGGATTCGACCCCAACCTAGTTGGGTTTTATATTGACAATGATCCCTTACGCCCATTCAAGAGTGTAATTTGAGGGTTATCAAAAATGGCGTCGTTGCCGGGGATTACGGCTGTAGACTAAAAGTTTGTTCACAAAAATTTGGTGATATTTAAGTTTCCCTGATTTACGTTTATTTGTTTTTTTGTTTATTATAGGTACTGTGTTGTTTATGCCAAACACGAGAAGTTTTGGAGAACCACTATTACCAATTAATCCGGAACCTCAACTTATAGGAAGAATGCCTAAACAACAGGAAGTAGAAAGACTAGCTGGTATGACCAGGGCTCAGGTGAATGTGCAAAATTTGGGTCAACAAGCACGTCACTAGAACCCTGATGATGAAGACTTGGGTGATGAGAACTTGCTGAATCCTCAAAACCCAAGGCGAGTTGAGCAAGTTATTGCACCAGTGCAGGGAAACATCAACAGAAATCATCTAGTTCGAGGAATATATGGGCAATAGCCTATGCAATAGAAGGCTGATAAAGATGATAAAGGAATGGATGGAGCTGGTGCAACGGGTTCTATCATTCCTCCACCATTGGCACCAGGTGCAAAATTCAGCATAACAAGTACCATGATCCAACTCCTGAATCTGAAGGGGTTATTTGGAGGCTTTCCTGGTGATGATCCTAACATGCATTTGGTGAACTTCATCACCATTTGCAAATCCTTTGAAAATCCAAGAGTGAGCCAGAATGCAATGAGGTTAAGATTGTTTTCTTTTTCTATGTCTGGGGAGGCAACAATATGGTTGAATAAGTTAGATCCCAATTCTATAACCAACTGGAGACAGTTGAAATATGCGTTCCTAGAATGGTTCTTTCCTCCCTCCAGAAGGGTACAGTTGAGGGAAAAAATTAGCAACTTCAGACAGCTTCCGACTGAAGCACTGCATAAAACCTGGGAAAGATTTAAGAAGAAACTTGAATAATGTCTAAACCAAAATATGACAGACCTGTACTTGATGGAGACTTTTTACAAAACTTTCAACTCTATGATGAAGCCTATTGCTGACAATGCTATAGGTGGTTCGTTCATTGACCTCTCTTTTCTAGATGCTTCTGACATGCTAAATAGAATAACCAAGTAGAGTCGGGCTTGGTATACTAGGGATTTTGTAGTGGCTAGATGGACTATTGCTTGTGTTATTACTGTGGAGCAGTGTAGAATAGATAAGGAGCGAGATCAGGACATGGCCCATTTGAAGATACAGATAGACTTACTGGCCAAGCACTTACTATCCGGCAAGACTGAAATGGTTAAAGCATTAGAATCTCAGGGTACTGTGTCTACAGGTGCTGATGTTGAGGCAAATTATATGAGTAATAAGGGGGTTTTTGAGGTAATAGCTAAGGGAACTAAGGTCGGACTTTCTATGACAAGCCTGATAATAAAGATAGAGAGCAGGGACATTGGAGAAACAATAATGATAGAAGTGGTTTGTATATTCCTCTTGGAATTTGGGATGCTTCGATGACTAGTTCTGGCAAGATGTCCATGGAGGGCATGATGGAAAAGCTGTTGAAGGGAGTTGAAGCTACCAACTCGGGGGTAACTACTATTAAAAGTGAATTTTCTACCCTCAGTCAGTTGGTTAGCTCACACTCTTCTTTTATTAAGTAGTTGGAGCAACAGATAAGCCAACTTTTGGCTACTCTAAACCAGAGAAAAGCTGGTACTTTACCTAGCGATATGGTTCAGATGTCACAGATTGATGGCTCTTATTTTAAGATTACCACTCAGAGTGGAAAGATGTTATCTGGCCCTTCTATGGTCAAAACTATAGAGAAGGAGGTAAGTGTTGATGAGTTAGAAGGAAGAAATCTAGTGGAGTCTGAGAAGCTGGATGGCTTTGTTGATATTTTGGAGAAAGAAGACAAAAAGAAAGGGGAAGTAGTATTAAAAGAAATGCCAAGACCACCACCTCCCTTTCCTCAGAGATTGAATAAGAAAGTACATATCAAAAAATTTAGCAAATTCATGGAAATAATAAAACAACAAACGATGAATATTCCATTGATGGAGGCACTTGAGCAAATTCCAAACTATGCTAAATTTATGAAGGAACTATTAACAAAGAAGCGGAAGGTAAGTTGTGAATTGGTGGACAACATCAACCATTGTAGTGCTGTTTCTTCACAATCCTTAGTACAGAAAAAGCCTGACCCTGGAGCATTTACCATACCATGCACAGTTGGGTCCATAAAGTTTACCAAAGCTTTATGTGACTTAGGATCAAGTATTAATCTGATGCCACTTGATATCTACAAGAATATTGGATTGGGGGAACCTACCCCTATAACGATACATCTTGTCATGGCAGACATATCGGTGAAACAACCAGTTGGTGTATTGCATGATGTACCGATAAAGGTGGATGACTTTATTCTTCCTGAAGATTTTGTAAATTTAGATTGTGATTTTGATTTTGAGGTACCTATAATTTTCAGTAGACCACTGTTAGCCACGGGAAGAGTATTGGTTGATATAGAGCTCAATGAGATAAAGTTCAGGTAAGAAAAAGGGAGGCCAGATTCAAAATGCACCCTCCTATGAAGCAGTTGGAGGAGATAAATATCTTCTCTATTGTGGATGTATACCAGGAAAAATGTAATGAGGTATCGATATGGTATCTTGACGAAGTTTGAGTAGTCTAGATAATCAAGTCGTGCCGTGACATTAAATCAGGCGTTATTTGGGAGGCAACCCAATGTTTTAATTTTATTGCACTTGTGTTTTTAATTTTTGTAGCTAAGAGTTGTATAAAGGACATGAACTAGTTTCAGTCTGCTTGAGAATGTTGACATCAATTTTGATGGGCTGTCACAAGTATGACAAGGAGTGAGAAATGGCATCAAAATAATCAAGTCAAAGCCTTATTCTGTTAAGGCTGACGACAAATTTTGAAGCATCATTCGGTATCTGACGCGTCGTCAAAAATGCCGTGAAATGAGTTGAGCCCAAATTAAAAATATCGGGCTAACCCGGCCCAACAATAGCTATTCACATTCTCGCGTACTTTAAATATATCTCTTCCAGTTTTGGTTTTCTTTTCTTAGAGAGTTATTTCCCTTTCTTTTTAAAAAATAATCCCTTCTAAGGCAAACTTTTAAGACTTTCCTTATTGAATCCTGAGAGTTAAGTTTAGAAATACTCTTCCTCTCTTATCTCATTCTTCTCTCACTCACAAATCTAGGTTCCCAGAGTACATCAGCTAAGTATCGACATCCAGGTATGAGAAAAACTTCAACTTTATCTTTCTTTGATCAATTGTGAACTACAAGAAACCTTGGTTTCAAAGGAGTGAGCTGAACCCATTAACATGCTTCAAGCCCCTTTGAAAACTAGGTTTTGTAGGGGTATGCGGTATAATTTCGTGGAAATCTCAGTAAGGAGCATAACCTAAGTTGAAATTGAGAATAATGGTATAGGAAAAATCAATTAAAAAGAAGTTAGAAATTGTAATATTGTTTGACGACAATTTTCACGGCCTTTCACCTGTGTGACGTCCATTTAAAAAATACCGTTAAAAGTTAAGAAATTTTGCATATTCTGGATAAGGTTGATGATGCTTTTGAAGCACCGTCACACCTATGACGGCAAATTAGAAAGGCCGTCAAACCTGCGAACTGAAAATAGTGATGATGTTAAACTGAGGTGATCCTTCTTCTTCTCTTGTTTGATTATGGACACTAATTGAGGATTTATATGTTGTTGCAGAACTGATAATGGCACCCAAGAAGAAGAATCCAACCACACCAAAGAACGCGGATAAAAAGAATGTACCTCGACAACTTTTCAACGAGGACTCTGATTATGAAGATGATGAACCCATGCTCAGATGGACTAGAAAGAGGGATGGTCCAAAGACACCACCTCCACTTAAGCCTATTGAGGTGGAGGATACTGGTGATGCTGAGGTAACAACCTCATCTGAGAATGCATCAGAGGAACAAGGATCAAAACATACTGAACAAAAGTTTGAGGGCACTGAACAAAAAGTTGAAACTAATGACTTTGAAAGGCCTGCAACTGAAGAAACTGAGTCTGAGTCACCGTCATCAGATCAGCAAGGTGATAAGGATTCTCCATTATGGGGAACTTTGGTGAAATCCAAAAACCCTGAGGTTAGGAACATTGCGAGATAGAAAATCCCTAGGGATGAAACGGTCTATTTGGACAAACTTCGCAAAATAGATCGATGAAGTGCCAGAAGGCCCATTCTAGAGGAGAAGAAAATCATCACTACAAGGTTGATCAGATACCCTCAGGTAATGCAAAAACTCAAGGATTATGGCTTAGAGTGGACTACTAGGGGAAGCAGTGTTTACTATCTTTCATTAGTTTGGGAGTTCTACGCGAACTACCAGGCTACAATGGAAAATATGTGCAGAGAAGGAGATAGAACTTCAGATAATCCTCTGCTGACCAAAGTTCCAGTACGTGGAGTGAGGGTAGATATTTCAGATGCCACCATAAATAGGTTTCTTCATGGGCCAGCCTTTGTCCCACGAGCCACTTCACCTACCTTCTATGCCCGGTTGAAACATCGATAAAACAAGCGCAAATGGCTAGCAACTCTCATTGCATATGGGGAACATAAGTGGCTAAATAATCCAGTAGAAAAGATTACCAAAGCATCTCTAAATTTAAAGGCCAGATTTTGGTGGGTTTTAGTACGGATTCATCTGATACCCACCGAGGGAGACAACATATTAGGGGATGATTGAGCAATATTGGCTACAATCTTGATAGACATAACTCCCTTGGATTTTGGAGAAATAATAGCGGAAGAGATAAAGATTCGTCTCACAAGACCCAATACTGCATATCCATTCTGATGTCTGATTACTAAGTTATGTAAAGCAGCTAATGTACCTAATATTTCAGGTATCGATGATGAGATACATGCCAAGAAAACTCACAACCCTTTCAGCAAAATGAAATTCGGCCGGGCTTATGACTTGATCGAGATGCAGTTGGTGCAGCAGATCTTCCAGTCACTGAGACTATGTCAGCACAGATGTGGGGGTGCAAATCTCCAAAGTTGTACCACCACCACCAGCATATTCAGCTCACACAAGCTTAGTACCTCAAAGTGAGCCGACTACTTCAGTCTCTCTAGAAGCAAAAGGTTTGGCATTTCAGTTGATTGATATCAGGAAGGTGGCTAGGCAAGCAAATTGGTGTAAGGTGCAACTACAGGCCTTCACCAAATAGTTTGCTACCACTGTAGACAAAAGAATCAAAGCTGCACTCGAAGATGCACTCAAACCTTTACACACTTTGCCTGAGCGGGTGGGAAATATAGAGAACAAATTCGATTCCCAGGAAAGAGAGATAACAGGTGCTGATCTTGCCACTTTCAGGGATGCATTGGATAAGGTAAAAGCTGAGGTTGGGATGATGAAGCGGCACCAAATCATAGTGCCAATAGATTGATCTATGGATGATAAGAGGAAGAAATTCCTATACTTGTTCTCACTGCAGATTCCCCAAAGAAAAAGAAGAAAAAAAGGGAAAAGAAACGCAAGAATAAGAGAGATGAGTCGGATAGTAAAGAAGAGAGAAAAGATAAAAAGAAAGAAAAGAAGAAAGCAGAGAAGGAAGATTTGAAAAGGGCAAGATTAGAGTCCCTATCTAACACAGAAAAATAGGAAGCGGACATCAGAGCTAGGGCTTTAGGCTCCAGCTAGTGCAAAGACAGATGCTACGAGTGGGGAGAAGACAGTAGATGATGTTGTAGCAGGGTCGGAGACCCAGGATCCACAGGCTTGACTGCCTTCAGGTGTATCCTAACCCTTAGTGCATTTTATTTTTAATTTTAAATTGAGGTTCTAGGGAAACTATTGTTGTAATATGTTCTGTAAATAATTAGGAATAGTACAAGTACTTGAGGTAGTTATCTTGTTTTGTAATTTTTAAGTACCTCTCCAGTGGTCTAATCTGTCATGAATTGTGTGAATTACATCTAGTGTGACCACTGTGTATCTATTTTTGACATTAGTGTGGCAAATAAATAACCTGTAGAAAACAAATGCATGAAATGGATGAGTAGTGATGTGCTATATACTTGTGTGCTATGTGCGTGTAAGGTCTTACTTAGTTCCCATTGTGCGTTGAATCCAGAACTTGCCCAGTTAGTCATACCATAGTCATAGGATAGGCATTAGGAAAGGATTACAGGCCGTTTTTGCATGTTAACCCATTTTAGCTTAAATAACCGTCCAAATATGAAAAGTATCCCTTGATCCCTTTTTGCGCCTAAATAGCCCAATTCTTTCTTATACACCTTTCCCCTTCCAAATACATCGCAATGAACCTATTATTGCCTGGGTCATCCTTGGACACTGTGAACCTCAACTTAGGCAAATAACTTAAGTTGAGGGTGGCTACTATAGGGGTGTGTGATGCATTATGAGTATGAAGGGAGGTAAAACAATGAAAATGAACAACAAGTTGGGTGTAGTGAAAAAGAAAAAAGAAAATTGAAAAAGTTAATCTAATGCTTGAACAGACAACACCCATCTTTAGAATGCTTGACAAATAAAAGAGGGAAGAAAAGAAGGTCAAAAGTTGAAACCCCGTGAGTTAATGTAGTGCCAAGGAGGTGTAGTCACTATGAAATACCCATGAATATTATACCAGCCTTGAGCCTACATTACAAGCTTAAGAAAATCCCTATAGTGATCATAAATAACTTGTCTGAAGACTTAGATAGTGACTATAAGGGAAAGCCTATAGCATTTGATGTTCAATATTGGAACTTCATTCTGAGAGTGAGTCTTACGTTCATCCCTATGTCTATACATGTGAATCTGAGTGAGAAAAGGATTTCTTTGTTGTGATGGAACACCAGGTATATTGATATTAACTTCTTTATTCGGATAATGTAATTTGGGTATATGCTACGCTGTTATTGCTGAGATTCTTGCCATATCTAGATACATGTGAGTGACATGGGTATTTTCAAATATTAGACACAGTTGATTTTACTTTGATTGATCATGGAGATGGTGCATGTATTCTGACCTGATGAGAGTAGTTAGCTTCCAAATTGTACTTTGTATACTCCTAGTTATGTTTGGGTTGCTTGAGGACAAACAATTGTTTAAGTTGAGGATATTGATGTGTGAGCCGATGCTAACACATTAGAAGCTTTTACTCTAAATAATTTCGAGGTCTTAAGAAACTTTTGTTGTTTTTGATTGCTTTTAATGTTTAATACAGATACAAGTGATCGGGGAGGAAACCAAAGGAAAGAAGAATAAATCAACTGAAATCTGGTGTAAATAAGCTGAAGTATAGCTGACATCAATTCTGAAGCGCCGTCATACATGGGACAGGCTATCAAAATTGTTGTCAAGCTTAGACAGAACCTGAGAAACTGAGATGAAATGTGACAATGTTTAGGACGGACCATCAAATATGTGACATGGCGTCAAAATCGTCGTCAACCAGAAGCAGAGAATAATGATTTCCAGTGAAGTTGTGATGGCAGTTGTCATGCACCATCAAGATTTTTGACACGCCGTCAAGTTTTCCGTCTGAAGAGTCAAAAGATAACAATTCACTGGAACCTTTGACGACATCTCTCACAAGTCATCAACATCTGATACGTCGTTAAGATCGTCGTCGTCCAATCCAAAGAGAAAACTGAAACTTTAATTTTATTTCCTTATTTAGGGTTGACTATTTAAAGACTTGTTTTGGGGTTTTTTTGGGATGGATCATTAATTATCAGAGAAGATCTTCTAAAGAGAAGCACGTAACATTGCTTCATCTTTACCATCAAATATTTTCCTTGTTTCTTTAAAAAAGCACTTATCAACTATTTTTGGGTTTCTATCTCGTGAGTAAATTGAAGAAGCTACTTGTTGTTTTTCATCAATTCATAATTTTATCCTTATTATGATGAATTAAACTTGTTAGTTCGTTCATAAAATCATGAGCGGCTAATTCCATTAGCCGGAGTTATGGAATCCATGGATTTGGGTCTGATAGGTTCTAGGCATTTAACGGATACAAAGAGTAATAGGACGTCTTGAATTTTTGTTCTTTTGAATGAAATCTATTGGTTGCAAACATTATATTATGCCTTAGGTTTTATTTGCTTCTAACAGAGAAATAGACTAGAGGACGTGAATTATCAACAGGGACTCGGAAGTTACCAACCTTCTGTTTAATGATTGATGCCATAAATGGATTAATCTACCTGAGATAACATCCTATTGGAAATAGATAAGTTATCTAAGTTTGAGAGAATTTGATAATAAATTGCCTGGTGAGGTCGAGTGATAAGTCAGACAATATCATAGTCAGGGATATTCTGTTGTTTCTACTTACTCCAAGAATCCAAAGCATTACCTAGTATTTGTTAACTCCTAATACCCATGGTGAACATAACTTTGGTTTCTCGTTTACATTAATTACAACACTAAAATATTGAAAGTGACAATTGACTCTCTGTGAAATTTAAACCCCCATCTTCGGAAAAAGTAAACTACCACTAAAGTATTTCGTAAACAAATTGAAGTTTACACCTTATTCCTTGTGGGATTCGACCCCAATCTAGTTGGGTTTTATATTGACAACGATCACTTACACCCATTTAAGAGTGTAATTTGAGCGTTATCAAGCACCCCTGGAACCCTGGCCCACCCTCGGAATCGATGGCTATAGCACACCAATTTCGCCCCAAAATGCCCCGATCGCGTCGTTTCACCCGTTTGACCAACCAAATGACCCCGCCCATACAAACGGGCAATAGTAGGATGCTCACTAGCTTCCCTGCCATGCCCAGGTAGATTTTTGACACACAGCACCCCCGAACCCCAGGCCTACCCCCAGAACAGTGGGCTATAGTACATTGATTTGGCACCAAATAGCCCCATTTGCGCTGTTTCTCCTATTTGACCGACCAAATGGACTCGCCCATGCAAACAGGCAACACTAGGATGCTTCCCAGCCTCCTTGGAATGCCCAGGACAATTTTCGGCCCACGACACCCCCAGATCTCGGACCCACCCTAGAAATTGTGGGCTATAGCACACCGATTTGGCTCTAAAATACCCCGTTCACACCGTTTCGCCTGTTTGACCAACCAAATAGCCCCATCCATGCAAACGGGAAATACTAGGATGCTCTCCAGCCTCCCTGGCACGCCCAGGTCAATTTTTAGCCCACAGCACCCTCGGACCCCAGGCCCACCCTCAGAATCGTAAGTTATAGAACATCGATTTTGCCCCAAAATGCCCCGTTCATGCCATTTCACCTGTTTGACCAACCAATTAGCCCCGTCCATACAAACGGGCAATACTAGGATGCTCCTCAGCTTCTCTGGCATGCCCAGGTAGATTTTTGACCCACGACACCCCTTGACGCTGGGCCCACCCTCAAAACGGTGGGCTAGAGCACATCGATTTGGCCCCAAATAGCCTCATTCATGCTGTTTCTCATATTTGACCAATCAAATGGCTCCTTCCACACTAACGAGAAATACTAGGACGCTCTCCAGCCTCCTTGGCATGCCTAGGTTGATTTTTGGCCCACGACACTCTCGGACCCTGGGTCCACCCCAGGAACCATGGGCTATAGCACACCGATTTGGCATCAAAATTCCCCATTCACATAGTTTCCCCTGTTTGAACAAACAAATGGCCCATCCCATACAAACGGGCAACATTAGGACGCTCCTTAGCCTCCCTGGCATGCCCAGATCAATTTTTGACTCACGGCACCCACGGACCCCGAGCCCACCCCCGAAACTGTGGGCTATAGCACATCGATTTGGCCCCAAATATCTCAAATCATGGCATTTCTCTCGTTTGACCAACCAAATGGCCCCTTCCATGCAAACGGGCAATACTAGGACGTTCCCCAGCCTCTCTGGCACGCCCAGGTCGATTTTCAGCCCAAGGCACCCTCGGGCCCACCCCCAGAACCATGAGATATAGCACACCAATTTGGACCCAAATAGAACACCACGCTACTTTCATCTTTGAATCGTTTACTTTTTCTCACTTTTTTGGCTAAAGAATTAAAATTTCATACCAAATTGGAAAAAAGTGCCAATTGAGTGGGATAGAAGTAGTTTTTAGAATATTGACTCGACCAAATAGATCTCGAAAAAATACACAGTTTAAAAAAATCGACTCAAACGGATATTCGAGCGCAAAGTTTTGAAGGTTTATAGTTTCACCATTTTACAATTACTTTTTTCTATCTCCTTTCACTCGCTATTTTTGATTGACCTTTTTGTCTATGGTCTTTCAAAATTACAAATTATTAATAATAGGCATAGTAAGAAGGGTCTGAATGGCACTTTCAATATTTAAAATTATATTTTAAAAAATGAGGTAGATAAAATAAGTTAAAATGTAAATTTAAAGAAGTGTTAAGGATAGGTGATGAAGCATTAATTGTTAGTTGTAGGGGATTTGTACAAATTAATTAGGTGATTATCCAAATGTACAAAAGTCTTACTTAGTAGATGCACATTTTTTCAAAGAGAGGTGTTTAAAAAATTGTTGTTTTTTGGCAAACTAAATTTATGTTTGGTCAAAAATATATTTATTGCCTTGTTCCTCTTTAATTACATGAATTACTCCCTCCGTTCATTTTTACTTCGACAACAACAACAAACTCAGTGTATTCCCATCAAGTGGAGTCTGGGGAGGGTAAAATGTATGTAGTCCATACCGCTACCTCCGAATAAGTAGAGAGGTTGTTTCCAACAGACCCCTGGCTCAAGATAAAGAATAGTTAACAAGGTCATAGTAATACATGAAACAGAATAGATGGCATAATCGAAATAAGAAATGAGAAATAATAAAAATAAAGATAAGAGAGACACGAAAAGAAGCGCAATGCGAAAGTAAAAATAGGGAATAAGAAATAGGAAAGGACACTCCCTAGTAGTAACATACACCAGCAGCTCCTACCAATGGACACAGTCCTAGGATTACTAACCCAGCTACACCAGAGCACCCTAACTACTAGTTACAACCCACACTCGAACTAGTCTTCTACCTTTATCTGCGAACTCCACACTTCCTATCTAGGGTCATGTCCACTGCATCAATCCTAAATGAATGGTACACTAAATAAAAATGCTAACTACAAAAATTAAAAATTACTTACACAAATCCTCACTTATTTTCCGTTAAATAGCATATAGCTAGCATAATTACCATTAATTCATCGTTAAATAAGATTAACAACGGGATTTTATTGTTTTGACAAAAATTATCCATTGCTAATTCGTGTTAAATTTGTACAATATTGAGGTTATTTATATAAATTTATGCAAGATCTTTTTATTGATTAAAAGTCTGCTATGACTTTATGAATCAAATACACTGTTTTTACATTGTACAAAAAGTATAAAATGAAAATTTTGTAAGAAAAAAAAAGTGTAATGTGAATTAGTTGACTAGTAAATGAAATTCTTTGATTTTTAAAGAAAATTTTAAATGTAATCTTATCTCTCTTTTCTATCATTATTTTCAGTCAACTTAATTTTTTGTTTATTTGTCTTTTCTTTTCTATTTATGTTTTGCTGATTATTAACTTTTGTACAAATTATCACTCTCATTGTTTACTTTCTTCATTCATTGTTATGTTATTTTATTTTATTTTAATTTATTTTTGAAGGGAGACTTATTCTCGAAATTATGGAATCGTGGAATGCACAAATGATGTGAGTTTATCAATGAAAACATTTATCCTAGTTAATTTTTTCGATGTTGTTTTCTATTTTTTTTGTTCGTATAACTTTAGTTTTTTTTTTACTCTAATTTACTACTCCTTTATGATATGTATTTTTTTCTCCTTTAATGTTCTCATTATTTTAGATTTGAATATTTGGTCTTAACCAAAGAAATTTATGTAAACCACGCTTTATCTTGGAACATATATTTTTAAAAACATTTTTTATGGGGTTTGATAACTTTCTTAAGTTATAAGAGTGGGGTAAAATATAAGTTTTGATTGAAAAAGGTAATATGATAAAATGAGAATAGAATAAAAGAAAATGATTTTTCAGTGAGGTTTTTTTAAAGGAAATGGTTGAGCTACATTTAAATGGATTAAATCATAGTTTTGGTCAACAAATGTATTGGATTAAAACTTGTAAATGTTTGGGAGTAAGTGAAGTTTTTATTCGTTTATATGTTTTTAATAGGCTCTCCTTTTTAACAAATAAGAGATTTGAAAAAAGAATTATTTCATGTCCGTATTAAAAGGAGGTACTCTTTTTTTGATGTGCTTCATATAAATCAAGCAGTCAAAACTCAAAATTGTTCTTCATTTTTGTTTAGTATATTTTGTTCATATGAAATAGAACTTCAAATACTTTTAATTTCATTTATCACGATTATTAAATACTTAATATTAATAAAGTGGAAAAAGTCATTTATTGAGGAACTTTTCATATTACTCCCTTTTTTTAATTTGTTTTTTTAATCCATTTTCTTAAAAAACATATTTCTTTATAAATTGCTTATTAGTTTCAACTTTTTACATAACATGTTCACACACAAAATTAAAGATTATTTTGGTACATCCTATTATTTTTAAATTATAAAATTCAAATTTCTTCTTTACTTTTTAAAACCTCGTGTCAAGTCAAAGTTCAACAAATAAATCAAAATGAAGGAAATAATTTTTAGTCAAAAATTGAAAGAGTAATATGAGTAACTCTTTTTCCCAAATAATTTGACACATTATCGTTTGGTAGAAATGCATGCATTAGCTTTGTGTATTACTTATATTTTATTGAATATATTTTTTCATCCTATGCATAACTAATTTAAGTTTTACTTATACACTTACATTAATATTAAGGTGTGTATTACTAATACGTGAAAATCCATGGTATTAGTAACACAATAGATTCTAATGCATACGACACCTTGCGCATTATTCCAACGATGCCCTAAAGTTTCCCCACCGAACTGTAGTACTGCATTAGAATGTTTAAGGACATAATTATCCCTCAAAATTCTTTCCACATTCTTTCCATCATATTTAAGATAATTCATGTCTAGAATGACTAAAGACGCACTGTAAACAAATGTTTTTTTCAAAAAAAAAATTTATGCAATCCAAATTATTTTTAATAGATTAAATCAAATACTATATAAAAATATATAAATATAACTAACACAAGTATTACTAATATACTATATTTTACATTAATATTACACACCTTACCAAAAAACCTTATTCTCACAAGAGCTTAATTAATGATAGGAGTAAATACAACACAACTTGTTAATTCCAAGTTCATGAATAGACACAAGTTTAGCCAAGGATACAATTGGCCAATTAAAAATAGTAGAGGGGAAAATTCAAACTATTCACCTTTTAAGACGTGTGTGGTAGAAAGCTAAATATTTTTCGGAAAATGTTTCTGTATTTTCTTATGTTTGATTGAAGAAAGTTTTTGAAAAACATTTTCTTCATTAAAAAACGAAGACGATAACTAATTAATGGAAATAGAAAAAATAAATTCTATAAGTCACATTACTGTATGCTTATTGTATCCTCCCACCCAATATTATTTTTTGTCAATTAAGTATAAATTACTTTTGAGATAGTAATCTTCTTTGCTTACTTACCAAACTTCAAGAAACCAACTTATAAAATATTATATATGTTTATGGTATTCTCCGATCCACCCAACACCCCCAATTCCTACATCTTGACCATTCCACTCCCACCACCGCCGAGGCCCTACATCCTGACCCCCTCCCGCCTATACATATATTATTTTGCTAAATTATATATAAATATTTTTTTCTTACTTATTAATTGCAAGATTACATACAAGAAACCAACTTATTTTTGAAAAAAATATTTTCATACCAAACACACCCTTAACATAAAATAATTTATGACTCTCTATTAAGGATGGATGAGTATATCTATAATTACTTGGTTCAAAGGGGTTGCATAAGACTGCTGAGATATTTGCAATTGAAGCAAATGTTGTAAATCCCAAAAATGTTGGTAAGTTTTTTAAATAATTATTAAAATTTATTTACGTGTGACTTATAACTTGCATGTAATCATGAAAGTAGTTTTGGATCCTTGGATTATAGTAATCGGATTAGTATGATTATGCTATACTATTGATAGATTTCGTTGTCACAATATTAGTGATGGAGTCAGAATTTTTATTGAAGGATTTTAAAAGTGTACACACGAATTAATCATGTACAGGGGTCATCATCTATTATATATACACTAAAAATAATTTTAACTAAATATAAATAAAGTAATTTTCCACATTAGGTCAACCCATTCCTTTTATGCTAACTCTACCCTGACACACGACATATCAATAATTTTCAATTCTAAATCGAAAGAAAGTCAAATTTGTCTAAATACTAGACATAAGACAGTGGAGGCTACTCTTTTATTTGATGATTATATTGTTTTTTTTTTGAACAATTATATTATTCCTTTGATTTTATTTTTATTTTGAGTTTATAATAAAAGATACATTTAAATTGTCACTTTTTTTTCCACGAGTTTTGCACTTTTAATTTAATATATATATATATATATATATATATATATATATATATATATATATATATATATATATTTGTATATAAACTACTATTATCTATGTATTAAAATGCATTTTGAAATAATCCAAAGTTTTGTCCCGCCTTGCCCCATTAAACTATCGCCCTACCCAGTCCTGTTTAACCTTTGCACTGCCCCCCCCATTCTTGTCCTGCTCCATTTTCATTTTGAATCAATTATTTTATTTTCCTATCTAAACTATAGTGATAGTTAAAGGTTGTCTCCGTATAAGCTATAACTCACGAATAGTTATAAAATTAGTTACCAATGCTTGGGTTAGGATAGGTTGCTTAGATTGTAAATCCCTTTGGGCAGTGGGCATTTCTTGGACTTTGGGTGAATGCAACATACTTCGTGTATCTGAATACCCTTTTATTTGATGACTATGTTATTTTAAAGAACTTCTTTATTCCTTTGACTTCTTTTTTAAGTGAGATAATGATAAAAAAAACACATCTGAATTATCATAGTTTCATATATTTAAGTATAGTTGTTCTCTTTTCCTACATCAACCATCAATATCTATATATTAAAAACACCTCAATTATCAGTTGTTCCTTTTTTAAATAAAATAGATTAGATGGAATGGTAGATAATTAATGTCATTCTTTGAAGCTTTTAGTGCACTTATTTGAGGTTAATTTTATTAGAAAGTGTTTTTCATATTCCTAAAATTGTATTAATTGCTATTTTTTTTAAATTTCCATTATTTAATTTCTGAAATTTTTTAGCTATCGAATCTCCAGAGGGATATTTAATGGAATGGTGGGACAAGTTTTATGATATATACAATACTTATTAGGCTGAGAAGGCCCAACTATCCTATGCAATAATGTAAAGCACACACAATGTTTACGTGCAAACCTCCTTGATCAAGTGAGAAAAAAACACGACCAAGTGAATATAAGCTCCTATAACACTACCTCTTACAACAACTCTACTACAAGACAAGTATAGTAACTCTACCACACCTTAGCTGACAATGATCCTAGATAACTCTACCCAGGACTCAACATGTCCAGAATGGTAAGTTAAACTTGATCAAGTTACAAACGACTCGATCAATTACCTATAACTGATGCGACTCGAACTATGACTTAGAAAAGATAAAATATTATTATCCTTTATATATCAACAGTAGATTTACAATATGAGAGCAAAACGCAAACAACTTAAGACACCATAAGACCAAATGAGCACTTAATCAGGTCCCTTGATGACGTATGAGTTGTGTTCAAAGAGACGGCTATTGCTATGAAGAGGAAATATTGATTTTGTAAAATTTGACTTTTATTGTGTTTAAGTATTCCTTTTATTTGAGGCAACAAAACCTAGAACTTCTCCCATTGATCGAGGTTGAACAACTCTATTGCCGTGCTGCCAAATTTCTGCAGGAAAGTACATCTTCCAGTCGTAGTAGGCTTGTCATCTTCAAAGAACAACTTCATATGAGACCTATGGATACTGACTTAAGCTTTAATCAAGTCCTTTGTGGAATAGTGTGTGAATTATCAAAACTCCAAGGGTGTAATATTTTGCGCACGATTGTTTGAAGACTTAGTCTTAATAGCAAGTGTGGCTTTCCATAAGAGGCGAGTATAGTGTCATGAACCTACTGCGGTGATGATAAGTGTGTACTATGTGATCGGATGCAGATAGAAAATGCCTCTCATCTTTTTGCAGTCTGATGTGTATCTGTTGTACTACCGGAGTTTTGATGGTATTACTGGAATTTTGATGATCTACAAACTATACACTACTAAAAAAAACAGAAAAACCAACCACGAAAAATCGACCACAGATTGTGGTCGAAAAAACTGACCACATCTGGTCATTTTTAAAAAAAATAAAATTTAAAAGAGACCACAAGTGGTCGGTTTTATATTTTAAAATGTCAAAATAATTTTTTCCATAATTTTTATATTAATTATTAATTATTTTATAAATAAAAATTAAAAATAAAATAAGAAAACCAACCACTTACGGTTGGTTTTAAAACAAAATGTTTAAAAAATATTTAAAAAAAAACGACCACTAGTGGTCGGTTTTTAATTATTATTTTTTTCAAAACATTTAAATTTTTTGTAAAAAAACCGACCACTTGTGGTCAGTTTTTAATTTTTTTTAAAAAAAAGAAAATATTTTTAAAAACTGACCACTTGTGTTTGGTTTTTGAACTAAAAAAAAATAATAAATAAATAATTTTTTGTGAGCAATAATTATATATATGTAATCAAATATATATATACATATATATATATATATATATATATTATTTTCATTAGAAATAATTATATATATATTTTTTCAAATTACACTTATTACATGATGTCGATAACGGTCTATTATAAGGTAATATAATTGTCGATAATTATTTCTAATGAAAATAATATATATATATATATATATATATATATATATATATATATATATTCTAGTGATCGATTGATGAACGATGTAGTTAAAACATTATATTGTATTAAGATAATCAAATATAATTAATCGATCGCTCATCTGAGTAAGTATAAGAAGCACATCGCATTATATTATTGGATAATATACTTGTGTACGTATTTGATAGATATAGTACGTATTTAGAACTTAAAATAGTCGATAGTGTATATATCTGTGCGTATGTATAGGTATATATATATATACATATTATATAGTGAAGGCATATTAATGACATACGATAATGTAATCGATAATTCATCAGAGTATTTGTAAAATACGTTGTATATTATTATGGGATAGTAAAATCGTGTATTCAATGTTTATAGTACGTATCTGAAAGCTGATAGACAATTAAATATATGTATATATATATATATATATATATATATATATATATATATATATATAAGGGTGTAGGAAGTAATCAAAGTGGTTTACAGTTATAAGCTTACCATTTTTTACGATTTATCAATTCAAATATAATATTTTATTATATTTCATAAACATACACATTCACAATTATTATACAAAATACATTATCTATTATTATTGAAATAACGGACATTTTTTAAATTTGTGTATTTTCTAACTCAATTGTGTCAATTCATAACAATTTTAAATTAATTTTACCCGATTTATTTTAATTCTAGCCAAGTTGTATCTAATTAGACTAAATTAAATTTTTCATCTAATTTTAATCAAAATCTTAATATTTAGGTCTCAGTCGTTATTAATATTTATTATTTATTATATATTATTTACTTTTTTATACTATCCAAGTTCTTACAATTTTAGCCAATTTATTACAATCATAGTCAATTTTTAATTCAATTTTTAAATTTTAGTCAAATCATAATTAAATTCTCAACCGTTGTTGACACCCAAATTTGACCTCCCGATACTACATTTAGGATGCTATTTTAATAAAATTACTAATTTTTAAAATATTATTATTTTTTGCACTTTTTTTTTCTTGCATCAAACAGATTGTCGACGTGTCACATTCGTCATTTAAATATATATAAATTATTTTAGTAAGTTTTGATATCATTTTACGATTTATTAATTCAAATACAACATTTTACATAATTTTATTAATTATATTTCTTTTTCACGTAATTGTGCACACTCACTTTTTTTGCAAATACACTGCCTAAGTTTTCTATTATTTAATACTATTTATTCATATTGTTATTTTTATTATTATTTATTATTATTTATTAGCATATATATAGTGTTATTATTTATTATTTATATTATTATTATTATTTAAATTATTGTTATTTAATTATTATTATCATTATTATTTATTATTATTATTATTATTACATATTTAAATAACAGCCTAATTAAAATTACCTTGCCTAATTCATTTACCTTTTAATCCAATTTCTTACAATTATAGCCTACTCTACTCAGTCCATTACAATCTTAATCCAATTTCTTGCAATTCAAGCCATTCCTTACAATCTTAGCCTAATTGCTTGCAATCCTAGCCACATTGTAACCTCACATAATCTTAAACTCCTAGCCGTTGATCAAAATTGATCTAATGACTGAGGTTTTATCTGCCTCTTTCTTTATTAAAAACAACTTAACCCTAGTCCCTAATTTCCAAAAAAAAAACAAAAAAAGGCAGTCTCCCTTGGTCTCTCTCTAGACTCTCTCGCTCTTACCTCTTCCATCGGCGACAACAGTGCCGCCGCCAGCGCCTCTCCAACACCACCACGAGGCCCCCCTCGTCCTCCCTCTTCTGTTCTCCAACATCGTCACTGGCACCATCTTTTCATTCCAACGAAACAGCCCCCACCGGTGCCTCTCTCCCCTCCGTGCTGTTCCACCTCCGACCACACCTTACCAGTCATGTAGTCACCCCTCCAGTACCGCAGCCACCACCATCATTAGCGGCAAGCCGACCCAATGTCGCCGCTGGCTTCATCTGTCGGTCCCCATGCCTCCATCAATGGCAAACCAGCTACGCAACCCTTTTCTCATTGAAAATGATGGATTCTAAGAAAATCCATCTCAGGTTTGCTATTTTGTTCAAACTCGTACTTTTTTTTTTATCTATTTTATCTTGTAAACAATCCTATTAAGATCTAATTGTGAGTTTTGAGTTAAATCCTCCAATTTTTGTGTGTCGTTATGTGCCTAAACTAGTATTATGGGAGAAATCTCAAAAATATGTGACACTTGCGCTATCATCTTGACTAGATTGTTTGAATGCATGTTTATTTATATCTGCTAACTAACATATGTTTCCATTCCTCTTTTTTTAAGATGGGAAAATCCGCCGGATTTTGATTGTCAATCCCCAATTCTAATTTCAAATTTGTTTATAATCATATATCGACATATGTAAAAGTTGTATTTTTGTCTGATTTTCATTTACCCAAAGATATGACTTGTGGATTCATGAATTGTTACTGTAATAGTATTTAGTTCAACGTGTAATCTTGATTTCTCCATGTATTGGTGATTTTTTGTACTTAGTTGAGTTATTCGTAATTATTTGAATAATATTGAACCTGATTATGTGCAAATTAAGGAGTAATTTCCTTATATCATCTTCCTCCTCCCTCTCTCTATACTTCTCTCTACCCTTCTCTCACTCTAAGACCTCTTCACCATCAATGGCGCCGCCGCCGCTGCTCAGCCGTCGCGGTCATCTCGATTCTCTTAAACTTGTGGACTGTTTTGGATGTATTTTTTGGTGTGTTCTTGGTCGCTGGTCGTTCTTGTATCAAAATGTGTAGTACTGAATTGAAAATGGTTAAGTTTAGTTACTTGAAAATGGATACATATAGAAGCGTAGTTATTTGAAAATGGTTAAGTATAGTGACTTGAAAATGTGAATTAGTTAATTGAAAATAGCTAAGTGTAGTGACTTGAAATGCTAGTACATGACTTGAAAATGGTTAAGTGTAGTTACTTGAAACTGGTTAAGTGTAGGGATTTTAAAGGGGATTTTGTGTTTTGAAAGTGGTTTGGTTGGTGACTTAGTCACTTGAAAATGGTTAAGTGTAGGGACTTTAAAGGGACTTTTTTTTATGGTACTTGAAATGTGGACTTGTATTTTGAATTTAGTTAAGTGTGGTCACTTGAGAAGTGAATAAGTACTTGAAAATGTTTTAAGTGTAGGTAGTTGAAATGTGGACTTTTGTTTTAAATTTAGTTAAGTGTGGTCACTTGAGAAGTGAGTTAGTGACTTGAAAACGCATAAGTGTAGGTACTTGAAACGTGGACATGTGTTTCTAATTTAGTTAAGTTTGGTCACTTTTGAAGTGAATTAGTGACTTGAAATGTTTAGATGTAGTTACTTGAATTATGAACTTGTGTTTTGAATATAGTTAAGTGTGGCCACTTGAGATGTGAGTTAGTGACTTGAACATGTTTAAGTGTTTGTACTTGAAATGTGGACTTGTGTTTTGAATATAGTTAAGTGTGGTCACTGGAGAAGTGCATTAGTGAGTCGAAAATGTTTAAGCGTAGTTACTTAAAAGATGGACTTGTGTTTTGAATAAAGTTAAGTGTGATCACTTGAGAAGTGAGTTAGTGAATTGAAAATGTTCAAGTGTAGAAACTTGAAATGTGAACTTGTATTTTGAATTTAGCTAAGTGCGGTCACTTGAGAAGTGCATTAGTGATTTCAAAATATTTAAGTATAGTTACTTGAAAGGTTGATATCATGTTTTGAATATAGTTAAGTGTGGTCAATTGAGAACTGAGTTAGTGAATTGAACATGTTTCAATGTAGTTACTTGAAATGTGGACTTGTGTTTTGAATATAGTTAAGTGTAGTCACTTGAGAAGTGCATTATTGAGTCGAAAATGTTTAAGTGTAGTTACTTGAAATATGGACTTGTGTTTTGAATATAGTTAAGTGTAGTCACTTGAGAAGTGCATTAGTGAGTCGAAAATGTGTAAGTGTAGTTACTTGAAAGGTGGACTTGTGTTTTGAATATAGTTAATTGTGGTCACTTGAGAAGTGAGTTAGTGACTTAAATATGTATAAGTTTAGGTACTTGAAATGTGAACTTGTGTTTTAAATTTAGTTAAGTGCGGTCACTTGAGAAATGCATTAGTGTCGAAAATGTGTAAGTGTAGTTACTTGAAAGGATGATATCATGTTTTAAATATAGTTAAGTGTGGTCACTTGAGAAGTGAGTTAGTGACTTGAAAATGTTTAAGTGTAGGTACATGAAATGTGAACTTTTCATTTTAAATTTAGTTTAGTTTGGTAATTTGCGAAGTGAATTACTGTCTTGAAAATGTTTCGGTGTAGGTACTTGAAATGTGAACTTTTCATTTTGAATTTAGTTTTTTTAGGTAACTTATGAAGTAACTTTATGACTTGAAATGTTTAAGTGTCGTTACTTTAATTATGGAATAGTGACTTTTGTTTTGAAGTTAGGTACTTGAAATGTGAACTTGCGTTTTGATTTTAGTAAAGTGTGGTCACTTGAGAAGTGAATTAGTGACTTCAAAATGTTTAACTGTAGGTACGTTTTTTCATTTTGAATTAAGTTTAGTTTGGTAACGTGTGAAGTGAATTAGTTACTTGAAAATATTTAGGTGTAGGTATTTGAAATGTGAACTTTTCTGACTTGAACTAATTACTTGAATGTGATTGATTATGTAGATGAAATCTAATTATAATTGGATATATCAATGAAATATCAATGAAATATCGATAATTGGATGGATCAGGCTGAGAATGAAGATGCGGATGATGAGTTGTAGTTTTTAGTATTTTGTATGTTTTATAGTTTGGATTTGGAACCTCGATAAATTTTGTAAATATTGTTTGTATTCTTATGGTGGTTTGTTGATTACATATATATGATTGGTGGGATGTGTTATAGATAATAATCAATGTTTGTGAATGATTGGTGGGCTATATGGTAAATAATTTGATTTTTAATTTTTGTATGTTGAAAATTTTCCGTATTTTTTTTTTTACAAAATAATCAAACATGTGGTAGCTTTTTTACATTTTAAATATTTGTTTTTCACAAAATTATCAAAAAAAACAACCACATATAGTAGCCTTTTTTAAAATTTTCAATATTTTTTTTACAAAATTATCAAAAAACAAACGACCACATGTGGTAGCTTTTTTAAAAAAAATTTAATTAAAAAATATTTATAAAAACCAACCACAAGTGGTTGTTTTTTTTATTTTTTTTTAAAATCGACCACTTGTGGTTGGTTTTAATAAAATTAATTAATAAATTTTAAAATAAGTGGTCGGTTTATTTTGAATTTTTTAATTCTTAAAATTATTTTTTCTATTTTAATAAAATAATAATGAATTAAAAAAATTAAAAAAAATGACCACACGTGGTCGGTTTTAAAAAAGTTACCACAGTTTTACCGACCACGCACTTTGGCCGGTTTTGTGTTTTTCCTCTTTGTTTTAGTGGTGATACCACAAAAGACTTGATTGGTTGCTAAATCAGTATATATGGGAACTGGTCCCATAGGAAGTTGACTTTAGAAGATGACAACTGAGTACAGCGAGAGTCTGGAGACAACACTTTTTGCAGAGAGTTGGTGGCACTGCAGTAGAGGTAACCAACCATGACCAATGGCATTCGTTCTATGTTTCGTTCTCTGTTATAAAAGGGAACATTGACAAGGAACAAAACCCAGTTTTTGCAATGGCGATTACTCTAAAAAGAAAAAAAGTCATTTCACAAGAACACTGCTCACACTCCACCAACAAGGGACCTGATCGAGTGTTGACTAAGTATTGTTATATCCTTTCTCTTAAATTGTAAATCTACTCCTGAATTATAAAGGATAGTACATTAATAGCTTATCTAAGTCTTAGCTTGAGTTGCCTCAAATAGACTTAATTGATCGACTCGCTTTGTATTTGGTCAAGTTTATTTTCACCTTGGGTGAAGTCTTTTCTGGGTAGAGTTACTTAGAACTGTCGGCTAGAGTTAGTCGACAAGGAGTGTGATAGATTTGCTACATCATTCTTGTAGTAGAGTTATTACAAGAGGATTGGATTAAGAGTTTAATCATTTGTGATTATTGAGTTTGTAATCACTTTGTTGCTTGAAGTTAGTGGAGAGTTGGAAAATCCTGTGAGAAGCGTCGTGGTTTTTCCTATTGAGAAAGGAGGTTTCCACGTAAACATCACTTGTATTTTATCTTTTGTGTTGTCTTTCTTTTATAACCGTAATACTGTGTTTGTTCGTTAAGTAACCTGGTCACCTGTTACTTGGTGGATGGATCCCTACCTTTCATCAATATCTCAGGAAATCTACAAACACAGTGTAAGCTTTCTCAGATTTGGTTGTACGACTTATCCTTCAATTCTACTAATTGATATTTGTATACTTCACGATCATACATATACCATAATGATTCGGAAACTCCCAGCTCTGATATCAAATGAAACTACGTTATATATGATAAAAACATAAATAAAAACCAACCAATAAATAGACAACTTCACTTTGCAAACTCCTTCCATGAACGAATATATGTAATTTGTGAAAAACTAAAATGAAAGAGTGACACATACCTGAGACGGAGGGAGTATAATATATATATATATATATATATATTTTTTCTAAATTTATTAGTAAATTTTTTTTTAGGAATTTGATTCAAATTATTTGAAGTGATGAGTACATTAAGATAAGTTTTTTTTAATTAATTAGTATATGTAACGCCCCGAGATCCCATCCCGAGACGTCACACAGTGCTTATGACCCCGAAGGACCACAAGCTAACCCTTTACTATTATCTGTACCTATACACTGCATAATTTCTAAAATAAATGCAGAAACTAGCCATAAGGTTCAACACATCTATGAATACTCATAATACAGAAAAACTGAATACTAATACATCCGTCTGAAAAGCTTCTAAACTATTTGAAATACAGATTTGAAGGGACGGGTCCCCAACTAACTCCTTCAACTAAAAATAAACAAAGTCTGAAGCAATAATAGTAAACTGAGATTCGTCCTCGAAAGAAGAGGACTCACTGCTACTGCTGCTAACTGGGACTGAACTGCTGAGGATACTCTGGATCCTGTGCCTCTGAACCTATGGTGTCAAATAAAACACCATAGTGCAAATGCGTCAGTACAGGAATGTACCGAGTATGTAGATGAGGTAGGCTAATGCAAGGTCTCATGCATGCACAATATCTAAACTAAATAATCATGAAGATGCTGCATGAGAAAACATATATGAATGCACGGACCATGAACACAATCATCGCAACTCTAGATAATGAAACTCAGATACCACTTTACTGTAGACTAAACTCACTACTGACACCAAGATACTGAATTATTGACTCAACTGATACTGATAACTGAGAGTCTGGATGTACTCACATCCAGGACTGAATTCTAAGCTTACTTCTTTCGACTGACATGATTAGAGATCAACTTTTCTAATGGATTACTCCGGAAGCGATTATCAATGATAAAAAGTATGATCATGTCCGACTTTGACAACAAGAATACTCAATAGAATCTGAGATGGAAATCAAGCCTATCTAACGGGAGATCTCTAGATATGATAATAAGTATCTGTATATGAGACTAAGCCTATCTGATGGGATGGTCCATAAATAAATGGAACTATCTAAATTCCTCACTGAGATAGACGACTGTACCACACAATCCTGATTTCTGAAGATTGATACTAAAACTGGAACTGTGGGAAGTAGTTACTTAACCAACGTGCCCCAACCTACCACAGGTAGGGTTCTAAGCTGTAACCCCAGCTGTAAGGGTGTCAATACTATGCCACGGGTAAATACCTCTCTGACGGGATGACCCTCTTAGGAATTTGGCTGAGGAAATATAATAGTCAAACCTCTCTAATGGTGACAACCTATACTGATGGGGACTCTTGTATCCTGCGCTGGCTACGCAGTTCTGGAGTTCAGGGATTGCTTCTAGCGACTCGGCCTCTCTGGCGGGAGAGTCGCCATCCCTTCCCTTACTTTGTGCTAGATTATTCTCCCAACTGAAAGACTCTGAACTAAATTCTCAACTGAACACAACTGAAATAAATCTAATACTAATCATGTTTCTCAAAAGATCTGACTGAGTTACACTGAAATTACTTAGTTCCGTATCTGACAAAAAAGGTATCGAATCATGGTATCTGACTGAAAATAAAGGGTTTGAATAGATTACTCGAATCACTTCTGAGATTAGAATTGAATCACTTGAATACTATTAGATATGAGCTGATTACAGGGATGAGGCTAGATTACTAGCGATACAGAGATTACAGAGATAACTGAGATAATTGAGCTTTCTTAAGTTCTTCACTTGTCTGAGGATACAGAGTTTTATAGTTCACTGAGTTATGAGAATCATCACTGGAATTATTGAGAAACTAACATGGGATCTAGACAACAACTCTATTGTCGGGTATAAATACCCCCAAGACTCGATAGCATAAAAGTAAAGCATAATCATTCATTTATCATTACTATCATTCATATATCATCACAATCATTCATGCATCATCATAATCATTCATTCATCTTCATAATCATTCAAGACATCACCTCAAGCATTTAATGATCACAAAAATCTCATTCATCATCACAGTTGCCAAAGGGTCACTTTAAGCATCTTGGAAACATAATCATACAATAACGTAGGGGAAATATGCTACTAGCTTTTACTCCATTCAACAAGGTTTTACCTCAACTATTTCATACCTATATCAATATAGACATGTGTATGGATATCACATGGCTTGAGGAAACTTCATTCTATCATGGAATAATTCATTCACTTGAGCATTTTATCAAACACTAGGCATGCATAAACTAACTCACAATTTGGGATTTCATCCTCAACATGCTACAACGGCCCTTATACTTTACCTAAGCTCTTTATCAAACATATGGGGAACATTCTTCATTTATTGATACGAGAGAGACTAGGAACTCACGAAATGACACCAAAACAGTCCACTCAACAAGGCACAAACCGAGGACCCTTTGAGAGCTAGTTTCGGACAAGAACAGGAATACGATTTTTACAAGTTAACAAGGTGTTAGTGACACCAAAATCAGCCAACCAATCTAAGTTACAACACAATATAATGAACAACGAAGAACAACAACAATGTTATAACAAGAAAACACCGCACGGCTTACAACACAAGATACAAACTAGTACAAGATGAAAACAAACAAAAGGATAGATAGTTACATGAAGGTGGTGTAAATCCTAGTAACCAAAGAGTATATAAAACTCTAAGACCCCTAAAACTTTCACACATGATCAACTAAATCATACGATGACACAAGAGAGGATTCCACCACTCAAGCTCCAAGGTTTCTCAAAAAACATACAATTACAAGAGATTCCACCCTTGAATTGCTATCAAAGTTACAAGTTTTGGTTTGCCTCAAGTAGAGAGAGGACTTTGGTGTTTAAAATATCAAGACTTACAACAATAATCAACTAAAACTCAAAAGACCTATCTTGTTTTATTTATATTAGATAACAATTTAGACTTAAAATGAAAAAATCCCCTTTAATGAAAATCCTTCAAAGGCCACCCCTCTAGTGTAGCAAATAAGAAAATGGGCGTCTTTGGGTGTGTCTTTGGTCCATCTCACGTCTCAACATTGAAATTCGTATGATGATAATTTACTGCACTTATACACACGTTGATCTTCATAGTCCCACTTGTATCATCCTCTCCATCTTGAGAGAAATTTTCCCTCAAATTCAAGCAATCATCACCGGCAAGCTCTCCTCTTTTCATCATCTCTTCATTAATCTTCCTAAGATTAGGATGTTCAACCAAGGGTCCCATGATATCATCAAGAATGCTCCTTCAATTTATATGTTCTATAACCTGCACATAAGAAGATTTGATAACTAGGCAAAGTACTAGTATCTCGGTTAGTAATCAACAAAGAGTCCTTGTTGGCAAATCCCACAATCCCAACTCTCGGCTTCGCTTCTTGTTCATCCTCATCACTCTCGGTTTATTCTTCCGTACCCTCACTAAGCATGTCTTTCCTTGCCATATACATAGGCACTACAATCTCACCTTTACACGGCCAAACATCTTTCTCATCCCCCTCCTTTGGCTCCTTGGGTTCTACCTTCTCTCCATCTTGAGATTGATCATCAATATCCTTCGGTTCAAGTCCCACCTACTCCCCAAGAAAGTACAATTTTCCCTCTCTTAGGATTATATTTTTCCTATTTGTACACTCGTTAGCCTTGTGTCCCCAACCTTGGAATTTAAAACATTGAAAGCCCTTAGAACTAGAGGAGGAATGCAGTTTACCTTCATTTCTCGGAGGGTACCTTTGGTGAGCCTTGTTTTCAGCTTGTGCAGCCTTGTCCTCTATTTTGTCCACATTGGATGGGTCATTTTTGTCCTTGTTCCAACTCGAGGGAGATTTACCTTTGAACTTGACACTCGATTTGTCCAATAATTCCTTCTCAACTTCTAAGGTGGCTTGGAAGATGGCATCAATGGTGTCAAACTTGTGAAGTGTCAACCATGAGGCAATGTCCCAATTCAACTCCACCTTGAATCGAACAATGTCATGGCTTAATTGCTCCCCTCGGTGATCAAGTTTCAAAATGAGTTGTTGGAATTCATCATAGTAAGCCACGACTCTTTTGTTCCCTTGCCTCAAGTTATACAACTTAGCAAGGAGATCTTGATATTAACTCTAGGGTAAGTACCTTTGTCTCATAAGGTACCTTAACCTAAACCAAGGAGGGGGCTACCCCTCAATCAAAACATTGCCAAATCGCTTCACATACTCCCACCACATAGTAGCATAACCCTCAAAATGTGCAATCACATAACCACTTTTTTTCTTCTTGGTAAAGTCATTAACTTGGAAGATTATCTAACAAGTGGACTCCCAAGCTAGAAATTCTACCGGATCACTCTCACCTTTGAATGTTGGAAGCCCCACCTTGATGGTATTTAGACCTACATCATGGTTTTGGTTCCCTTGTTGGTTCCAATGACCAACTCTTCCTTCTCGGCCATGAACTTCCCTTGGATCACCTTGCCTACCCCTCATCTCCTCCCTTCTCATGTAAACATCCTCATATGTTTCTTAACCATCATGTTTGTCTCCGCTACCATACCCCTCAACTTGGACGGGTCTATTTGGGTTAAGTGGAGCTTGTAGCGGCGAGATTGGATTTGGATAGTGTGGTCTTTGGTCAAGTGGATTTTGGATGGGAGGGGTTGGGTTTGGTGGTGGTATTTGGGTTACAAGTCCTTCTTGTTGGACTTGGTAATGTTTAGGGTGGCTTGGTCTATCATGATCTCAGATTTGGGAGTAAGGGTTGGTTTGATTTGTCGCAATAGGTGGATATAGCATTTGGTGCATGGCCTCGGGAGTACTAGTTGGTGAAATATGTCAAGGGGTAGAAGGTCGGCTTATTTGGCTTTCCACTCTCTCCAATCTCCCACCCATTATTAACACTTCACAATTCATTGATACCGCATCCAATTCTAGTTTTTCAATACCCGCGGTCATCCTAGCCATGACTCGGGACATAACTTCAAGGCGAGCCAAAAAAATACTAGTAGCATTGTGTTCCCCCGTGGGTTGAGAGTGTGAGGTATCAGGTTCCATAGCACCAAAAAAACAGTCCACAATGGCACACACAACACACCAACAAAGTTTCAAGTCTTTGAAACACAAGCAACAACACCACACAAACGGTAACAAGACAAAACACACGTTGTTGTTGAAGAAAATTTGTTCAAAGACTTTGATGTTCAATACTACACCTTTGAGGAAGATATTTCGGCTAGGGTAGGTGGAAAAGATTTTAGTCTCTCTTTTCAAGAGTCAAAAAGTCTTCTACCAACTTTTCACCAACTTGCACTCTTTTGGCAAAACATCCTTTTGGAGTAGCCTTGTCTCTTTCCTCTTTTGTCTATTCTTGAAAAGTGTTGTTACTCCTTTTTGGTAAGTATACTTTTTGAATGTCTCTTTTTATTTTACTACTTTGGTGTTGTCTTGTAATTTTTTTCAAGACAAACACAAAGTATTATACTTCATTTCTCTCTTCAAGATTAAACAACAACTTCTTCAACACAACACAAGAACACAAGATGAACACCACAACAACAAGAAGACACCATCAACTTAACACCACAACACAACCGGAATCTTGCTCAAGAACTTGGGTGTTAGACTCAATAAGTGTTGAGGAGAAAGAGAAACAGAAGTATAAACAAACTAAGATAACAAAATACACTCAAATCTAGACACAAATCTCGGCCAAACACAACAACAACAACAAGAACACTCGGCCAAGAACACCAAACTCAAGAACACAATTCTTTTTTTGAGATTTTTTACCTTAGACGCCTCTTCTAGTGTTAGGAAACAAATATCTAATACTAGAACAAATAAAACACACAAAAATCACAAGAAAACTAGGCACAAATCTCGTCCAAAACAACAACAAGACACAATTTCGTCCAAGACAACAAGAATGGACAGATTTGCTTCTTTTTGGAATTTTCAGCTTTTCAACACCTCTTTTTTTTTTTCTTTTTTAATTTTTTGACTTAGAGAGCCCAAGATTGGTAGTGTAGGAACACAACCAGCCTTTGATTTGATACCAAATGATACAAGATAGACTAGGAACTCACGAAATGACACCAAAATAGTCCACTCAACAAGGCACAAACCGAGGACCCTTTGAGAGCTAGTTTCGGCCAAGAACAAGAATACGAGTTTCACAAGTTAACAAGGTGTTGGTGACACCAAAATCAGCCAACCAATCTAAGTTATAACACAATATAATGAAAAACTAAGAACAAAAACAATGTTATAACAAGACACCACACGACTTACAACACAAGATACAAACACCTACAAGATGAAAACAAACAAAAGGATGGATAGTTACACGGAGGTGGTGTAAATCCTAGTAACCAAAGAGTACATAAAACTCTAAGACCCCTAACACCTCCACACACGATCACCTAAATATTACGATGGAACAAGAGAGGATTCCACCACTCAAGCGCCAAGGTTTCTCAAAAAACAAACAATTACAAGAGATTCCACCCTTGAATTGCTATCCTAGTTACAAGTTTCGGTTTGCCTCAGGTAGAGAGAGGACTTTGGTGTTTAAAATTTCAAGACTTACAACAATAATCAAATAAACCTCAAAATACCTATCTTGTTCTATTTATATTAGATAACAATTTAGACTTAAAATGAAAAAAATGCCCCTTTAATGAAAAACATTCAAAGGCCACCCCTCTAGTGTAGCAAATAAGAAAATGGACGGCTTTGGGTGTGTCTTTGGTCCATCTCACGTCTCAAAATTGAAGTTCCTAGGATGATAATTTGTTGTACTTGTACACAAGTTGATCTTCATAGTCGCACTTCTATCACTTATTCAACCATTTCTACACCCATTTGACATGAACACATCACATAAAAAGTAACATAAGGAAGATTCATCACAAATATCACATGGATTCCACCTACTAGGGTTAAGGCTCAAGAATCTTGTAAACAAACATGAATCCAAACTCAACAGCACATTGACCATCAATTTCAACTCATTATTGACAACTCATAAACGTAAAAATCTTTGAGTTTTGAAAAGGGTTCTTGAGCTTCTTAGACGAAAGGGAACCAAGAATCAACATCTACATACCTTAATCTTTGAAATTGGATGAATTCTAATGCTTGAGACTCTATCCGCACTTGTAATAAATAATTCTTAAAGCCCATACTATGAGAAACTTGATTCTTAAGGAAATCTTAAAGATTTATGGATGATTTTTGAAAGTTTAGGATTCTTGAATTGAAACCCTAGACATTATCTCTTTAGATAATTGGAAGAGAAATAGAGAAATTAAGGTTTGAATGAGGTTTCTCATATTTATAGAGGCTTCCAAAAGGTGGTAAATGACCAAAATACCCTTGCAAAAACGTCCTTAAATTGCTGAAAAAAATAGCTAACGACATCCGTGACAAGCCGTCAAGTTGGTGATAGGCCGTCATGAATTATCGTCACAAAAGGGTGAAATTTTAAGTTTTTGGTTAAGGTTGATGACATTGGTGATAGGGTGTCACAGGCGTGACAGCTTGTCACAAAATGTCATCACCAGGGTCAGAAATCTACCTAGGTCTGACGACATCGGTGATAGGCTATCACGGGCGTGATAGCTTGTCACAATTGTCGCCACCAGTTTCTGAGCCAAACATGCTGGAGTAAAATGGGCATAACTCTTTTCTCCGATAGCAGTTTTTGATGAAATTGGTATCGTTGGAAAGATAATTTAAAGAACTTTCATTTGATATATAGTAAGTCCTCTAATTCGATATATACAATTAATATTTGGTGACGTGTATTTCTAATAAGAGGTCATGTGGTAAAAATGAGTTTGCAAAACCATCGCTAGAAAGTAATAGCACGAATAAACCTTTTCTATATCATCCTTCCACCTTTAGGCTTAAAAATACACTTCCATCCATATATTTGGCTCAAAAATATCCTTGATGTATTAGAAATGGCTCAAAGATACCCTTCTTATTCTATTGGATCAAAAATACCCCTCCATCCACCTATTTGGATCAAAAATGCCCTTAACATTAAATTTAAGTCCAAAAATGTCTCCTCATTTTAACAAATTCTCATGTGAAATATAATTTTATTTAAATTAAATACATGACATTATTTTTATCGGTACATATGTAATTAGACTCAAATTCATTCACAATTTAACGGTCCTCTTTTCACTAATTTTTTTAGTTATATATAAAAAATTAAAAGAATTAATTGTTTAAGTGCAAAATTAGAAAAGAATTCCTTAAATAGGATAATTAGAAAAGGGCAAATACTCTCATAGCTAATCATTATCTATGTGTGCTCAAATATTAGAAAACATATTTTAGGTAAAATTTTGAAGACTTTTAGTTCTTTAGGTTTTGAACTTTTTATATATATAAAAAAAAAACTTGAAACTAATTTATGTCTTTATTTTATTTAGGTAAGAATGCATAATATTTTGCACCTCTATCCTTCTCCAACATGAAACCATAAAAATAGTAATAATACAAAGAAAAATAGTAATGGTATATATATATATATATATATATATATATATATATATATATATATATATATATATATATATATATATTTATATATATATATGAAACTGTAATTAAAAAAAATACCCCAACGTGAAACCAAAAAATAATAATAACTTTTTTTAAAAAAAACATTCTCCCTTAGAAGACTTTACAATAGATAAAATCATTTAATGTTTTTCCTTATATACATTAAAATGTAATTAAAAAAATACCCCTATGTGAAACCAAAAAAAAAATAATAGCTTTTTTTTTAAAAAACATTCTCCCTTAGAAGACTTTAAAATAGATAAAATCATTTAATCTTTTTTCTTTAATTTTTATTTTATTAAATAAATATATAGAATGGAACTACGAGTACTAAAATATATAAATATGAAACCCAAAGCATATAGGAAAAGTAAGAGTCCTAAAATATATGAAAGGAAATTAAGAGTCCTAAAATAGAAAAAAAATATTTCTTGAAAAACAAAATTACCATAAATATAGATATTATGATGTACCATAAATTACTTGATAACTTGGTACCAATCTAAAACTAAAAAAATAATAATTAAAAAAAAAAACACCCCTGACTTAAAACCCACAAAAACTATATAATAATAAAAAATTATAATTAAAAAAACCCAGAAATAATATAATAATAAAAATTTGTAATTAAAAAAAACCCCAAAATAATATAATAATAAAATAAATTGTAACTAAAAAAACCCACCTCTACGTGAAACCAAAAAAATAATATACTAATATTAATGCATATCTATTCCACAAAAAAATATATAATATCATAATTAAAAAATTGCAATTAAAAAAAAAATTACCCCTACATGAAACCAAAAAAAATAATATAATATAAAGGAGGAGACATTTTTGGACTTAAATTTAATGTTAAGGGTATTTTGGATCCAAATTGGTGGATGAAGGGGTATTTTTGAACCAATAGAGGAAGAAGGACATTTTTGAGCCATTTCTAATAGTTGAAGGGTATATTCGACCCTTTTCCGAAAAATAAATAATGAAGTTTATTTTTAAGTGTTAGTGTTAGAGATTTGTTTAAATTAATTTGGTAATTGTCCATAATGCAAAAGCCATATTAATAGAATTCACTTCGTTTTCTTCTTTTTTTTTTATTTTTTTATTTAAGTGACATCCTTGAATGAAAGTTTCTTTATTTTATTTTTTTTTTGAAAAAAAGTGTGATTGGAGTTAATTAATAATAAATGAAGTTGTTTAATTTTAGAGAATATCTAAGTTGTAATTTGTAATCTTCTCTTATTGTTTTCAAGTCAAATTTTTCTTGTTGGTTTCTATCTTTTCTTTTATTTAGGTTTTGCATGCTATTAACTTCTCTTCAATATATAATTAAAATATTATTTTTTCTTCTTTTTATCTTTTTTTTTTCTCTCTTTTTCCACTATTCTCTCTTCTACTTTTCCTGACTTTCACTTTTTTATTCTCTTTTTTTTTCTTCTTTAGTGATTATGGGTTCGTGGACCAATCAAGTGATATATGTTTTTAAATAAAAACTATTTTTCTAATTAAATTTTTGATGTTTTCTCCATATGTGTTCTCATGATTTTAGTTTTCTTTACTTTTAACTCTAATTTTTTTAATGATTCTTTGGTTATATTTATTCTTTTCTCTTTTTATGTTCTCATAATTTTAAGTTTAAATGTTCTTTTTAGTCGAAGAAACTAATATAAAACATGTTATATTTTGATGATTTTTTGGTTTTTTTTTTCTTATGTTTTGATAGTTATAAAATTAGGGAAAATGTATATATTTCGATTGAAACAAGTGATATGAAATGAGTGTGGAATAAACAAAACGTCTTACTAGGGGGTCTTAAAAAAAAAATTGGGTTACATTTGAAAGGATTAAATCGGACAGGATTAATAAATAAATAGGATTAAAACTTGTTCAATTTTTTTGTGTGTGCATTAATATTTTAGGTCACTTACAATTTCTTTAATTTTATGTCTTTTTTACGAAAGATCTTAATATTTACTCAAAGGAGATTTGAAAATATCATTTTATGTTATGTTATTTATTTATTTATTTATAAGTGACCAAGAAATCTTAATTCCTCAATTTTGACCAAGAAATAAAATAACGTATACATCACTCTTCTCAGACTCCATTTATAAAATTACACTGAATATATATTATTATTATTATCATTGTAATGAGATAATATTAAATTTTAATCCAATTTTAAAGAGTAAATAGGAGCAACTACTTTTTTCCCAAATAATTTGGATACTTAAAAGTCCACTTATTCAGATAATACCTCAACGAATGATAGGATCAAATATGACACAATTCATTAATTCCAAGGCAATGAATAGACACAAAAATCTAATTAATGATAAAATTGACCAAATTAAAATAACACAAGGGCAAATTTTAATAATAATAATAAAAAATTACGTGGCACGGTACAAGTTTGAGAGTCAATTAAATTATTTTTCCATTGAAAATTTTCATCTAGCTTTTATATACTTAAATTTATTAATTATACAAATTTTATTTCATAAAAATTAAATTTTTTATTTCTAAGTTTAAATCTTGAAATTTCAATTACGCCACATAATAAAATAATTTATGACTCTCTATCGGAAATTTCAGGTTTGACAAGTATGTGCATGATTACTTGGTTAAGAAGGGGCTGCATTTGAATGCTGATTTATTTGCCATCGAAGATAAAGTTGTTCATCCCAATCATGTTGGTAAGTTCTTTTTTTAAATAAAATTATTACTGATCTGAACTTATTATTATGCTATTATATAATAATCTTGATTATCATTTATTAAAAGTTGTTTATAATCTTGGGATTCTTTGTTAAATGGTTTTTTCAAGTCTTCTTTTTAATTAATAGAATGTACATATCTATTATCTATTATCTATCTGCCGATATATAGACAAATCGATTATCGATCCAACAAATTAATTGTCGATTCGACAAATCGATTATCGATTTGACCTATATATAAACAAATCGATTATCATTCTGACAGATCGATTATCAATTCAACCTATATATGGACATATTGATTATTAATTCAACCTACATTAACCCAAGCATCATTAGCTAACTCCAAATGAATGATAATCTCGATACACAAAGCATCCTGCATTCACTCAAAGTCAAGGAAAAGGGCTTGCAGCCCAAGGGGATGTAACCTAGGCTCGCTACCCTAACCCAAGCATCACTACCTAACCTCAAATGAATGGTAATCTCGTGGAACAAACCATTGTGCATTCACCCAAAGTTCGGGATAAAGGCCCACCACCCAAGTGGATGTAACCTAGGCATTCTATCGTAACCCAAGCATCGTAGCTAACTTCAAATCAATGATAATCTTGAGGCACGAAGCATCATCCATTAACCCAAAGTCGGGGAAAAAGCACGCAACCCAAGGGGATGTGACCTAGGTAGGCTACACTAACCCAAACATCAATAGATAACTCCAAATGAATGATAATCTCGAGGCACGAAGCATCACACATTCATTCTAAGTGTACGGAAAAAGGGGATGTGAATCAGTAGTAAACTTCAAATGAATGATAATCTCGAGGAACTAAGCATCTTGCATTCACCCAAAGTGACCTAGACAACCTACTCTAACTCAAGCATCAATAACTAATTTAAGAGCTCTATTTATTACTTTGATGTCATTTTAGTTTTATACTTCTAAGTATGTCAACAACAACATATCAAGTGTAATCCCACGGAGTGGGGTCTAGGGAGGGTAGAGTGTACGCAGTGCATACCACAATCTAAGAAGAAGTAGAAAGGCTGGTTCCGGTAGACCCCCGACTAGTTTTATTTATGTGGCTAATAAGGAAAGTGTGCCATATCAATTTTTCTTGAAAGTGCTTTTCGTGTTTCTATGTATTTAATGATACTTTTATTTGTGGTGATGTGATAATGTACAATTATTTGATTTCTGCGATTTGTTTCAGCAATCGAATCCCCAGAGGGGTTTCTAAAGGAGTGGTGGAATTTTTTCTATGATACATACACGTTTCATCAGGCTGAGAGTGCACAAGAATCCTATACTGAGGTATTGCCTAATCTTTTCCAAGTTAAGTTCATCTTTTTCAAAGACTATTATAATCTAAATGCATGATTATAATCTAAATGTATGATTTAAGCTTTGTTGATATGCATCATCCAACACAGCTGGTGCCATTTGAAACTAATTTTAGTTAATATGTATTTATTGCTTATCCGAACCAACATTTCTGTGCTTGATATATTTTATATTGTTTGCCCTCTTCACTTAACTTCGTGTTAGATCTATTCTGCTTAGTTCTTGAACAAAATCATATTTCCATTGGGTTTTGTGCAATGCAATTATGACTGTGAAATTGAATTTATACAATTCTGTGTTGCATAGTGAAAACATCAATTTTGTTGTTGAAGTTCATGAATTTGTAGGTTTCTAACTCTTTTTGATGTTCATGTGTCATACAGTTACCCGATGGAGCTGATACCAGATATGCCTCAACAATGGGAGGCAACAGTATGTGTTTACATTTTCGAGACAGCAACATTTTTTTTAAGTTGTGACATAACTGCCGGTTTTATTCCTTCCTGGATTAAGGAGAGGGGCTTGGTATTTTCACTGATCAAACTATGCAGATGGAACCAAATTACTCTGATGCTCTTGCTACGGCTATGCTTCCGATGCCAGATACTTCTGAAGCAAGTTTGTTTGTATTGGTTTCAAATGCCTTGCATTTTAGAAAAAAAGAAAGTCTTTTACCACAAATTAAATTTCTAGTTATTTCTTTAAATTTATGCATCATAGGGAGCGAATTTAAGAAAGAAAGGGAGTCTTTTGAAGAATGATGGCTAAAATAAACTTTTTATTATAGTAAAATGAGAATTTTAAAGTTAAATTATTCTTAAATATATAATTGAGTTATTTTGTTGAGGACAAACTAATAAGGAAAGTTTGCCATATAAATTATGATAAACGGAGTGTAACGTACCAAAAGTAAACTTGATATATAGTAGTAAGTTTCAACATGCCATGTCAATTCTTATATTAACATATAATTCAAATGAAAATATTATATAAAAAATTTAGATATAAAATTTTGTTGTTATTATTATTTTTTTAAACGGTCTAAGAAGAAAAGACTACCCATAGAAAACAGATTGGATGGAATGATTGACAATGTCATTCTTTGAAGTTTTTGGTGCACTTATCGAAAGTTATTTTTTCTGGAAAGTGCTTTTTGTTTTTCAAAATTTGCATTAATTGTTATTCTTTATTTTGGAAGGATGTTCACAACATAGTGACTGATCATTTTGTTTGTGATGTTGTGCTAATATACAATTATTTAATTATGCGATTTATTTCTACAAGATTGGTGGTATGAGTTCTACAGTATGTTAAGCTCTAATCAGGCCAAGTGATGTTGGGCGTATTTATACCCCTAAGAACCATAATTTACCTATATTTTAGCTAAGTTTCGAGGATAAAATATATAATTCCTGCACTTTTAGTCCATTTTCCTTTAAGTGAGCTGACCTACGTGATTAGCATGTTTTTCAGGTACTAATGATGAAGATTTCAGCACTTTGTGGACCTGTACACAGCAAAGGAAAACTTCACATTAGAGGGAAGGCAGCTTTTGGACTGAAAGTGATGCATGAGAACTTTTTCCCAGGCAAACCCAATATTTTTAAATACTTAAGGATGAAGTAGCAACTTAGTGGACAAGGATATTATTAAAAACCTTATTGCTGAATTTTCAGCAACATTCGACATTACTCATTATTCAGTTTTCAGATTTTGTAAGTTTTAGAACAGAGAAAACGCTAAGGCTACACCAACGGAGAGAGAGAACAACGTTCTCCTCTTAGTGACACTAAACCATCTCCACCGTGGGATTGTTCTAGTTTTGGTATGATGATGATGTCTACTTTGATTTCCGTTGTATCCATGAGTAGCTAAACTTTTCTGTTAGGGTTATGAAAACCTTGTAAGATACTATCTATTAACTATGAGTTTGTGAATTCTTGATGTGTTATGCTACTTATATCATTACTCTCTTCATTTTAATTGAATTCTCATGGTTGCAAACATAGAGAACACACCATTATAGCATTAACTTGTTCGAGAGAAAAGATACATGTTTGGAAAAGAGAGTCTGACAAGGAAATAAGGCTTCCAACCTCTATTTACACGTTAATGCCTTAACCGGATTAACTTCTTGGAGAATTTGTACCATTTGTTATACACTTTAGTCTCGAGAGAGTTAAAGTGAAATAAATCCTTGATGGTTGAGAAACACTTGGATTTAGAATTAGAATACGATTCTCTATAAGTGCATGCATGTCTAAATTCCGCGTTACTCATAGTTAATAGAGAAGTAGAAACTACAAGGTGGACATAACCCTAACTTATCATTCTGTGTGATTAAATCTTACTACATATATCGTCTCATTCGTTACTTTGTTAACATTAGTTCACGCCTAAACCAAACCCCCCTTTTTTCTTGGAATTTTCGACCAACAGTCTACTAATAATTGCAACACTTAGTGACCAGAGTATTCCCTGTGGGATTCGACACCCAAACCAGTTGGGTTCTATATTTGACAGCGACTGCTTACACTCTCTAAAGAGAGTTGTAATTTGGGCGTATCAAATTTTGGCGCCGTTGTCGGGGAATACGGTTGTCAACTAAGTTTGTGATAGTTAATAGACCCTTTGGTCAAAGATTCTTGAATTTTACTTTTTGTTTGTTGTTTTTGTTTTGTTCAGGTTTGGTAGAGTGCATGCCAAATACACGAAGTTCTAGTAAGCCATTATTACCTCTAAATCCTGAACCACATCTTATTGGCAGAATGGATGCGCAATGAAACCTTGAACGGATGGCTGCTCAATATGCATCTGATTAATTTTATCTCAATATGCAAGTCGTTTGACAATCCAGGAGTTGTACAGAATACAATTCGGCTACACTTATTTCCATTGTCTCTATCTGGAGAGGCAACTCTATGGTTGAACAGGCTAACTCCTGATTCTTTTACTAATTAGAGGTAACTGAAAGACGCTTTCCTAGCAAGATTCTTTCCACCATCCAAGAGAGAACAATTAAGAGATTAGATCAGCAATTTTCGACAGCTTCCAACTGAAGCTCTCTAAAAAATATGGGAGAGGTTCAAGAAGAAGATTATGCGGTGCCCAAACCATTAGATGACCAATATCCACTTGATGGGAATATTATATAGGGCTTTGAACTGGGTGACTAAGCCAGTGGTTGATAATGTTGTGGGTGGGTCATTCATGGACCTTACTTTTAATGAGGCAAGTGATATGCTAGATCGTATCACAAAGCAGAGTAGAGTTTGACATACAAGGGATTCTGAGGTAGCAAGCTCTACTGTATCTATTGGCATGACGGCAGAACAGAGAAAAAGAGAAGAGAAACGTGACCAGGATATGGCTCACATGAAAACGCAGATGGATCTTCTTACCAAGTATTTATTATCAGGGAAGACAGAAAAATTCAAGGCCGTTGTATCACAGGGAAGAGATGACTCCTATTCTGAGGAGGAAGCGAATTACTTGAATAATCAGGGGGGTTTCCGAGGCAATGCCTAAGGAAACCAAGGTCGGAACTATTATGATTCATCTCGATACAAGGACCGAGACCAAGGGAGTTGGAAGAATAAGAATGACAGGAGCGGTTTGTATGTTCCTCCGGGAAATCGTGAAGCTGCTGCATCTAGCTCTGGGAAGATGTCCATGGAGGACATAATGGCTAAGATATTGAAAGGAGTGCAGGCAACCAACATGGGAGTAACTGAGGTAAAAAATAATTTGTCCTCAATGAAGCAATTGGTCGACTCGTATTCCACTGCAATAAAATAGCTGGAACAACAAATGAGTCAACTATCGATGGCATTCAATCAAAGAAAAGCTGGCACTTTACCTAGTGACACTGTGCAAAATCTAAGGAATGATGGATCATGTTTGGCTATTACTACCAGGAGTGGTAAGGTGTTGGAAAATCCATCCAAAGGCAAGCCTGTGGTTGATAATATAGACTAGAATGTTATTGAAGAAGATTGTGATGATTCTATAGAAGCTGAAAATCAGAATGAGTACATTCATAATACTACACCTAGACGTCAGCAGTCTGAAAAGATTGATAATGGGAAGCAAAATAAAAAGGAAGTTTTGGAGAAAACTCTTCAAAATCCACCACCACCTTTTCCTCAGAGACTGAAAAAGAAGGCTGATGACACCAGGTTCAGTAAATTTATGACTATGTTGAAGCAGCTGACTATTAATGTGCCTTTGGTGGAGGCACTGGAGCAAATGCCAGGGTATGCCAAATTCATGAAGGACCTTTTGACAAAGAAAAGGGCAGCAAGATATGATCTGGCAGATAATTTTCATCATTGCAGTGCAATTTCCACGAGGTCTTTAGTACAGAAGAAGGCAGATCTGGGTGCTTTCACTATTCCTTGCACGGTTGGATCTTTAAACTTTGCTAAGGCTTTATGTGATTTAGGAGCTAGCATTAATTTTATGCCACTAGCCATCTATAGACAGTTGGGGTTGGGCGATCCTACACCAACCAACATACGACTTGTAATGGCAGATAGGTCGGTAAAACGACCTGTTGGTATCTTACATGATGTATTAGTGAAGGTTTCTACCTTTATTTTTCCTGCAGACTTTGTTATTCTGGACTGTGAGGTGGATTTTGAGGTGCCCATAATCTTGGGTCAACCACCTTTCCTCGCAACAGGAAGTGTGCTTATTGATTTACGAGCAAATGAGCTTTTATTTCAGATGAATGAAGAAGTGGTACATTTTGATGTAAGAAAATCAATGAAGCAGCCCAAAGATATGAATGTGTTTTCTAGAGCTGATGTTTATCATGTGGATGAGAAGGAATTAATGTTAGAGAAGCAGCTTACTGTCGAGCCATTGGCTGCTATGCTTTTGAACTTTGAGCATGAGAATGTTAAAGAGTACGAAGAAACTATCTGTGTTTTGACAGGAATGGGTTCGTATTCATATACCGACAAGAAGCTGGACCTCGACCTTAAGAATAGACCTTCACCACCAACGAAGCCACCAGATATCTTGACGAAGTCTGAGTAATCGAGATAACTATGTCGTGCTGCGACAATAAATTAAGCGCTACATGGGAGGCAACCCATCATTAGGAATTTGTTACTCTAGTATTTTGTTTTTTATAAATAAAAGTTCAAAAAGAAGAGTCGAGCCACGACCAAAACTAAGGCACTTGGTGGGAGAAAACCCATCCTTCTAATCGTTTTTGTTGTTCTTGATTAAGTGTAGGTGAAAGACTTATAAAGGAGGAAATTGGTCCCAAATTTTGATTTGAAAGTAAGCCATGCAAAAGGTGGTAAGTTAGGAATGATGGAGCAAAGGCTATCGGCTAGGCATTACCTATGCTAATCTAGGCAATGGACAAAGCAATGCCTATGCCAATCTAGGCAATGGACAAGGCAAGGCCTATACCATTGCCTATGCTCACTGTCTCAACAAGGCGATAGGCAAGGCTCCGCCTATTCCAATCTAGGCGATAGGCAAGGCGCCGCCTATTCCAAACTAGGCATTGACAAAGGCTCCGCCTATGCTAAGCATAGGCAAAGCAATAGGCGCTGCCTACTTATCCTTTTTTGTCTCCTAACCCGATTGTACATGGATCAAACCCGACCCATGTCTTAGTCTATAAATATATCCTCAATCTTAGAACACAATTCCATTGTTTGCTTAAGATAGGCGCCGCCCAAGCTCCCCAATTTTCTCAAAGTTTTTCTTTTTGCTCATCTAATCTTGCAAGCTCATCTTCCTAAACCATCACCAAGTAAGTTATTCTTTTATATTCCGTAGCTTTTGAAATGCTACGTTTATAATGATTTATTAGATTTTGAAGTGGTGTTTGGTGATAAGAATGGGGTTGGTTTGTTATGATACATCTAGTTGAGTGAAAGAATACGTGTGGGTGTTCTTGACTTTGTTCCGACTTGTACTTGATTGTTATACACTGTCATATTTTTATGGAGTAGAAATTGTGAAGTTAATGCATAATCTTGAAAGTTGAAAGCTTGAATGTTTGAATGACTCATTCATCGAGATACCGATCATGATTAACCACAAGCATAAGATGGTGTGATTATTCCTATGCAATAACGTGTTTCTCTATGTGGTACGATCTCTATGTGGTACGATCTCTATGTGGTAGTCTTGTTCAAAAAGTGCATTAATCCAATGAAATAAAGTTGGAAAGGATAGTCAAGATTACATGAAAGTATGACTGTGCTAACATGTTGTTGGAAAATATCGCCTAAATATATGTCGATGAAGTCTGAGTAATCGACATCACTCACTTAATTAGTCTGTGCCAACAAATTAAGTGTGGGGTGGTGCCATTACTGTTTGTTTTTAGATTGAATCTTCCGAGATGAAGCTAACATGACTCTATTGTGATCTCAGGTAGAATGGCCCAAAAAGGATGACAAGGAAAAGAAAAAGTGTCCACCTCCAAGAAAGGTCAAGGTCAGAAAAGGGCAAGAAAAGATTAGGCCAAGTCCTCCTCTTTGCAAATGCCTCGACGCACTTTTGAGATAAAGTGTATCCTAGAGGAGGAAGGAAAGGAGTGGTACAAGAACAACAAAGTAAAAAAATATGTTCACGTGGATTTGATGCAGAAGGAGAGTCTAGCAAAGAGAGAGCCGCGCATTTTGGCTAAAATCATGGCACTAAATCTTAATTTCATTTTTCGAGATATGGGGGAATCCAATCTTGATCTAACGCGAGATTTTTATGCCAATTGGTCCCCAAAGACTACCGGAAGTGAAGTAAAGATTCGGGGCCAAGTATTGCAACTGAATGCGGAGTTCTTCAACTCTTTTTTGGGCCTTCCATCTGTAGATCCATCACCGCTCAAGGAGCTTTATCACAAACCTCCCTACTAGGCAGTCAGACATACACTGTGCAAAACAAGGTCAATGGCCCGGTAGATTCATCACAAGGATAACGGTCGGCACAATACCTTCCCGTATGCTTCCTTGAATAGAGAAGCTCGTATATGGTTGAGGATAGTCAACTCTTGCTTGATTCCTGGGACACAGTACACAAAGATCACACGTGATCGAGTATGCTTGGTGTACGCTCTGATGACAAATATTCCTATCAACATTGGTGCGGTTATACGATCGTCAATGCGTAAAGCAAGGCTTCACAAAAGGTCCCATTTCAGCTTTGGCAATTTGTTGACTGCGATCTTATGGAAGAAGCACATTGAAGAGGAACCTGCAGATCATAAGCTTCCACACAACCCGAAGAAGGTTTATCTCACAAAAGTTAAAGAGCCTGAAACTGGTCATGGCATCAACCTTACCACTGCAGAAAAATGTGCTTGAGATAAAAGTTTCTTTCGCCATCTATATGGCATTACAAGGTTTACCATGATGAGTGGGGGTCGCATTCCGACTAATGCAGAGCTTCAACAGTTGGACTATGACTACCCGCTGAATGAGCATGCGCGGGCTATGTGTGGAGTGGGGGTACATTTTGAGGAACCTCTTGATGATGACGTGTCGACTGACGATGATCGCTGACTGCCAGATTCATATTTGGTGGACAACTCTGAGGATGACGACTCTAATGATGATTCCGACGCAGGGGGTATGACCCCAGACGTAGAAGGAGTCCAACTAATCAGGTTTTCCTTATTTATTTCCACTGAGGGCAGTGTGTCCCGTCTAAGTATGGGGTGCTGGTATTTGTATGTTGTATTGTACTTCTTTGCCTACATTTATTCTTGTTTGTTTTAATTATTCGTAATTAGTTAGATAATTTTAGATTTTTTAGATTTTGCATGAAATTGTTCTGATAGACGGCATGGTAGTATAACAAGAGTTTGTGCTAAATCATTACTATTGAGACATTTAGGCTCTAAGTGTGACTCACTGTGTGATAATTTTGCGGTTTAATTCATTCATCTGTAGGTCAAGAGTCTATAAGGCTCCCAAGTAAGTTGACCATGTGCCTTGTTTGGGTGAGGTTATAGTATATTCTGTGTTGTGACTGATGCTAGAACTTGCCTGGTGTGTGTGTAAAGAGAAATAAAGAGTTTGAGTTTAGGAGATGATTTAGGCATTTCTTTGGCAGCCCTGAAATTGTTTACCTTTTTTGTACCTACCTTTGTACATTATCCTAGTTAACCCCTTTGAGCCTTTAGCTATTTTCTTTGACAGCCTCATATGTAGCCTAATCCCTTTTTTTCAAGACCATAATTTGATAAAAATTCCTAAGTGCTTTAAATTGTAGAGTCATGTGATAAAATAAGAGGAAAATGGTGAGAGTGATACCTCAGAGTGTATTGGTACTTGAAATTGCTGTGAAAAAGAGTGGCTATCATAGAGGTGCTTTTTATAAAAAATAAAAAAATAAAAAAATATAATAAATAAATAAATAAATAAAATATATATATAAAAAAAGAAATAGAAAAACAAAAGGATAGTTGTGGTTATGATTGAATAACAAAATAGGTGAAAAGGGGTTGGTAGATGAAAGAAAGGTAGAGTGGTTGTTAAGAGTTGGTGCAAATGGTATAATGTAGTGTATTAAAGCGCTTAGGGAACATAGTCACTATTTCTGGCCAAAATAGTCCTACTTGTCCCTTAGCCTACATTACATCCTGAAAAGACCTATTTGACCCTATGCATAGCATTCTGATATTAGTGGAGCATTACGCTAAGGGCAAGCCTATGGTCATCAGTGCAATATAAGAATTCTTTGTGAGAGTTAGAGCAAGGAGAGTCTTATACCCATGTTTTGAAAAATGCAAAACTATGAGTGATTATGGGTGATATCTTGTGTGAGACACACATGGTTGACGATTGTTGGGTAGTTTTGTATGATTCTTTGTGGCTTAACTTATGGATATGAATTAACCATCCTTACGAGTCTATGTTGGAGGTTGAATTGTTTCTAGTAGTGATCAAGAAACCTACTCTTTGTTAATGATTGTCGTGCATGTCTTATTGAACATTTTGTGTTGCTATTGTGAAATTTTAGTTGAGTGTTTGCATGGATGTAATATTTTATTCGAGGACAAACAAAGCTTTAAGTGTGGGGTGGTGATGTTGGCTTATTTATACCCCTAAGAACCATAATTTACCCATATTTTAGCTATGTTTTGAGGATAAAATATATAATTCCTGCACTTTTAGTCCATTTTCCTTTAAGTGAGATGACCTACATGATTAGCATGTTTTTCAGGTACTAATGATGAAGATTTCAGCACTTTGTGGACCTGTACGCAGCAAAGCAAAATTTCACATTAGAGGGAAGGCAGGTTTTGTACTGAAAGTGATGCATGGGAACTTTTTTCCGGGAAAACCCAGTATTTTTAAATACTTAAGGATGCAGTAGCAACTTAGTGGACAAGGATATTATTAAAAACCTTATTGCTGAATTTTCAGCAACATTCGACATTACTCATTATTCAGTTTTCAGATTTTGTAAGTTTTAGAACAGAGAAAAAGCTAAGGCTACACCAATGGAGAGAGAGAACGACGTTCTCCTCTTAGTGACGCTAAACCATCTCCAACGTGGGATTGTTCTAGTTTTGGTATGATGATGATGTCTACTTTGATTTCCGTTGTATCCATGAGTAGCTAAACTTTTCTGTTAGGGTTATGAAAACCTTCTAAGATACTATCTACTAAGTATGAGTTTGTGAATTCTTGTTGTGTTATGCTACTTATATCATTACTCTCTTCGTTTTAATTGAATTCTCATGGTTGCAAACATAGAGAACACGCCATTATAGCATTAACTTGTTCGAGAGAAAATTTACATGTTTGGAAAAGAGAGTGTGACAAGGAAATAAGGCTTCCAACCTCTATTTACACGTTAATGCCTTAACTGGATTAACTTCTTGGAGAATTTGTACCATTTGCTATACACTTTAGTCTCGAGAGAGTTAAAGTGAAATAAATCCTTGATGGTTGAGAAACACTTGGATTTAGAATTAGAATACGATTCTCTATAAGTGCATGCATGTCTAAATTCCGCGTTACTCATAGTTAATAGAGAAGTAGAAACTACAAGGTGGACATAACCCTAACTTATCATTCTGTGTGATTAAATCTTACTACATATATCGTCTCATTCGTTACTTTGTTAACATTAGTTCATGCCTAAACAAAACCCCCCTTTTTTTCTTGGAATTTTTGACCAACAGTCTACTAATAATTGCAACACTTAGTGACCAGAGTATTCCCGGTGGGATTCGACACCCAACCCAGTTGGGTTCTATATTTGACAGTGACCGCTTACACTCTCTAACGAGAGTTGTAATTTAGGCGTATCAAATTTTAGCGCCGTTGCCGGGGAATACGGTTGTAACTAAGTTTGTGATAGTTAATAGACCCTTTGGTCAAAGATTCTTGAATTTTACTTTTTGTTTGTTGTTTTTGTTTTGTTCAGGTTTGGTAGAGTGCATGCCAAATACACGAAGTTCTGGTCAGCCATTATTACCTCTAAATCCTGAACCACATCTTATTGGCAGAATGGATGCGCAACGAAACCTTGAACGGATGGCTGCTCAACAGGAGCAGGATAGATTAGCTGCATTGGCAGCTGCTCAAGTGCATCAACATAATATTGATAACCCAGGTCGGGCAACAAATCCTGTGGTCTATGCTGAGGTCTCTAGACTTTTCAAAGTTAAATTTAACTTTTTTTTGAGACAACTATAATCTAAATTATTTATTTTTTATAAATTCTCAGGTGGCACAAACTATGGAAATGTGGTACCTCAAGTCCCATATGTTGTGCCAGTTAGGTCTCTTACTATGCATCGTTTGGTCCTTATTTTATAGATTACAATGTCTCCCTTACAATGTCAATCTTTTGTCCTAACTATAGGCACATAACATATCATCTGCGGTGCCAGATTTTAGTCCTGAGAGATCGCAAGAGCAATGGCCTTTCGATCAAACTGTGCAGATGGAACCAAGTCCCCGTGCCTATAAAAAGAATAAGCTTTCGGTGCCAGAACCTTCGGAAGCAGGTTCGTTGTATTGGTTTCAAAAACTTTGAGTTTATGTTTTAGAATCTTTTATCCTTGATTTTGATAACACATATGAGCTCTCCTAAGTAGTTTATACTCTTATACGTCGACTTAACATGCATTAAGATGATAACCAAAACCTGCTTGAAATAATGTATCTATAGCCTAGATTATTTGGTCATTACAGAAGTGAATCAAAAAGTTTTTCGTTTTGACTTGTCAAAGTATGCAGTTTGAACCAGAATACTCATGCCAATTTTTGTTAGTTTATGAAAATGTTATGGATGTGTGGATGATCTGTTTGTCAATTATAAGCTCTTAAACCAAATTTAAATAGTTCTCTGTTATAACGGAAACTCATGGTCAGATTATTTGTTGATTGTCGTTGTCAGGTTGTTCCATTCACTCCAGCTCAGAGATGCTGCAAACTGATTAATATCTCGCGATTTCCAATCTTTCTCTTGGCATGACATTAAGAAGGTGATAAGTTTGAGAAAGATCATAATTTGTTAGATGTTATAAAGTTTATGTAGGCTATATATGCCATGAATAAAGACAGCTGAATTTATTTTACTTAATTTAAAGAAACAATATATTGATGGTACTTGTATTCAAGTCCATTGTTAGGTTTATATAAAAGATCGTATTCTTCCTTGGTTGTAAATAAGCCTTTCTTAGATTAGTGAGAAGCCTAGTCAATCATATCTATAGATTTGTCTCAAAATGATGATGGTAAATTTGGTGCGTGAAGTATTTTGTGTTTACGCAAGGTTCGGTGAAGGTCCATATCCCAAGGGATACAATGTAGGTAGCCTACCTTGATAGCTGATTCCATTGCTTGAACTTGTGACCTAAAAGTGACACAACGGCAACTGGTGCACCAAGCATTCCATGTTAGAAGGGTCTAGGGAAAGGCCGCATTGTAAGGGTTGTGATGTAGACAAGCTACACTAATGCAAGCATTAATGGTTGCTTTCACGTCTCGAACCTATGACCTATAGGTCACACAGAGACAACTTTACCATTCTTGCTAAAATTTTCTATAACATGTGATTTGTATCTATGATCTCTTGAAATTCCCTCAAGAGTAGAGGGCATAGATTGAGGAAAGTTTTTAAATTATGATATCCATTTCACATATGGAAGGGGGAAGACATACTCATTGTGCATCATCAGACGGATATGGTAGGAGGGGAAGTGAAAGAAGAAATGAATGTTAGTTCAATTATTGAGTTCCATAAGATTTGTTTTGTTTATGTATCGGAAATTCACTTTACCGCCTTTCCTTCTAGGAGAAAACTGAGAATTCTTTCTCGCAATGAGAAAAGGATGAACTCCATTTAAAGAGTAGAGCCTTGATCGTTTCTTAGCCCGTGCACTTTGAGCGCGAAGCCTTCCATATGGGAACACTAGTTTGATTAGCCCACTCTCATCATTATTGATGTAATGATCACGCTGTCAAGCAAGCTTAGACCATTAGGCTCCAATGTTTTGAAAAGCAAAAAGCACAAAAAGGAAACTAGATCTATGGGCGTGAAGCAAAAAGATAGAATTAAAGTGCATACTTCGGTGAACAAAAGCACACGAGTTATGGAAAACAAAAAAAAAGTACCTAATATATATGAAGTTAATGCTTTATCGTTTTAAAAAGCAAAACCCTGATCCTTAATAGTACTAGGTGTCTTAGCTGATCTTGTCATCATAACATGTCCGAAAGTTGTTATGTACTTTGATCTCTTGTGCAAATAGATTGGTATAAATCAAACATATTTTAGACTACTTTGTCTTTGCAAGTAGTCTATAACCTTTTTATCTAGGCCATTCCAATTTCAACAAGTTATTACTAGGGGGCCCCGACCTAGTACAACTAGTGTTGGAGAATGTTATAAACTAAATAGAAACATTCCATTTGTGACTTTCTTTCTCTTTTCCTTATAATTTTCATAATATACATGTATGAATTTAATGCTATAATTAAGTTATGGTGAGGATTTTTTGCGTGTCTTCATCTGAAGCGCATTGTTTCGCTCATAAAGCAACAAATCCTTATTGGATTGCTTTTCGTTGTTATAGTCCTATTGCAAAAGTCCCACATCGGTTATATAGGGAATTGATGTGGGGCTTATATAACCATGGGCTTTCCCACCTTAATAGCTAACTTTTGCGGTGTGGCTCTCCTAAGTTTGCATCAATGGTATCACAACCATCCATCACCCTCCATGCACACTGTGCCTTAGATGGTGAAACTAGTATGGCATTGTTCGGCTAGAGCTAGCAATTTCTAGAGCATAACCGTCAAGGCGCCTGGCACCTCACTCAAAAAAGGCTACTTGATAAAGAGCTACGTACACAAATAAAGTGAAAGCTACCGAGAGTGGAGCCGTTAAGGACGACAGATGCGGAGTGTGGTGGTTTATTATATAACCATGAGCTCTCCCACCTTAATAGCTAGATTTTGTGGTGTGATTCTCCTAAGATTGTATAAAAAATCTTGCCATCGTAACATTTCTGAAATTCGTTTCCCTTTACATTGATCAGTTTCTATATTCTTCAAGTAGCTACCTATAAAGTGAATATATTTTAAATTACCCTACCTTTGAAAGTAGTCTAAAACACTTCTACCTCGGTCATTCCAATTTTCGCAAGTTAATACTAGAGGCATCTGACTTGGCAAGTTATATTCAAGAATGTTATAAACTAAATAGAAATATTCCATTTGCGACTTCCTTTCTCTTTTCCCTTATAATCATCATAGGGTAGAGCATAAATTAAAGATATAAATATATAATGAAATAGAAACCCTTTTTTTTTCAGTTTTCAATTCAACAAATTGTCATAAATGCATAAACAATAAAGGCTCAAATCTCATTTTTTTTCTAATGAATAGGTGGTTGTTGGGCAAGGTTGTTCGAATACAAATCTGAGTTATGCGTAAAAATCTAGTAAAATTTTGATGACTAGTATGTACAATAATTTCAAAAATACAATGTGTTCTATACAACGAACCTTAAAGGTTGAACCTATAGGGCTTAAATTCTGGATTTGCCTCTGCTTTTCATTTACGTCTCATAGATCCCTATCATGGTTTCTGATTACTTTCTACAAAATCCTATGGAAAATAATATACATTTAAACATATCTTATGGCACACTATTTTCATGCTTATATTATGGTCTACGTCATCCCTCACCAACATAAGGGTGGATTACTTTAAAATACCATTGTATCCGACCAGGAAAAAAATATGTTCCTCCATATTTGTTGTTTACTAAATTTAAATTATGCACAACAATTTGAATGAACTGTTTCATGCTCGCTGTGTAATTCTTCAAAAAAAATTAAAACATCTTACTGCTATACTGAGAATTTTAATGTGCTTATTTTCATTTTTTTACAGCTGCTTTAGGTTTGTCAATTTATTATACGAGTGCCTGCAATAATTACTATAAACTGTGGTATCGCATCCTAGATATACCACTTTCCGGGCAAATACCTTCGCACCGCAAGAAGGTGATTCTTCCCATCTGTCCTGGTGGACAGAGTCACCTCATATCTATTGCTAGTGGGAGGTGGGAGGTATCCCATGGATTTAATCGAGGTACGTGAAAGCTGACCAAAACTCCACTATTATCGAAAAAAAAAAGAGTGAGCCATCGATGTGCATATACACTTAGTTTTTCTCCTATAAGTAGGTGAAGAGCTGTGGTTAATAGGAGTTGAAATTGAATCTTTAGATGATGCTTAAAATATGCACTTTTTGACCATCGGCTTTCTCATTGGTTTCTGTTTGCTGATGATTGACTTTACAGATGTGTCATATGATCCATTTCGTTCATTTCAAGAAACAGTAAAACGAATGTTACTTCTTGTCTGATTTGAATATTTGATCCAAATGGCAACTAAATAACCATGCGTTGAATAGTTCCTTCCTTTTGCATGATTAAACAGATAATTGTACGATGCTTACCGATAATGGCATAAATTCAAGATTATATGATGACATAGCAGAGGGTAAGACTAGTAGCATGGTGCCATCAGCTGACGAACTTCCTCTCCATCCAAAGTATATATAAATCATAGTAGAATAGAGTTTTAGGCTATGAAAGTAATGCAAAATTAGGGGTTGAGTAACCCTATGCTAAGTTGCTCGGACTCTCAAAAATTGTGGCCGCACCTATGTCGGATCCTTCAAAAATGCACTACTTTTGAAGGATCCGACACGCACCCAATGACATTGTTGGAAGAGTCTGAGCAACATACACTCTATGATATATATGTTTTGGAACTCTATGGTTGTGGAGGCATATGGGGATAATAGGATATCGGGATTATTTAATGTGAAACCGTGATTGCTGGAGGTTCCATGTTGTAACTAAGCCAAGGACAACGAATACGAATATCAATGGCGTTTTTGCTACTGCTTATTCTCATGATAAGAAGTATATGAAAGACAATACGTGTTTGTTATCGGTCTTCTTGGTCCATAAAATAAGTTGGCTTGCTTGTTTGTCCATGACTGTCGTGTCAGTGCTGGCGAGATCAAATAAATATAGTCCACGAAGTTGTATTTTTTCTCTTTTCTAATTATAATAGTTATTACTTATATTGCATAGTGATAATTAGTTATTACTTAGATATTGCATAGTGAAAGCATCGATTTGATTGTTGAAGTTCTCGAATCTGTAGATTTCAAACTCTTTTTAATATTCATGTGTCATACGGCCACCCGACAGAGCTGATTCCATATATGCCTCAACAATGGGAGTCCAGAGTATGTGTTTACATTTCCGATACAAGAGCATAATTTCTTAAAATTGCGACATAACTGTCGAATTTATTCCTTCCAGGATGAAGGAGAGGGACTTGGTATTTACAATGAACAAACTATGCTAATGGAACCAAACTCCAATGCTCCTACTATGGATATGCTTCCGATGCCAGATTCTTCTGAAGCAGGTTTGGTTGTATTGGTTTCAAATGCCTTGCGTTTTAAGGAAAAAAGGAAGTCTTTTACCACAAATTTATTTATTCGTTATTTAAAAGCCATGTGTCATAGGGAGTAATTTTAAGAAATAAAGGAAGTCTTTTGAAACATGACGGCTAAAATAAACTTTAGACATGTGACTATAAATTATTATAGTAACATGAGAATTTTAAGTGACATAAATAATTGAGTCGTTTTGTTGAGGACAAACTAATAAGGGAAGTTTACATAGGATAAACGGAGTGTTAACATACTAAAAGTATCCTTGATATATAGTAGTAGGTTTCAACATGCCATGTTAATTCTTATATTAATATATCATTAAAATAAAAATATTATTAAAAAATTTTAGATATAGAATTTTGTTGTTCTTATTCTTATTATTATTTTTAAATGATCTAAAAAGAAAAGGCTGCCCATAGAAAATAGATTGAATGGAATGATTGATAATGCCATACTTTGAAGTTTTTTGTGCACTTATCAGAGGTTGATTTTTTCTGAAAAGTTCTTTTCGTGTTTTTAAATTTGCATTAATTGCTATTCTTAATTTTGGAAGGATGTTCACAACATAGTGACTGATCATTTTGTTTGTGGTGTTGTGCTAATATAAAATTATTTAATTTTGCAATTTCTTTCGGTTGTCAAATCTCAGGAGGTATTCCTAGAGATTGGTGGTATGAGTTCTTCAGTATATTCAATTTGAATCAGGTCGAGCATGCCGAAGAGCCCTATGTTGAGGTGTTCTGTAGACTTTTCTAAGTTAAATTCAACTTTTCTTTTTATTGAGACTACTATAATCTAAATGAACATTTTTTTATAAATTCTCACGCTTTACAAACTATGGACAATGTGGTACCTCAAGTCCCATATGTTGTGCCAGTTAGCTTTCTTACTATGCATCGTTTGGTCCTTATTTTATAGATTACAATGAATTTCTTTTACTTAATTTGAAGCAACGTAGTACCATCATGAAATATAATTACAGAAAAATATAAATAACAAATAAAAATATAATTATCTTGAAAAAAATATATATTATACTATAAATAATTAAAATTGTAATACGCTATAATGAATTGCAGTGCTATGTTATATACGTGTGCAGAGGACTGTGCAAAAAATTAAAATAATAATGAATTGATAAAAATTCTAATATTTTTGAAATAAAGGGTAATTATCAATGAATCATGTAAAATTAAAATATGACAATAAATGAGTAAAAATTATAAAAATTAATTATTATTAATAATTTATTAATAATTGCAAAAATATATGTGGAGTATAAAAAATGGAGAAGATGAATTGTGTGTGTGAATAAAAAAATGAAAGATTCTAGTGTGTGTGTGTGTTTTTAACCATTCCTAAAAATAATTAGCGCCCTTTATTGACAACAATTAGCCCACCTTTGTTGACCAAATTAATAAATAACTAATAAATAAATAAATAATAAAATAAAATAAAAGCATGAATTGAACTTTTGAGTTATTATTTGATATATAAAAAATATCAATCCATCACTGTCTATCTTTTTCAGAGTTAACATGATTTCAAATTGATTAATTTTTTGAGCTATATATTTAAAATAATTAAATTGACTAACTTTTGCAAATATTATTAAATAACATATAAAAATAATAAATGTCAATATATAATTACAAATATATATAATATAAATAATAATAATATATGTATGTCATGCTATAAATAATTAAAATTATACTGTACAGTAAAAAATTGCAGTGTTATCTTATGTACAAATGCAATTGACTGTGCATAAATATTAAAATAATAATAATCTAATAAAAACTCTAAAATTGAAGAAATTAAAGATAATTATCAATAAATTAAAATATGACAATAAATGAGCCAAATTCTAAAATAATGATAATTACCAATAATTTATTAACAATTACTAAAAATATGTGAAAAAATCCATATTAGCCATTTAACGATTAGGGAGCCTAAATGCGTTAATTTCAGATTTGGAGAGCCAAAATTAGGCGTCAACATTAAGTGCGTGATAATTTTCTATTGAACGAAACTAAATTAGTAAAATATTAATTCCAATTAAGAATCAACTAAAACTACCTGATCTAAACCATAAAAAATCAATCATAATATTGATTAGTGAATGGTGTGAAGTGTGTGGCGTGAAGTGGTGTCTCACGGAAAATGCACTTGTTAGTGGTTGCAAGACAATTTGATGTATAAAAACAAAAATAATAACAATAATCAAGGAAAAATTGTAGTATTTTTTTAATACAAACTAAACGTGTCAGGTAAAATGAAATGGAGGAAGTAACAAGATAGTGGAGAAAATTGAAGGAAAGGTGTCATTTAAATCTTGAATAAAGGATTGGTGATATTGGCTAATTTAAAGGGTCAAACATAATTAGAAAACTTGATCAAGTTAATTCTGGACTTGATTAATATTTTCAAAACTTTCTAATCTTTTAAAAAATATAAATCAACCCATACCCATCTCCTCTCCAAATCAACCGTCTCTCCTCTCTCTCTCTTTCTCGATAGTTTCTCATAACCAATAGTTCTGCAAATTTCTCCTTTCAATCCCCGGCTACTTTAACCTTCGGCGACAAATAGTTGGGCTTCAAGTTTCTTTTCGACATTCAACCATCAATCAACGTAACAGCCTTGCTGTCCACCCATAATAACTTCGAATTCTTCATCGTCCCTTTTCTTTTTTCACAGATAAAAAATTATGGCCTTTTTAGTTTTGATGAAAATGAGGAACTTGATCCAACTTCTATTCTAGTATTGGTTAACATTTTCAATATTAATTTCTTTAATTTGAAATATGGTCTGAATAAAACCCTAATTTCTGAAATTTCTTATGTTCTCTTATTGGAGTGAATTATGATTTTTTGTTGTTTGTTGCATTTTTTTAAAGTTTTATTTTTTTTACTTGTGCTTATACAAACAAAACAATGATGTTGTTTGTTTTTATACAAACAAAACAACGATGTTGGTGTTTTTGGTGTTGATTGATTGATTTGTTCTTGTTCTTGGTAAAAATGGTGATATTGTGTGGTTTTATTGAACAAAATCATGCTACTATTTTTTATCTGATGCAACAGATTAACCATCTGATACAATAGAGCAATCATCAAATTTAAAAATCTGATGCAACAGATTAACCATCGGATTAACCATATGATGCAACAGATTAACCATATGATGCAATGGAGGAACCATCAACCTAATCGGAGTAATCATCTGATGCAATAAATGAACCTTCTGTTTGATAAAATCCTATCAAATATTATATTAGGACATGTCCAAGACTTGATTTTATCAATTGACCATTCATCTATTGCGATAGATGACCCTTCTATTAGAAGAAATCTAAACAAAATTGACTGTTTGTAAATGTTTTAACAGATCACTTACATGTTACAACAGATGTGTTGTCTGTTGGATAAACTATTCATTTGTCTCAACAGAAGAGTGAATGTTTTGTAATATTGCAATAGATTACTCATCAGTTGCAACAGGTTAGTTAACTATTCCGACAGATCACTCATATGTTGCAACAGATGTGTGATCTGTTGCACAGACCAGTCATCGGTTTCAACGTATGAGTGATCTATTTTTATTGTTTCAATAGTTTATTCATCCGTTGTAATATGTTAATTATTTGTTGCAACAGATAACCCATCTGGTGCAACAGATGTCTGATATATTGGAAATGTTATTTTATTATTTTGCATGTTAGATTTACTCTTATCCTTTTTAAATGATGCATTAATCAATTATAATCTATTTTATGTTCCTGTTAATTTTAGATGATATGACTCTCAAAAGAACAGAAACCGAATCAATTCTAAGCAAAGGAACAAGTGAAGCAGCTAGCCTATATCCACAACTTTATGATCTTGCTTTGCAAGCGTTATCTTAATCAGTAGTAGAATATGATGAACATGGAGAGAGGGAATATTTCAAAAGAGATGATCCAAATGCTAATAGCCCTTCCACCGAAGAGTTGGTCAAAACCTTCAACATTGATCATTATCCTATGAGAATGCAGTGCGATGGTGCCACAGATTTAACGGGCGATTCCGTTGTTAAGTTAGCCATGGAAAAATCTTTCGATGCCCTTAGAAAAATACTTTGAGAACAAAAATTGGATGCTAATTTTAGGGACAGGTACTTTGGGCAATATCTTGATTTGCCGGAGGAAAACATTTCCCGTTTCTAAATAAAAATGGTATATGATCTTTTCAAGCATAGGTTTATGTATGAAAACGAAGATAAGATGGATGAGGTATGGATAGATTACTGTAGCATGCCTATTTGTTTTGGTTGGAAGGAGATTTCCATAGTTACTGGACTAAAATCTTATCCTCCTTCTCCTTCTCAAGTTATACCAATTCTAATTCAGAAAAAGCACCCCGCACATCCAAAAAAAGACAAAGGCAAATCAAGTTATCGTGATGACCTAGTTTCCATTGTTGGTCAAATCTTTAAAAACTAAAATTTGATAGAAGCATCGAAAGGTAAAAGATTTTCAAAGAAGCAGAAGAAATAATTGTACTTGATTTGATTTGTACATAATATTCTTTGAGCGAGAGACGTTAACAACATAAGTTTTGGTTTAACAAAACTTTCCGAGGATCTTGAGACATTTAACATCTATCCTTGGGGCTATGAAGGCTTCAAAATTAATGTCAAATATTTGTTGACTCCGTTATCACCATGGTAACTTTCCATGGGCTTTCATGGTAAATGTTTCTTTTATTATGATATGATTCATTTTTTCTACTCAATAATGGTTTTGATTTATTGACGTTATTTTATTGGCTTGGTCATTTGAAGCTATTTGTTATTTGAGACAACAAGTAAACTGCCATAAAGAAGTTTTCAGTCCATGAATCTTGGGATGGTTGTTGGCCAAAACTGATAAAAATGCAAATTGTCTTGATCTCTTCAACCCCTCGAGAGATGCAGTAAGTATAATTATAATTAACTTTTTTCTTTAATTAATGATTTTTTTGAATGATCTAATCATCATTCGAATATATGTAATGATTTATGTTAGATTGTGCATCCACCACTTGTTTTGACCAATCGAGAGTTTTTCCAAACAGATGAGTCATATGTTGCAATAGATGGTTCATCCTTTGAAAATTATCATAATGTCTTCCTCATGTTATAATTTATCCCCAACAGTTGATCTAACTGTTGCAACAGAAATATAATTTATTTAGGACAATTTAAAATAGGTGGAAGACATATTTGATTTACTAAAACAGATCTTGAGATATCCTTTTTGGGTATTTTTGTATCTGTGATTAGCATTGATCAGTTTTGGCTTTCCAAGTGAATATCACTGTAGAATCTACTGCTGAACAATATTGAAATATGTTACTTTTTTATGAAAATATAGAGATGCAAAAGAGCAGACACCGGGAGAAACCATACGCAAGCGACATTAAAGATCCACGACGATCAAAGCTAAATTTTATAGCACCGGATGAAGAACAACTCGTTGATATTGAGCAGATATGTAAAGCTTGAGTCTGTCAAAGTAATAACCTCACCCCTCCTTAACATTTGTTGGCATCAAAGCTTAGATTGTTGATTTATTTGTTTGAGTCTATACTCATAATAATTTTTTATCTTATATTTATTTGTTGATTTATTTCATGTAATTTCGAAATGATTTATTTTATTTTATCCTTAATTTGAACTAATTAATTGAAATGAAATACTAGATTCAAATATTGCAACAAAAATGGTATTTGTTGCAACAACAGACATATTTGTTGGAAAATATCAAATAGATTTTAATATATGTTACAACATGTAGGTAATCTATTGGAAATTATCAAACAGGTCTTCCCACTATTGCAATAAGTCGACTTAGATAGAGACATCGATATAATGCAATAGATAACCAACCAACCGCAATAGATAGGCTATCTGATAGAATAGGTAGAATATCTGTTACAGCACATGAACATTCTGTTGTCAGCTCACGTGTAGTTTACATAAAAGGCTTGTTGAACCCCCATTTTTGCTGACTTCGCATCTGATTTGATTTGGCCCCCAACAATTATTTTTTCCTCTTATATATTTATCTTCTTTCTAAAATTTAACCCTAAATTTTCAAATCTTCTTCTTCATCATCTTTTTTTCTCTATCCAAATCCATCAAATTATTTGTATTTGTTTTTTTCACATATTTTTTTAATTTTTTCCAACTAAGCTTGACAATGTCGAGCTCATCTTCCACATTTTTTGTGATAAATTTTTTTGATATTGTAAGTGTGGTCATGAAGCCCTATTGAAGACTTCTTGAACTCAACAAAATTTAGGTCGTAGGTTTTCGAAAGTAATATTTTTTTATTTAATTAGTTGATTAATTATTGACTTATAGTTGTTTTGTAATTGTGATCTTGTTTTTATAGAAGTTGGGTGGATGTGATTACTTTAATTGGTATGAAGAACGAAACCCTTCACAAGTTAATCTGTGATTTGTTGAAGAAAGTCAAGGCTTTTGAAGAGAAACAAAATCGAGCAGAAAGATACTACATTGTTGGCGTTATGGTTACTGGTTTGGTGTTTTTGGGCACATAGATATTCAAGCCTAATTGCCGAAATTTTCATGAAGGTGTAGTTTTATTTGCTACTAGTTTGGTGTTGTTGAACACATGGATATACAAGATTAATTATTGTAAAATATCAAAAAATTATCACTATATGTAAAGTTACGTCACTTACGTATGTAAAGTGAAGTGATGAAGTAAAAAATTATTATTTCACAGGTTCTTCTTTATACACAGGTTGCAAGAATCTAGTTAGTACCCCATAAGTTCAAACCTCTTGTATGTTTGCCACAGCATTGCCACACAGAAATGTCTTTGGCTCGGCCATTTCTATGCGGGTCAGAAAACATTCGATGTATGCAAGCACATGTGACCCTCACGCGGCATCGATTTTATTTTTTATAAGGTGCATGCCCTTGTTTCGACCATCAAAATCCCATGGTTTCTTCATTAACACTTCCGTTGGCATGTGGGTAAAAAAATCGGCCTCATCCAAGGTCGGTAAGTTGTAGTCATAAATCTTGATCTTTACCTCCCCGAGTAGTATTTCAACAACCCGACAACATATGTTGTCCAAGTTCATGACTCCAAGAATCCTCATTGCCCCAGTCCAAATCTTGCTGTGTGAATTTAGCCTCTCCCTTCTAACATATTTTATCATTTTTTCATCCCATTGAAACTCAGAAAGTAACAAATAAAATCCCGTGCCACCGGGAGTTGATGCTTGCATACTGATATCATCGTACCTATCCTTTAAATTTTTGTAGAAATAGAGGTCCACTATCCTAATGGGAGCATCATAAGCCTCCGGGTACGTTAATTGCCTGCCCCTCATGAGGCAGAGAATTTTTTCGACATATTGTGATATAAGAAGTCAATATTTAAATAGGTTAGTAATTATACAGAAATAATAATAACATAGTGGAAAGATGCAATGGATGATCCATCTTTTGCAGAGGGTTCTTTGAATTTGTTCACAAATTATCCATCTAACGCAACTTATGAAATAGATGGGTAATATGTTGCAACAGAACCACCACAAACAACACAGGACACATTTGTTGCATAGATATTTCTTCATGGAGTAGATTAGAAGGCTAGGTTAGGAAAAGTAAACTTACCCTGTCCATGTAATACGTACGCATATCTTTCATACTCTTGAAGTCTTGGGATGAAAAGGTATGGATGGGATAATCTTGTGTGCCTTTCTTGGAATTCTTGGCATGTCGCAGATCCTTTTTCTCTTTGACGCCAAGTTCCACATATATGTCCACCTTATTCAATAGGCCCTGAACTTCAATAACTTTTTGTGAGGTAGTAGTTGTAATTTTTTTGGATTTCCAATAGGAGAGAAGTTGGTTAATTACTCTTTTCTTCCTCCCAATCACCACCGTAGGAGTGTATGGCTCCCTCACCTTCTTGGATGGTTTGACACCACTCTAGGATTTCAATTTCTCAACAGATTTAGCGATAGCCTCTACTTTTCAAAGAGTTTATACTAGTTTTCCTTGCACTCTTTGCATTTACAATAAGAACATAAAGGTGAAGAGGGGTGAGAGGGACCGGTGTAAGGGTGAGAGGAACCTAAGTGTGAGAGGACCTGTGAAAGGGGTGTTTTCAAACATACTTATTTTTTCTTGAGCATCAACATGCTCATCATCACGACTTGAAGTAGCATCAATATGCTTGCCACCAATATCAACAACTTGACCAACAACACCCCTAGAAGAAGCACAAAGATCTGTTGCAGTAGGTTGGTCATGAAGAGCCTCAACATTAGGCTCATCTTGCCTAACTGCTCTTTTTATGGCTATTGCTCCAGCCAATTCCTTCTTTATTAACTCTACCATTTGGTGTGCTATTGTATCAACCAAACCTAGAATAATAAAATAAGTCATCCCCAACTCTTGCTCAGTAGGAACGATCCATCGATGCACAACCTATAAAAAAGACAAATACATTTAAATCATATAATAATTTGCAGTCAGTTGGGTATCATGTTAACACAAACAACTTATGCAACATCTGATCTGTATGTCATAATAGATTAATAATATATTGCATCAGATTACCCGTATGCTGTATAAATTATAGTACATGGATAATCTATTGAGTCTGGTTCAGAGAACCAAAGCAACAAATAGGTAATCTGATGCGACATATGAATAGTTTGTCACAACAGATTACCCATCTATTGTACCAGTTGTAGTGGACGAAACTTATGTAGCAAATGATCTTTTTGTTGAAATAATTGAACTTCCCATCACAGAAGATTAATAATATATTAGATCATATTATCCATCTGTTGCATAAGTTTCAGTAGATGGGTAATCTATTTCAACAAACGACCCATCTGTCGCAATTGATGGCACATCTACTTCAACATCTTTAATTGAGTCAAATTATTTTACTCGAAATAAGATGTATTGCATCATTTGGAGGTTTAAAGAGATCAACCTCCTTAATTCTTTTGTTGTTCTTTGCAAGCAACCACCTAAGGATCCTTGGATGAGTAACCTCATCCGGACAATCCTTGACCTGCTTTTGGAGGTAAGGAAGGGCTTCAAATGCCCAAGCCTAAAAAATATAAATAGGATGCAAGAAAAAAAGTCATAATAATTATTCAATATAAATTAATGGATTAGTAAACAAATAATTATTAAATTTATCATGAAAACCCAAGGTAAACCATATAATGTTATCGTGTTTGGGGACAACGTTGTCAGTAAATATTTGACAGTCATGTAATAGTTGTCATATCGCTAAGGATAGTTGTTAAATTTCTCAAAATCCTCAGCAAGCTTTGAAAAAGCATCTTTTATGACTTTGTGGATGTATTTTGCCAATATAATGGAATGGGAAAACCAAATAAGCACAATTGTTCCCACAACCTATCTATCTTTTTCTTGCATTTGTTGGTTTTGGTGAGGGGTCGCTGGGACAATGCCTTCCCTCTCTTTGATGGTGGTGGTTTAGCTGTCCTGATTGCTTTGGACCTTCTGTAGGATGTTTCCTTGGTAAGAGGTTCTTCTGGAAGATTGCATCTCAAGCCCATTACTATGGCAAACTCTTTCAAGCCAAAACAAACTGGCATCCCACAGTAGTTGATCCAGATTTCATTCATCTTTTTTCCCCCTCCTTTGAATCTTTATCATCCCCCAGGTACTTGATCCTGCATTTAAGAAGACTATATATCATACTTATTTGGAAATGGAGAGCGTGGTCCTCAGGCATCTTAAGAAAGTATCCAAAACAGCTCTTCTTAAAAAGTCCAACTATGTGTTCATTCTTCATAATTTTCCTAAACTCATCAAAAGGTTTCCCCAACTGACATTTAAGTACAAAATTTCCAGTTAGTTTTGTAGGGTCATCTATTGGAATAGCAACTTAAAAACTATCAATACTAAAAATTTTGATAGCCTCATGTTGCGATTTCGATCTAATTTCATGCCTCATTGGTGAGGCATTATCATCATGTTGATAATGATCCTTTTTCTCAGTTTATTCGTCCTCCTCTTCTTGTTTATCTTCTTCTTCTTTCTCCTCACTTTCATTTCCTAATCTCCATACCCAAACCCTTGTCCACCTCCCTCAACGTTGTTTACATATCTTTTCTCAGTTTCACTTTTTCCTGACTAATATTGATGAGGAAGCTCCTTCGAATCCCTCTGTACTGTAACCTTTTTTGTTAGGTGGTCAGTAGTTCATCCACTTCCACTTTCACTTTCTTTTATTTTTTAGGAGACATGTTTTACCTACAAACAACATAAAAAAAATTACATTACAATTGGTGTATGCACAAATTTTAAAAAATATATTACAAACACCGCCAATACCGACACCACCAACAACCACCATAAATACCACCAACCAATGCACCACCACCACTATTAATAGCCACCATAAACTCAACCAGTTCCACTGATTTTTGACCCGCGACACCAATGGACCCCATTCCCACCCATCAAACCGTAGGTTATGGCACACATATTTGGCCCCAAATAGTCCCGTCCGTGCTGTTTCTCTCGTTTGACTAACTAAATAGCCTTGCCCATACAAATACGAAACACTAGGATGCTCCCTAGTCTCCTTGGAACGCCCAGGTAAATTTTTGGCCCACGGCACCCTCGAACCCCAGTCCCATCCCCGAAATTGTGGGCTATAGCACACATATTTAACCCTAAAATGCCCCGTTCGCGCTGTTTCCCCCGTTTCCCTAACCAAACGGCTCCGCCCACCCAAATGGTAAAAAATAGGATGCTCCTCAACCTCCCTAGCACCACTAGGTCAATTTTTGACACATGAAAATCCCAAACCCCGGGCCCACCCCTAGAATCATAGGCTATAGCACACCGATTTGGCCCTAAATAGCCCCGTTCGCGCCGTTTCTCTCGTTTTCCTAACCAAATGGCCCTGCCCATACAAATGGGAAACACTAGGATGCTCCCCAGCCGCCCTGGTATGTCCACGTCAATTTTTTGCCCACGGCACCAACGAAACCCGATCCTACCCCGAAACAGTGGGCTATAGCACATCTATTTGGCCCCAAAATGCCCTGTTCGCACCGTTTCACCAATTTGACCAACCTAATGGCCCCACCCACACAAACGGGAAATACTAGGATGCTCCTTAGCCTCCCTTTCAAACCCAGGTCAATTTTAAGCCCACAGAACCCTCGAACCTCGGGCTCACCCCCACAACCGTGGGCTATAGCACACTAATTTTGCCCCAAAATGCCCTATTCTCCCTGTTTCACTCGTTTGACCAATCAAATGGCCCCGCCCACACAAACGGGCAATACTAGGATGCTCCCCAGCCTCCTGGCACGCCCAGGCTAATTTTTGACCTATGGCTCCCCCGAATTTCGGGCCCAACCCCAGTACCGTGGGATATATCATTTTGATTTGGCCCCTAACAGCCCCATTCACGCCAATTCTCTAGTTTGACCGACCAAATGGCCCCTCCCACACAAACCAGCAATAATAGGATACTCCTCAACTTCCCTGTCACGCACTAGTTGATTTTCGGCTAGAAACTACTGGACCTCGAGCCCATCCCCAAAATCATGGGCTATAGCACATCGATTTAACCCTAAAATACCCCGTTCGTACCGTTTCCCTCGTTTACCTAAGAAATGTCTTCGCCCACCCAAATGGGAAAAACTAGGACGCTCCTCAACCCCCTTAGCACCACTAGGTCAATTTTTGACCAATGAAACTTCCAGACCCCGGGCCCACCCCTGGAATCGTGGGCTATTAGCACACCGATTTGGCCCCAAATAACCTTATTCGCGCTGTTTCTCCCGTTTGGCTAACCAAATAGCCCTTCCCATACAAATAGGAAACACTAGGATGCTCCAGAGCCTCTCTATCACGCCCAGGCTAATTTTTGACCTATGGCTCACACGAATTTCGGGCCCAACCCCAGTATTGTGGGATATATCATTTTGATTTGGCCCCTAATAGCCCCATTCACTCCAATTCTCTAGTTTGACCGACCAAATGGCCCCTCCCACATAAACGAGCAATACTAGGATGCTCCCCAACCTCCCTGTCACTCCCTGGTTGATTTTCGGCTAGAAACTACTGGACCCCGAGCCCCCCCCCCCGAACCATAGGCTATAGCACTCCGATTTGGTCTCAAAATGCCCTAATACTAGGATGCTTCCCAACTTCCCTGGCATGCCCAGGTCAATTTTTGACCTATGACACCCCCAAATACCACCCCCACCCCTAGAACCGTAGGATATAACACATTGATTTGGCCACAAATAGCCCCGTTCTCACCATTTCTCCCATTTGACCAACTAAATGGCCTCGCCCACACAAACGGGAAACATTAGGATGCTCCCCAACTTCCTTGGCATGCCTAGGTCAATTTTTTACCCATGGCACATTTGGACCCTGAGCCCACCCCTAAAATTATAGGCAATAGCACCCCTAGACCCCGAACCCCAGGCCTACGCCCAGATCGTTTGAGCTGTATCACCTGTTAGACCAACCAAATAGACCCTCCCATACAAATGGGCAATACTAGGACACTCCCCAGCCTCCCCGGCATGCCCAGGTCAATTTTTACCCCACGGCATCCCAGGCCTACCCCCAGAACCATGGGCTATAGCACACCTATTTGTCCCCAAAACTCCCCATTCGAGCTGTTTCACCTGTTGGACAAACCAAATGGCCCGACCCATACAAACGAACAACACTAGGATGCTCCCCAACCTCTCTGGCATGTCCAGGTCGATTTTCAGCCTACAAAAACCATGAACGCCGAGCCCACCCTCGGAATCGTAGGCTATAGCACACGAATTTAGCTCGAAAATGCCCATTTTTGCCGTTTCGCTCGTTTGACAAACTAAATGCCCCCCAAAACCGTGGGCTATAGCACACTGATTTATCTCTAAAATACCCTATTGGCACCGTTTTGCCCATTTGACCAATGAAATGGCCCCATCCACACAAATGGGAAATACTAGGAATCTTGATACACCCAAATTACACCTCTCTTTTGGGAGAGTAAGCGGTCATTGTCAAATATATAACCCAACTAGATTCGGGTCGAATCCCACAGAAAATATGGTGCTAATTAAGTTGTGTACAGATTAGTTGACTTTTAATCATTCATTTTCGTAAAATAAATAGGGGGATTTGATTCAGTTCACAAATTAATAGTTTCAGTTTAACAAGATGAAATAAGTGTAGAAGTATTCAAATTCAGAGAAAGAGCAAGCTAACGTTATGTCCACCTTGTAGTTTTCAATACTTTCTAACTCTGGGCTTTACGAATTCATACATGCATCATGCTTACAGAGAAACGTATTGTATTTCATAACATAATCCTAGTATTTCTCAACCATCAATGACTAATTCACTTTAGTTCTCTTGAATCAAAAGCATTTACCAAAACCAATACGAAATCTCCTAGTAGTAATCCTTCTAAGGTATTAACATATGAAATAGGGGTTGGTAATCCTATTTTCTTGTCACTACTCTCCTTTCCGAACATCAACCTTTCTTTCAAATAAGTTGTGTTTTAAGGAATATCCTCTATGTTTACAACCACGAGAATTCAAGATAAACGAAGAGAGTATGATGTAAACAAATCAATGCGTAATGAATTCAAAACCCAAAGTAATAGATTGTATGCTACAAGGCTTCCATAACCCTAACTAATAAACTAGCTACTCATGAATAAAATGAAAATCACAATAGAAATATTCATCATATCAAAAACTTGAAGACAATCTTGGTGTTCAAATACTAAGAGCAAGAGCAAAAAATATTTTTCTCTCACTCTCAAGATAAGCCGCCCTTCTCTGCTCTCTCCAAAAAAAATACAGAATAACTGAATCCTCTAAAAATTCAGTCATAAGGCTTTTAATAACATCCTTTTCTAATAAATTGCTACTGAGTCCTCAACTATTTAAAAATTTTGAGTTTGCCCCGGAAAAAGTTCCCATATATCACATTCAGTCCAAAAGCTGCTTTTCTTTTATGTGAAGTTTCATCTACTATCCACAGGTTCCCAAAGTGTCGTGATCTTCCTCATTAGTACCTCTCTTACTTTCTCTTGTGTCATATTCCATCCGTATTTCATATTCTAATAATGTCTTCATCTACCGCATTAATACCTGCAATTATGCTAATCACTTCGGTTAGCTCAGTTACATATAAGTTGAGTAAAAACATAAGAAACTAGGCACTTTGTTCTCTAAACATAGCTAAAATATGGAGAAATTATGGTGCTTAGGCGTATAAATACACCCAAGATCAACTCTCCCCGCCCTCCCTGGCACTCTTAGGTTAATCTTTGGCCCACGACACTCCTGGAACCTTATGCTATAGCATACCGATTTGGCCCCAAACAACCTCGTTTCTCCCGTTTGACCTACCAAATGGCCCCTTGCACACAAAAAAGCAACACTAGGATGCTCCACAGCCTCCCTGGAATGCCCAAGTCAATTTTTGGGTCATGCCACCCTCGGATCCTAGGCCCAACCCAAAACCGTGGGTATAGCTCCCGAATTGGCCCTAAAATGCCACGTTCGCTACATTTTGCCCGTTTGACCATCCAAATGGCCCTGCCCACACAAAAGGGAAACACAAGGATGCTTTCCAGCCTCCCTAGCACGCCTAGGAATGTTTTTATCCCACGGAACCCCCGGATCCCCGGTCCCACCCTCGAAACAGTGGGCTTAGCACACCGATTTGGCACCAAAATGCTCTGTTTGCGCTGTTTCGCCGGTTTGACCAACCAAGTGGCCCCGCCCACGCAAACTGACAAGACTAGGATGCTTTTATGCCTCCCTAGCATGCCCAAATCAATTTTAAGCCTACGGCACACCCAGATCCTAGGCCCACCTTCAGAACCATGGGCTATAGCACAACTATTTGGGCCCAAAACACCTTATTCGCGCCGTTTAGCCTATTTAACAAACCAAATGGCACTGCCTACAGAAACGGGAGATACTAGGATGCTCCCTAGCCTCCTTAGCAAGCCCAAGTCAGTTTGGGGCCCATGGCACCCCCGGACCCCGAGCCCACCCCCGAAATCGTGCGCTATAGCACATTTAATTTGGTCCTAAAATGCCCCATTAGCAGCGTTTCTCCCGCTAAATCAACCAATTAGCCCCGCCCACACAAACAGACAACACCAGGATGCTCCCCAGCCATCCTGTAATGCCCAGGTTTATTGTCAACTCAAGGAACCCCCGAACCCCACGCTCACCCCCAAAATTGTAGGCTATAGGACACTGATTTAGCTCTAAAATGCCCCGTTCATGTCGTTTTTCTTATTTGACCAATCAAATTTCCCCGACCACACAAACGGGAAATACTAGAACGCTTCCCCGTCTCCCTGGCATGCCCAGGTCAATTTTTGGCTTACGGTACCCCCAAAACCATGGGCTATAGCCCCCCAATTTAGCCCTATAATGCCTGATTCGCGGCATTTCGCCCATTTGACCAACCAAATGACCCCGCCTACATAATCGGGAAATACTAGGATGCTCCCCAGCCTCCATGGGATGTCCAGGTTGATTTTTGACCCACAGTACCCTCGAACCCTGGCTCCACCCCCGAAACTGTGGGCTATAGCAAACTGATTTGACCCCCAATAGCCCCGTTCGTGCTGTTTCTCCCGTTTGTCAAACCAAATGGCCTCGCCCACACAAACGGGCAGCACTAGGATGCTCTCCAGCCTTCCTGGCATGCCCAGGTCAATTTTTAGTCCCCGACAACCCCGGACCCCGAGCCCACACCCAGGATCGTGGGAAATAATATACCAATTTGAGCCCAAAATACTCGGTTCGCGCCGTTTTACACGTTTGACAAACCAAATGGCCCCGCCTACTTAAACGGGAAACACAAGGACTCTCCCCAGCCTCCCTGGCAAGCCCAAGTCAATTTTTAGCCCATGGTACCCACGTACCCCCCGGGACCACCCCCAACACCGAGAGCTATAGCACACCGATTTGGCCTTAATACACCCAATTTATGTCATTCTACCCGTTTAACTAACCAAATAATCCCGCCCACACAAATGGTCAACACTAGATCGCTCCTTAGCATCCATGGAACGGCCAAGTCAATTTTTGGCCAACGACACCCCCATACCCTAGGCCCACCCCAGAAATCGTAGGCTATAGCACACCAATTTAGACCCAAAATGCCTCATTCGCTCCGTTTCTCCCATTTCACCAACCAATTAGCCTCACCCACACAAACGGGCAAAATTAGGATACTCCCCAGACTCCTTGGCACACCCAAGTTAATTTTTGGTCAACAGCACCACCGAACCCTGGGCCCACCCTTGGAATCGTGGGCAATAGCATAATGATTTGGCCCCAAAATGCCCCATTTACGCCGTTTCACCTGTTTGACCAATGAAATAGCTCCGCCTACACAAACGGGGAACACTAGGATGCTCCCCAGCCTCCCTAGAATGCCCTGGTCGATTTTCAGCCTACGGTACCTCCGGAGCCCAGGCCCAACCCTGAACCCATGTTGCTATAACACACCAATTTGGCCCCAAAATACACCGTCCATGCTGTATCACCGATTTAACCAAACAAATGGCCCCGCCCACAAAAACGGGCAATACTAGGGTGCTTCCCAAACTCCCTGGCATGCCCAGTTTGATTTTTGACCCATAACACCCCGAACCTTGGCCTATAGCACATCGATTTGGCCCCAAAAAGCCCCGTTTCTCCCGTTTGACCAACCAAATGGCTCCAACCATATCAATAGGCATCACTTGGATGCTCCCCTGCCTCTTTGTCATACCCAAGTCAATTTTTGACCCACCCCACCCTCGAACCCCGGGCCCAACACAAAAATCGTGGGCTATAGCACACCAATTTGGCCCCAAAATGCCTCATTTACGCTGGTTTACTTGATTGACCAACAAAATGGCCCCACCCACAAAAATGAAAACCTTCCTGGCATGCATAAGTCGATTTTCAATGCACAACACACCCAGACTCCAGACCCACCCCTGAAATCGTGGCTATAGCATACTAATTTGGCCATAAAATGCCCTGTCGCGCTGTTTCGCCCATTTGACCTACCAAATGGCCCTGCCTAAAAAAAAGGGGCAATAATAGGATGCTTCCTAGCCTCCATGGAACGTCCAGGTCAATTTTCTGCCAACAGCACCCCCGAACCACTGGCCCATCCCCAAAACCGTGTGCTATAACACACCAATTTGGCCCCAAATGCCCTATTCACGCTGTTTCGCCCGTTTGACCAGCCAAATGGCCCTACCCACATATACGGGCAACACTAAGATGCTTCCTAGCCTCCCTGGCATGCACAGGTCAATTTTTGGACAATGACACCCCCGAACTCCGGGGCCACCCACAGAACTACGGGTTGTAGCAAATTGATTTGGCCCCAAAACGTCCTGTTCGTGCTGTTTTGGCCGTTTGACCAACCAAATAGCCCCGCCCACACATAAGGTCAACACTAGGATAATCCCAAGCTTCCTGGTATGCCCAGGCCAATTTTTAGCCCACGAAAACCTCAAACCCTAGGTCCACCCTCAAAACCATGGTCAATAACATACCAATGTGGCCCCAAAAAGCCCCGCTCACACTGTTTCGCCAGTTTAACCAATGTTTGCTAGTTTAACCAATGAAATGGCCTCACCCACACAAAAGGGGAATACTAAGATGCTCCCCAACCTCCCTAGTATGCCCTGGCCAATTTTTGGCCCATGGCACCCCTGGAACCAAGGGCTATAGCACCTCGATTTACCCCTAAAATGCCCGGTTCGTGCTATTTTGCCCGTTTGACCAAGAAAATGACCCCGCCCATATAAACGGGAAATATTAGGATGCTTCATAGTATCCCTGGCATGCCCAAGTCGATTATAGACCAACGACACCCCCGAACCCCATCCCAACCCCCAAAACTATGGTCTATAGCAAACTAATTTGACCCTAAATAGCCCCGTTCATGCCGTTTCTACCTTTTGTCCAACCAAATGTCCCCGCCAATAGAAATGGGAAACACTAGGATGCCCTCCAGCTTCCTTATCATGCCCAGGTCAATTTTTATCCCAAGACAACCCTGAACCCCGTGCCCACACCGAGAACCGTGGGAAATAACACCGATTCAGCCCCAAAATGCTTGGTTTGCATCGTTTTGCCCGTTTGACAAACCAAATAGCCCAGCCCACTTAAACGGGCAACACTAGGATGCTCCCTAGCCTCCCTAGCATGCCCAAGAAAATTTTTGGCCCATGGAACCCACAGACCCTCGGCCCACCCCCAACAACATAGGCTATAGCATACCGATTTGGCCTCAAAATACCCCATTCACGTCCTTCCACCTGTTTGACCAACAAATACCACTGCCCACATAAACGGGAAACACTAGAATGCTCCTTTACATCCATGGCACACCCAGGTCAATTTACGGCCCACGAAACCCCCTTACCCTGGGCTTACCCCCAAAATTGTAGGCAATACCACATCGATTTGGCCCTAAAATACATCGTTTGCTCCATTTCTCCCATTTAACAAACCAAACAGCCTTGCCCACACAAACGGGCAATATTAGGATACTCCCCAGCCTCCCTGGCATGCCTAGTTCAATTTTTGGTCTACGGTACCGCTGAACCCCGGGCCCACCCTCGAAACCGTGGGAAATAGCATAAAGATTTGGCCCTAAAATACCCCATTTGCTCCATTTTACCCCTTTGACCAATGAAATAGCTTTGCCCACACAAACAGGGAACACTAGGATGCTCTCCGGCCTCCCTGGCATACCCTGGTCGATTTTCGGCCTACGGTACCTCCAAACCCTGAGCCCACCCCCAAAGCCATGCGCTATAACACACCGATTTGACCCCAAAACACACCATTTATGTCGTTTCACCCATTTGACCAACCAAATGGCCCTGCCTACATAAACATGAAACACTAGGATGCTTCCCAACCTCCCTAGCACGCCCAGTTTGTTTTTTGACCCACAACACCCCTTGAACCGTGGACTACAACACATCTATTTGGCCCCAAAAAGCCCTATTTCGCCTATTTGGCCAACTAAATGTCCCCCACCCACACAAATGGGCAACACTTAGACTCTCCCCTACCTCTATGTCACACCCAGGTTTATAGTTGAACTATGCCACCCACGAACCCCGGCCCTACCCTGAAATTGTGGGCTATAGCACACCAATTTTGCCTTAAAAAGCCACGTTTGCACCGTTTTTCCTGATTGACCAACCAAATTACCTCTCCCACATAAATGGAAACCTCTCTGACATGTCCAAGTCGATTTTCATCCCACGGAACACCCGGTCCCAAGACCCACCCTCAGAATCGTGGGTTATAGCACACCAATTTGGCCATAAAATGCCCCATTTGCGCTGTTTCTCCCGTTTGACGAACCAAATGGACCCACCCATTAAAATGGGAAACACTAGGATGGTTCCTAGCCTTCCTGGCATGTCCAGGTCAATTATCCACCTATGGAACCACCGAACCCCGGGACAACCCCAAAAACTGTGTGCTATAACACATCAATTTGGCCCCAAAATGCCCTATTCACGTTGTTTTGCCCGTTTGACAAACCAAATGGCCCTACCCACATATAAACGAAATACTAGGATGCTTACCAGCCTCCCTGGCATGCACAGGTCAATTTTTGGACAACAAAAACCGTGGACCACAGGGCCATCCATGAAATTGTGGGCTATAACACACTGATTTGGTTCCAAAATGCCCCGTTCACACCGCTTTTCCTATTTGACCAACCAAATAGCCCATCCCACACAAATAGAAAACACTAGGATGCTCCCAAGATTCCCTGTCATGCCCAGATCAATTGTTAGCCCACAAAAACCTTGAACCCCAGGCCCACCCTCAAAACCGTGGTCAATAACATACCGATTTGGCCTTAAAATGCCCCGTTCGTGCCGTTTTGCCTGTTTGAGTAACGAAATAGCCCTACCCATACCTACGAGTAAAACTAGGATGATCACCAGCCTCCCAGGCATGCCCTGGTCAATTTTCGGCCCACGGCACCCCCGAACCCTAGGCCCACCCTCAAAACCGTGTGCTATAGCACACCGATTTAGCCTAAAAACACACTATTCGTGCCGTTTTGCCGATTTGACCAATGAAATATCCCTGCCCACAAAAATGGGAAAAACTAGAATCTTTGCCAACTACCCAGGTATGCCTAGTTTGGTTTTTGTTTGACGACACCGTCGGACTCTGGGCCCACCCCTTGAACCATGGACTATAGCACACCGATTTGGCCCTAAGTAGCCTCGTTTCACCTTTTTGACAAACAAAATATCCCCACCCACACAATAAAGCAAACCTTTGACTCTTCCTAGCCTCCCTGGCATGCCTAGGTTAATTTTTATCCCACGGCACCCTTGAACCTCGGGGCCAACCCTAAAACCATGGGCTATAGAACCCTGATTTTTGCCCCAAAATGCCTTATTCGCACCATTTATCCTGTATGAAAAACAAAATGGCCCCGCCCGTATAGACGAGTAACTAGAAAGCTCCCCATCCTCCCTGAAACGCCCAGGTTGATTTTCAGCCCACGCCATTAATGTTAGGCGTATTTACACGCCTAAAGCACCTTAATTCACCCATATTTTAGCGAAGTTTTAAGGACAAAATATATAATTCCTGCACTTTTGGTCCTTTTTCCTGTAAGTGAGCTAACCAACGTGATTAGCAAGTTTTCAGGTATAAATGATGAAGATTGCTGAATTTTATGGACTGTTTGTCGCCAAAGGAAACCTCACGTAAGAAGGAAGACAACTTTTGGAAGCCTATGGACTAAAAGTGATGCATGGAGAACTTATCCCGGGAAAAAATAGCATTTCTAAAGACTTGGGGGATCAGCAGTAACTTAGTAGGATTAGGACAAGTATGCAGTAACCCAGTAGGACTAGGACAAGGATAAAAACCCTATTTCAATAGGACTAGGATATGGATGTTATATAAACCCTATTTTGCTGAAACTTTTCAGCATTCTCTTCTTATCCCCCTTTCTATTCTTTCCCTTCTTCATTAATTCGTTGTTGACATTATTCTTCATCTATTCGACTTTTAATTTTCACGACAAGAGAAATGCTACTAGCAAGGAAATCACGCCACAAGTGACACCAAAACATACTTCACGTGAGATTGTTATTTTGGTATGATGATAATGTCTATTGTGTTTTCCATTGCACTCATGAGTAGCTAAACTTCTCCGTTAGGGTTATGGAAGCCTTATGATATACTATCTATTGCTATGAGTTTGTGAATTCTTGATACGTATGCTGCTTATATCATTACTCTCTTCATCTTAATTGAATTCTTGTGGTTGCAAACATATAGAATACGCCAGTATAGCATTAACTTGTTCGAAAGGAAAGTTACATTTCTAGAAAAGAGAGAATGACAAGGAAATAAGGCTACCAACCCCTGTTTAAAAGTTAGTGTCGTAACTGGATTAACCTCTTGGAGAATTCGTACCATTAGATACGCTTTAAGCTCGAAAGAGTTAAAGTGAGATAATCTGTGATGGTCGAAAGGTGCTAGGATTTACCATAAAATACGAATCTCTATAAGTGCATGCATGTCGGAATTCCGCATCTCATAGCCAATAGAAACGTAGAACTCATAAGGTGGACATAATCCTAACTTAAAATTCTCATTGATTAAAACCTACTAAACATTCTGATTTTCTTTGTTACTTTGATACTTTTAATTCACGCTACAATTAAATCCCCCCTTTTCGTAGAATTTTTGATCAACAGTCTACTAATCGTTGCTTACTTAGTGATCAAGTATTCCATGTGGGATTTGACACCCAACCCAGTTGGGTTCTATATTTGACGACGACCACTTACACTCTTACGAGAGCTGTAGTTTGAGCGTTATCAAATTTTGGCGCCGTTGCCGGGGAATACGGTTGTCAACTAAGTTTGTGATAATTACTAGACCCTTTGGTAAAAGATTCTCATACTTTACTTTTAGTTGTTGTTTTTGTTTTCTGCAGGTTTTTATTCAGTGCATTCCAAATACTCAAAGTTCGGGACAACCATTTTTACCCATAAACCCTGAACCGCAACTTATTGGAAGGATGGATGCACAACGTGACATTGAGAGAAGGGCTGCTCAATAGGATCAGGCTAGACTAGCTACGTTGGTCGCTGCCCAAGTACGTCAACAGAATATTAATAACCTTGGGTGGGCAACAAATCCTGACGATGAGGACCTAGGTGATGACGAGTTACTAAACCCTAGGCGTGATGCTGAGGTGGCGACACCTGCAAACAGAAGAGATCGTCAAGCCAGATTTAGGCCTGAACGCCGTGCTATGCAAGTGTCTTTCGATGATAATGATGATGACCTGGACGGAGCTGGTGCCACAGAAGCTATTATTCCTCCACCCTTGGCGCCCGGAGCCAAGTTCAATATCACTAGCACCATGATTCAGTTATTGCAACTCAAGGGATTATTTGGTGGACTCACAGGTGATGATCCGAATATGCATCTGATCAAATTTATCTCTACATGCAAGTCATTCGACAATCCAGGCGTTGGAAAGAATATAATTTAGTTGCGCTTATTTCCATTATCTCTATCTGGGGAGGCAACTCTATGGTTGAATGGGCTAACTCCTGACTCTATCTAATTGGAGGAAATTGAAAAACGCTTTCCTAGAAAGATTCTTTCCGCCATCCAAGAAAGCACAATTGAGAGATGAAATCAGCAACTTTCGTCAGCTTCCAACTGAAGCTCTCCACGAAACATGGGAGAGGTTCAAGAAGAAGCTTATGCGGTGCCCAAATCATCATATGACCAATGTCCACTTGATGGAGATATTATATAGGTCTTTGAATTTGGTGACTAAGCCAGTGGTTGATAACGCTACAGGATGGTCATTCATGGACCTTACTTTTATTCAGGCAAGTGATATACTAGATCTTATGACAAAGCAGAGTAGAGCTTGGCATACCAGGGATTCTGAGGTAACAAGCTCTACTATATCTATTGGCATGACTGCAGAACAAAGGAGAAGAGAGGAGGAATGCGATCAAGATATGGCGCACATAAAAACACAGATGGATCTTCTTACCAAGCACTTATTATCAGGGATGACCGAAAAAGTCAAAGCTGTTGTGTCACAGGCAAGAGGTGAATCCGATTCTGTAGAAGAAGATAACTACTTGAATAATCAGGGGGGGTTTCCGAGGCAATGCCCAGGGAAACCAAGGTTGGAACTATTATGATAAATCGGGAAACAAGAACCGTGATCAAGGTAGTTGGAAGAACAAGACTGATAAGAGTGGTTTGTATGTTCCTCCTGGAAGACGTGACGCCGCTACATCTAGTTCTGAAAATATTTCCATGGAAGATATGATGGCTAAGCTGTTGAAAGGAGTGGAGGCAACCAGCATGGGAGTAACTGAGGTAATAAATGATTTTTCCTCAATGAAGCAATTAGTTGACTCGCATTCTACTGCAATAAAACAACTGGAGCAAAAATTGAGTCAACTATCAGTGACAATCAACCAAAGAAAAGCTGGCACTTTACCTAGTGACACTGTGCAAAATTCAAGGAATAATGGATCATGGAGGGCTATTACTACCAGGAGCGGTAAGGTGTTAGACAATCCATCTAAAGGCAAGCAGGTGGTTGATGATATAGAGGAGATTGTTATTGACACGCAGATTGTGATGATTCTATAGAAGCTGAAAATCAGAAGGAGCGCGTTCATGAGAAAACTATTCCTCTTCCACCCCCACCTTTTCATCAGAGATTGAAGAAAAAGGCTGATGACACACCTGAAAAGGCTGATAATCGGAAGAAAGATAAAAAAAAGTGGTGGAGAAAATGATTCCCCTTCCACCACCACCTTTTCCGCAGAGACTGAAGAAGAAGGAGGATAATACAAGGTTCAGTAAATTCATGACGATGTTGAAGTAGCTGACTATTAATGTTCCTTTGGTGGAGGCGCTGGAATAGATGCCTGGGTACGCTAAATTCATGAAGGACCTTTTAACAAAGAAGTAGGCAGATAATATTCATCATTATAGTGCAATTGCCACAAGGTCCTTAGTACAGAAGAAGGCAGACCCTAGTGCTTTCACTATTCCTTGCACGGTTGGATCTATGAATTTTGCTAAGGCATTGTGCGATTTGGGAGCAACCATCAATTTGATGCCACTATCCGTCTACAGAAAGTTGGGGTTGGGCGACCCTACACCAACCAATATGCGGCTCATGATGGCAGATAGGTCAGTAAAATGACCTGTTGGTATCTTAAATGATGTGTTGATGAAGGTTTCCACCTTCATCTTTCCTGCAGACTTTGTTATTTTGGATTGCGAGGTGGATTCTGAAGTTGCCATAATCTTGGGATGCCCTTTCCTCGCAACTGGAAGTGTGCTTATTGACATGACAGCTAATGAGCTTTTATTTCGGTTGAATGGCGAAGTGGTCTATTTTGATGTATGCAAAGCAATGAAGTAGCCCGAAGATATTGATGTGTTCTCTGTATTTAAAGTTAATTATAAGGATGACAAAGAATTATCGGTAGAAAAGTAGCTTACTGATGAGTCACTATCTAATGAGCTGCTGAATTTTGAGCGTGAGGAGGTTCAAGAACATGAAGAAACTATGTGTGCTCTAATAGAAATAGGTTCCTATTCTCATACTCTTAAGCAGCCGGACCTTGATCTTAAGAATCAACCATCACCAACAGCAAAGACTTCCATTGAAGAGCCCCCAGTGCTAGAATTGAAAAAGCTCCCCAATTATCTAAGGTATGCATTCTTAGGAAGTAGAAATACACTTCCTGTGAGTGTGGTGGATGATTTAAGTGAACAGCACGTAGAGGCTCTCATCTCTTCTCTAAAGAGATACAAGAGAGCTATGGGTTGGAGTATTGATGATATAATTGGTATCCCTCCTGGGATATGTATGCACAAGGGTCATCCCGAAAAAGATTGCATGCCTAAAAGTAAGCCTCATTGTCGTCTGAATCCATTCAGAAAACGATCCACCATCTATCTCGATGAAGTCTAAGTAATCGAGATAGCTATGTCGTGCCGCGACAATAAATCAAGCGCTTAATGGGAGGCAACCCATCGTTTTTAATTGTTTTTGTTGTTTTTGTTTTCCTAGGATTTTATCGAGCCATGACCAAAACTAAGGTGCTTGATGGGAGGCAACCCATCGTTCTAATCATTTTTATTGTTTTTGAGTAAGTGCAGGTGCAAGACGTATAAAGGAGGAGCTTGGTCTCAAATTTTGATTTGAAAGTGAGCAACGTTAAAGGTGGTAAGTGAGTAATGAAGGAGCAAAAGGCTTTCGGTTAGGCATTGCCTATACAAATCTAGGCAATAGACAAGGCAAGGCCTATGTAAATCTAGGCAATGGACAAGGCAAGGCCTATGCTATGGCCTTTGGTCTCTGAATCTAGAATGCCATAGCATAGGCGCCGCCTATGCCAAAGCCTTTGGTCCAACAATGCCATAGCATAGGCGCCGCCTATGCCAATGCCTTTGGTCTCTGAATCTTCAATGCAATAGCATAGGCGCCGCCTATGCTCAACTAGGCAAAGCATTAGGTGCCGCCTTTGCCTCCCAAATCTTTCAAAACTTTTATTTTTGCTCATCTAACCTTGCAAGATCATCTTCCGAGTTCAAAACCAAGTAAGTTCTTCGTTTATATTCCGAAGTTGTTACAATCTTACGCTTATCATGGTATTTTAGATCTTAAAGTGGTGTTGGTGATTAGAATGTGTTGATTTGTATGATACATCTAGTTGAGTGAAAGAATACGTATGGGTATTATGGACTTAGTACCGACTTGTATTTGATTGTTATACACTGTCCTCTTTTTGAGAAATCGAAATGGTGAAGCTAATTGCATACTCTTCAAAGTTGAATGCTTGAATGTTTGAATGACTCGCTCATCCAGATAAAGATCATGATTGAATACTATCATGAGATGTTGTGATTATTTCTATGCCATAACTTGATACGATCTCTATGTAGTAGTCTTGTTAAAAGGTGCATTAATCCACACATGAAAGTATAGTCAAGATTACATGAAATAGAGTTGGAAAGGATAGTAACATGACATGAAAGTATGACTGTGCTGAACATATAGTTGGAACATATCGCCTATACGTAAGTCGATGAAGTCTGAGTAATCGACATCACTCACTTAATTTGTTCACTTAACTAGTTTGTACCAACAAATTAAGTGTGGGGTGGTGCCACTATTGCTTGTTTATCAATTGAATCTTCCGAGATAAAGCTAACATAACTCTATTAGGATCTCAGGTAGAATGGCCTAAAAGAGGACGACAAGGAAAGCAAAAAGTATCCACCTCACAGAAAGGTCAGAAAAGAGGAAGAAAAGAGAAAGCTGAATCCTCCTCGCTACAAATACCTTGATGCAGTTTTGGCATCAAGTGGGGTACAATTTGAGGAAACTCTCAGGATGACGACTCTGATGATGATTCCGATGCAGGGGGTATGACCCCAGACATAGAGTATGAGTCTGACTAATCAGGTTCTTCTTATTTATTTTCCACTGAGGGCAGTGTGTCCCGTCTAAGTTTGGGGTGCTGGTATTTGTATGCTGTATTTCTTTGCCTACCTACATTTATTTATGTTTTCTTTGTTTTCATTATTCGTAGATTTTTTTTTAGATTTTGCATGAAATTGTTCTGATAGGCTGCATGGTATTATTACAAGAGCTTGTGTTAAAATCATTACTATTGAGACGCTTAGGCTCCAAGTATGACTCACTGTGTGATAATTATGTGGTTTAATTCATCCATCTGTTGGGTCAAGGGTCTATACTGCTCCCAATAAAGTTGACCATGTGCCTTGTGTGTGTGAAATTATACTATATTCTGTGTTTGTGACTGATGCTAGAACTTGCCCGGTGTGTATGTAAAGCAAAATAAAGAGTGTGAGTTTAGGAGATGATTTAGGCATTTCTTTGGCAACCTATTGATGATAGGCGAATTTACACGTCTATAGCACTATATTTCACCCATATTTTAGCTAAGTTTTGAGAACAAATTATATATTTCATGCACTTTTAGTCCTTTTTCCTGTAAGTGAGCTAACGAACATGATTAGCAAGTTTTCAGGTATAAATGATGCAGAATTCAGCATTTTATGGATAACTTGACGCCAAAGAAAGCTTCACGAAAGAAGGAAGGGAAAGCTTGGATGCCAAGGACCAAAAGTGACGCATGGAAAACCTGTCCCGGGCAAAATCAGCATTTCTGAAGACTTTGGAGACCAACAATAACCTATTAGGATTAGGATAATAATGCAGTAATTTATTAGGATTAGGATAATAATGCAGTAATTTATTAGGATTAGGATAATGATACATTAACCTAGTAGGATTTGGTTAAGTATTTCATTACCTTAGTAGGAATAGGATATGGTTATTATAAATACCCTATTTTGCTAGAGATTTTTAATACATTCCACACGATTCACCCATTCATCTACCCATTCCGTCAATTCCCATCCATCCACCATCCATCCATCAAAACAATTCTCTTTATTAATTAATTGTTGACATTATTTTTCATCTATTCAATTCTTAATTTCTGGAACAAGAGAAACGTTACTTTGCTAGGAATTCACGCCTAACGCCTACCACACTATTATTGCACGAAATCTTTATTGTGGTATAATAACAATGTCAATTGTGATTTCCTTCGCATTCATGGGTAACTAAACTTCTCTGTTGGGGTTATGGAAGCCATATGAGATACTATCTATTGCTATGAGTTTGTGAGTTCGTGACACGTATGCTGCTTATATCATTATTCTCTTCATCTTAATACAAATTCTTGTGGCTGCAGACGCATAGAATAACGCCAGTATAGCATTAACTTGTTCGAAAGAAAAGTTATATGTCTGGAAAAGAGATAATGTCAAGGTAATAGGGTCCCATCCCCTATTAAAAAGTTAGTGCCGTAACTGGATTAACCTCTTGGAGAATTTGTACCGTTAGATATGCTTTAAGCTCGAAAGAGTTAAAGTGAAATAGTCCTCAAATAGGTCAAAAGACGCCTGGATTTACCATCGAATACAATTCTCTATAAGCACATCCATGTCTGAATTCCGCATAACTCATAGCTTATAGAGACGTAAACTCAGAAGGTGGACACAACCCCAACTCTTGAATTCTCATTGTTTTACAACCTACTAAACATTCTTTCTTTTTACTTTGCTATTTTTAGTTTTTACTTTAATATTTTGGTTACACATTACAATCCCCCGTTTTTACGAGACTTGCACTAAAAGTCTAGTAATCTTTGCTTACTTGTTGACCAAGCTATTCCCTGTGGGATCGATACCCAACCCAGTTGGGTTCTATATTTGCTAACGACCGCTTTACACTCCTAAGAGAGCTGTAGATTGAGCGTTATCAAAAATTGGCGCGGTTGTCGGGGAATACAAGTGTCAATTAAGTTTTTGATAATTACTAGACCCTTTGGTCAAAGATTCTCGTACTTTTACTTTTAGTTTTTGTTTTTGTTTTATTCAGGTTTGTTCAGTGCATCAATGGATGCACAACGTGAAATTGAAAGGATAGCTGCTCAAGTGCATCAACAGAATATTGATAACCTAGGCCGTGCAACAAATCCTGATGATGAGGACCTGGGCGATGAGGAGCTACTAAACCCACGGCATACTGCTGAGATGGCAACACCCATGCAGAGAAGAGATCGTCAATCTAGGTTTAGGCTTGAACTCCGAGCTATGCAAATACCGTTCGATGATGATGATGATGATCTTGATGGAGCTGGTGCCACAGGAGCCATTATTCTTCCACCCTTGGAACCTGGAGCAAACTTCAATATCACTAGCACCATGATTCAGTTATTGCAACTCAAGGGATTATTTGGTGGACTAGCAGGCGATAATCCAAATATGCATCTCATTAACTTTATTTCTAAATGCAAGTCGTTTGACAATCCTGGTGTTGGTCAGAATGCAATTCGATTATGTCTATTTTCATTGTCTCTGTCTGGGGAGGCAACTCTATGGTTGAATGGGCTGACTCCTGATTCTATTACAAATTGGAGGCATTTGAGAGACGCTTTCCTAGAAAGATTCTTTCCGCCATCCAAAAAAGCACAATTAAGAGATGAAATCAGCAACTTTCGGCAGCTACCAACCGAAGCTCTTCATGAAACATGGGAGAGGTTCAAGACGAAGCTTATGAGGTTCCCGAACCATCACATGACCAATGTCCACCTAATGGAGATACTATACAGAGCCTTGAATTCAATAAATAAACCAGTGGTGGATAATGCGACTGGAGGATCTTTTATGGACCTCACCTTTGGTCAAGCAAGCAATATGCTAGATCGTATAACGAAGCAAAGTAGAGCTTAGCATACCAGGGATTCTGAGGTAGCAAGCCCCACTTTATCTATTGGCATGACTGCAGACCAAAGAAGAAGAGAAGAAGAACGTGATCAAGATATGGCGCACATGAAAACACAAATGGATCTTAATACAAAGCATTTATTATCAGGAAGACCAAAAAAGTCAAAGCTATTGCGTCAAAAGGAAGAGACGAATCTGATTCAGAAGAAGAGGCCAACTACTTGAACAATCAGGGGGATTTCCGAGGGAATACCCAAGGAAACCAAGGTCGGAACTACTATGATAAATCTTGAAACAAGGACCAAGGTAGTTGGAAGAACAAGAATGAAAAGAGTGGTTTATACGTTCCCCCTGGAAGATGTGACGCCACGACATCTAGTTCTGGAAGTATGGAAGACATGATGGCTAAACTATTGAAAGGAGTGGAAGTAACTAGAGCGGGAGTAACAGAGGTAATAAACGATTTGTCCTCTATGAAGCAATTAGTTGATTCTCATTCCACTTCAATCAAACAAATAGAGCAGCAATTGAGCCAACTTTCAGCAGAACTCAATCAAAGAAAGGCTGGCACCTTACCTAGCAACACTGTACAAAATCCAAGGAATGACGGATCATGCATGGCCATTACTACTCAAAGTGGTAAGGTGCTGGAAACTTCATCCAAAGGAAAGCAAGTGGTCAAAGATATAGCGGACAACAATGATAAAGCTAATGAAGAAAACGCCATAGAAGCTGACCAAGACGTCCATGACGCCACCCCTAGTAGGTTGCAGCCTGAGACTACCAAAATTCAGAAGCAAGAGTAGAAGAAAGTCGTGGAGAAAACAATTCCATATCCACCACCACCATTTCCTCAAAGATTGAAGAAGATTGCAGATGATACAAAGTTCGGCAAATTCATGAATATGTTAAAGCAGCTGACCATTAATGTTCCATTGGTAGAGGCACTAGAACAAATGCCTGGGTATGCAAAATTTATGAAAGATCTTTTGACAAAGAAGCGGGCAGCAAGCTATGAATTGAAAGATACTGTTCATCATTGCAGCGCTATTGCTACCCGATCACTAGTTCAGAAGAAGGCCGACCCTGGTGCTTTCACTATTCCTTGCACTATTAGATCTATGAATTTTGCCAAGGCATTGTGCGACCTAGGTGCTAGCATCAATTTGATGCCACTATCCATCTATAGGAAGTTGGGGTTAGGCGATCCGACACCAACCAATATGAGGCTCGTGATTGCTGATAGGTCGGTAAAATGACCTGTGGGTATCTTGAATGATGTGTTGGTGAAGGTTTCTTCATTCATATTTCCTACAGACTTCTTTATTCTGGATTGCGAGGTGGATTTTGAAGTTCCCATAATCTTGGGACGTCCTTTCCTTGCAACTGGAAGTGTGCTTATTGACATGAGGGATAATGAGCTTTTGTTTCAGTTGAATGACGAAGTGGTCCGCTTTGATATATGTAAAGAAATGAAGCAACCCAGCGATATGGATGTGTTCTCCATAGCTTATGAGGATAAGAAAGCATTATCTGTAAAGAAACAGCTTACTGTTGAGCCATTGTCTGCTGCACTGCTGAATGTTGAGCATGAGGATGATGAAGATTATGAAGAAACTATGTGTGCTCTAACAGGAATAGGGTCCTATTCTCATACTCTTAATACCCGGACCTTGATCTTAAGAATCAACCGTCACCAACAGCGAAGACTTCCATTGAAGAGCCACCAATGCTAAAATCGAAAGAGCTCCCCGATTATCTAAGGTATGTGTTCTTGGAAAGTGGAAATATACTTCTGGTAAGTATGGAGGATGATTTAAGTGAACAGCACGCAGAGGCTCTCATCTCTGCTCTGAAGAGATACAAAAGAGCCATGGGTTGGACTATTGATGATATAATTGGTATCCCTCCTAGGATAAGCATGCACAAGGGTCATCTCGAAGAAGATTGCATGCCTAAAAGTAAGCCTCATTGTCGTCTGAATCCATTCAGAAAACGATCCACCATCTACTCGATGAAGTCTAAGTAATCGAGATAGCGATGTCGTGCCGCGACAATAAATCAAGCGCTTGGTGGGAGGCAACCAATCGTTTTTAAATGTTCTTGTTGTTTTAGTTTTCTTAGGATTTTGTCATGCCACGACCAAAACTAAGGCTCTTGATGGGAGGCAACCCATCGTTCTAATCGTTTTCATTGGTTTTGAGCAAATGTAGGTGCAAGAGGTATTCAACGAGGAGATTGGTTTCAAATGATGATTTGGACGTATTGCATGGTAAAGGTGGTAAGTTTGGAATTAAGATGCATAAGGCTATGGATTGAGCATTGCTCATGACAAAATAGGCATCGAGCAAGGATAGGCCTAGGTAAAACTAGGCCACGAACAAGGCAACGCCTATAGTATAGCCTAAGGTCTCGGAATCTAGTATGCAATGGCATAGGCGCCGCCCATGCTCAAGTATGCTATAGCATAGGCGCTGCCTATGCTAAAGCATTTGGTCTCAGAATCTCATATGCCATGCTAAAGGCGCCGCCTATGGTAACTAAAGGCATTGCACTAGGCGCCGCCTATGCTAGCAAATGCTTTGGATTAGGCGCCGCCTATGCCAAGCATAGGCAAAGCTAAAAACGCCACCTATAGCCACTTTTTGTCTCCAAAACTAATTTTAAATAGGACAAAAACCGACCCAACGTTTTCCTATATATATGAGACTTAGTCTTGACCCAAAAACACATTGGAAACCTAGCTTATGCGCCGCCTATAGCCTCTAAATCCTCTCAAAAATTTTCCTTTTACTCTTTTTCTTCACAAGAACATCATCCAAAGGCATCAATCAAGTAAGTACTACTTTGTTCTTCAGTTATTTTTCGTAAGTACTACGTTACTATGTCTATTATGAATTGCTAAATCTTGAGAAATATTGGTGATGTTAATGTGTTTGAATTGTTGATACACAACCAAGTGAGAGAACATATACGTTAGGATGATCTTAACTTGATTACAACTTGAATTTGATTTTGATGCATTGTTATACTACTCGCGGAATTGCCATAGTCATTAAATTGCATAATCTTGTCACTTGAAAGCTTACATGTTGGAATGACTTAAGATAAGAATTATGGTTGAGGTTGTGAGTATTTCTAGATGCTATACCTTGATTCAATCTCTATGTAGTAGTCTTGATATATCAAACATGAAAGTACTGCCAAGATTTCATGAAGTATGACTGCACTGATTATATGGTTGGAACATATCTCCTAAATGTATGTCGATGAAGTCTGAGTAATCGACAGCATTCACTTAATTAGTTTGTGTCAACAAATTAAGTGTGGGGTGGTGCAACTATTGTCTGTTTGTTTATTATATCCACCGAGATGATGCTAACATGACTCTATTGAGCTCTCAGGTACAATGGCACCAAACGACAAGAAAAGCAACCACTTCATAAAGAGGCCAGAAAAGAGGAAGAAAAGAGCAAGGTAAATCCTCCATGCTGCAAATACCTCAACGCACTCTTGGAATCAAGTGGGGTACATTTTGAGGAACTTTTGAGGATGACGACTCTGATGATGATTCCGATGAAGGGGGTATGACCCCAGACATAGAGGAGGAGTCCGACTAAACTAGGTTCTTCTTATTTATTTTCCACTGAGGGCAGTGTGTCCCATCTAAGTGTGGGGTGGTATTTGCATGCTATACTTCTTTATCTGCATTTGCTTATTTATGTATGTTTGTTTGTTCGTTTTTCATTTTTTTAATAGTTAAATTTTTTCTTTAGCTTTGCATGAAATTATTCTAATAGGCAGCATGAGATTATAACAAGAGTTTGTGCTAAAATCATTACTATTGAGACGTTTAGGCTCCAAGTATGACTCTCTATGTGATAATCGTATGGTTTAATTCCTTCATCTGTTGGGTCAAGAGTCTATGCTACTCCCAATAAAGTCGACCATATGCCTTGTGTGTGTGAGATAATAGTATATTCTATGTTTGTGGCTGATGCTAGAACTTGCCTGGTGTGTGTGGGAAGCGAAAATAAAGAATGTGAGTTTAGGAGATGATTTAGGCATTTCTTTGGCAACCTATACTTGTGTACCTTCTTTTTACCTACACGTGGACATTATCCTAGTTAACCCCTTTTGAGCCTTTAGCCTATTTTCTTTGACAACCTCATATGTAAGCCTAATCCATTTTTTTCAAGACCATAATTTGATCCAAATTCCTAAGTGCTTTAAAGTGTAAAGTCATGTGACAAAATAAGAGGAAATTGGGTGAGTATGATGCTTTAAAATGTAATGGTGTTTGAATTTGTTATGAAAAAGAATTGCTATCATAAGAGGTATGTTATGAAAAGAAAAAGGAAAGGAAAACTAAAAAGTTAGTTATGTTCAAAATTGAAAAACAAAAGAGGAGAAAAAGGGTGGTAGAATAAAATAACATAGAAAGGTTGTTTGAAAGAAAAGTGTTAATGATATAATGTGATGTATTAAAGCGCTTAGGAACATATTCACTATTTCTGGCCAAAATAGTCCTACCCGTCAACCATCAAAAGACCTATTTGATCCTAAGCTTAGTATTCTGACATTTAGTGTAGCATTACACTAAGGGCAAGCCTATGGTCATCAATTGCTGCATATGAATTCTTTGTGAGAGCGAGAGCAAGGATACTTTTATACCCATGTCTGAAAAATATGCTATACTTGTGAGTGATTATGGGTAATATATTGTGAGACACACATGGTTGATGAGTTTTAGGTAGTTGTGTATGATTCTTTATGCCTTAACTTTCGAATATGAGTTGACCACCATCACGAGTCTATGTTGCAGGTTAAATTGTTTCTACTAATGATCGAAAAACTACTCTTTGTCGATAATTGTTGTGCTTGTCTTGACGAATATTTTGTGTTGTTGCTGTGAAACCCTAAGTTGATGTTAAGAGGGACATGATATTTTGTTCGAGGACGAAGAAAGCTTCAAGTGTGGGGTGTTGATGATAGGCGAATTTACACGTCTATAGCACTATATTTCACCCATATTTTAGCTAAGTTCTTAGAACAAATTATATATTTCATGCACTTTTAGTCCTTTTTCTTGTAAGTGAGCTAACGAACATGATTAGCAAGTTTTCAGTTATAAATGATGCAAAATTCAGCATTTTATGGATAACTTGACGCCAAAGAAAGCTTCACAAAAGAAGGAAGGGAAAGCTTGGATGCCAAGGACAAAAAGTGACGCATGGAAAACCTGTCCCAGGCAAAAACAACATTTCTGAAGACTTTGGGGACCAGCAGTAACCTATTAGGATTAGGATAATAATGCAGTAATTTATTAGGATTAGGATAATAATGCAGTAATTTATTAGGATTAGGATAATGATACATTAACCTAGTAGGATTTGGTTAAGTATTTCATTAGCTTAGTATGAATAGGATATGGGTATTATAAATACCCTATTTTGCAAGAGATTTTTAATACATTCCACACAATTCACCCATTCATCCACCCATTCCATCAATTCCCATCCATCCACCATCCATCCATCAAAAAAATTCTCTTTATTAATTCATTGTTGACATTATTTTTCATCTATTCAATTCTTAATTTCCGCAACAAGAGAAACGTTACTTTGCTAGGAATTCACGCCTAACGCCTACCACACTATTATTGCACGAAATCTTTATTATGGTATAATAACAATGTCAATTGTGATTTCCTTCGCATTCATGGGTAACTAAACTTCTCTGTTGGGGTTATGGAAGCCATATGAGACACTATCTATTGCTATGAGTTTGTGAGTTCGTGACACGTATGCTGCTTATGTCATTATTCTCTTCATCTTAATGCAAATTCTTGTGGCTGCAGACGAATAGAATAACGCCAGTATAGCATTAACTTGTTCCAAAGAAAAGTTATATGTCTGGAAAAGAGATAATGTCAAGGTAATAGGGTCCCATCCCCTATTAAAAAGTTAGTGCCGTAACTGGATTAACCTCTTGGAGAATTTGTACCGTTAGATACGCTTTAAGCTCGAAATAGTTAAAGTGAAATAGTCCTCGAATAGGTCGAAAGACGCCTGGATTTACCATCGAATACAATTCTCTATAAGCACATGCATGTCTGAATTCCGCATAACTCATAGCTAATAGAGACGTAAAATCAGAAGGTGGACATAACCCCAACTCTTCAATTCTCATTGTTTTACAACCTACTAAACATTTTTTCTTTTTACTTTACTATTTTCAGTTTTTACTTTAATATTTTGGTTACACATTACAATCCCCCCTTTTTACGAGACTTGCACTAAAAGTCTAGTAATCTTTGCTTACTTGTTGACCAAGCTATTCCCTGTGGGATCGATACCCAACCTAGTTGGGTTCTATATTTGCTTACGACCGCTTTACACTCCTAAGAGAGTTGTAGATTGAGCGTTATTACCTATTATTGTTTACCTTATTTTTATCTACCCATGGACATTATCCTAGATAACCCCTTTTTGAGCCTTTAAGCCATTTTCTTTGACAGCCTCATATGTAAGCCTAATCCATTTTTTTAAGACCATAATTTGATCCAAATTCCTAAGTGCTTTAAATTGTAAAGTCATGTGAAAAAATAAGAGGAAATTGGGTGAGAGTGATGCCTTAGAAGGTATTGGTACTTGAATTTGTTATGAAAAAAAAGAGTGGCTATCATAGAGGTGTATTATAAAAAAAGAGAAGAAAAGAAAAAGAAATAGAAAAGATAGTTATGTTTGAATGGCAAAATAGGTGAAAAGGGGTGATAGATGAAAGAAAGGTAGCAGGGTTGATTAAAAGAGAGTGTTAATGGCATAATGTGATGTATTAAAGCGCTTAGGAACATAGTCACTATTTCTGGCCAAAATAGTCCTACCCGTCCCTTAACCTACATTACAACCTGTAAAAGACCTATTTGATCCTAAGCTTAGCATTCTGATATTAGTAGAGCATTACACTAAGGGCAAGCCTATGGTCAGAAGTTGCAACATATGAATTCTTTGTGAGAGTGAGAGCAAGGAAAATCTTATACCCATGTTTCGAAAAATGGAATACTTATGAGTGAGTATGGGTGATAGATTGTGAGACACACATGGTTGATGAGTTTTGGGTAGTTGTGTATGATTCTTTGTGCCTTAACTTTTGAATACGAATTAACCATCATCACGAGTCTAGGTTGGAGGTGGAATTGTTTCTAGTATTGATCAAGAAAACTACTCTTTGTTAATAATTGTCGTGCCTGTCTTGATGAATATTTTATGCTGTTACTGTGAAACCCTAAGTAGATGTTTATATGGACATGATATTTTGTTCGAGGACGAACAAAGCTTTAAGTGCGGGTGCTGATGTTAGGCGTATTTACACGCCTAAAGCACCTTAATTCACCCATATTTTAGCTAAGTTTTAAGAACAAAATATATAATTCCTGCACTTTTAGTCCTTTTTCCTGTAAGTGAGCTAACCAACGTGATTAGCAAGTTTTCAGGTATAAATAATGAAGATTTCAGCATTTTATGGACTGTTTGACACCAAAGGAAACCTCACGTAAGAAGGAAGGCAGCTTTTGGAAGCCTATGGACTAAAAGTGATGCATGGAGAACTTGTCCCGGGCAAAAACAACATTTCTAAAGACTTGGGAGATTAGCAGTAACTTAGTAGGATTAGGACAAGTATGCAGTAACCCAGTAGGACTAGGACAAGGATAAAAACCCTATTTCAGTAGGACTAGGATATGGATGTTATATAAACCCTGTTTTGCTGAAACTTTTCAGCATTCTCTTCTTATCCCCCTTTCTATTCTTTCCCTTCTTCATTAATTCGTTGTTGACATTATTCTTCATCAATTCGACTTTTAATTTTCACGACAAGAGAAATGCTACTAGCAAGGAAATCACGCCACAAGTGACACCAAAACATACTTCACGTGAGATTGTTATTTTGGTATGATGATAATGTCGATTGTGTTTTCCGTTGCACTCATGAGTAGCTAAACTTCTCCGTTAGGGTTATGGAAGCATTATGATATACTATCTATTGCTATGAGTTTGTGAATTCTTGATACGTATGCTACTTATATCATTACTCTCTTCATCTTAATTGAATTCTTATGGTTGCAAACATATAGAATACGCCAGTATAGCATTAACTTGTTCGGAAGAAAAGTTACATGTCTGGAAAAGACAGAATGACAAGGAAATAGGGCTACCAACCCCTGTTTAAAAGTTAGTGCCATAACTGGATTAACCTCTTGGAGAATTTGTACCATTAGATACGCTTTAAGCTCAAAAGAGTTAAAGTGAGATAATCTGTGATGGTCGAAAGACGCTAGGATTTACCATAGAATACGAATCTCTATAAGCGCATGCATGTCGGAATTCCGCATAACTCATAGCCAATAGATACGTAGAACTCATAAGGTGGACATAAACCTAACTTAAAATTCTTATTGATTAAAACCTACTAAACATTCTGATTTTCTTTATTACTTTGATACTTTTAATTCACGCTACAATTAAATCCCCCATTTTTGTAGAATTTTCGATCAACAGACCATGGGCCCTCCCCCGAAATTAGGGACTATAGCACACCGACTTGGCCCCAAAATACATCATTTGAAGCTTTTTACCTGTTTGACCAACAAAATGGCCTCGCCCACACAAATGGGAAACACTAGGATGCTCCCTAGTCTCCCTGGCATGCTCGGGTCTATTTTTAGCTGACAGAACCCCTGGACCCCAAGATCACCCACAAAATCATGGGCTATAGCACACCGATTAGGCCCCAAAATGCCCCGTTCATGGTGTTACACCCGTTTGACCAACAAAAAGGCCACACCCACGTAAACGAGAAATACTAGGATGCTCCGCAGCCTCCTTGACATGCCCAGGTTGATTCTCAGCCCACAACAACCCTGGATCCCGGGTCCACCCCCGAAACCATGGGCTATATCACAGCGATTTGGCCTCAAAATGCCTTGTTCGCGCTGTTTGACCAACTAAATGGCCCCTCCCACACAAACGGGCAACATTACAATGCTCCCCAGCCTCCCCAGCATGCATAGGTCAATTTTTGACCCATGGCACCCTCAAACCTCGGCCCCACCCCCTGAACTGTGGGCTATAGCGCACTATTTTGGCCCTAAATAGCCTCGTTCTTACCATTTCTATCATTTGACCATCAAAATGGCCCTGCCCACACAAACGGGCCACACTAGGATGCTCCCTAGCCTCCCTGGAATGCCCAAGGTGATTTTTGGCCGATGGCATCCTCGGACCTCGGGCGCACCCCCAGAACCGTGAACTAGCACACTGATTTGGCCCTAAAATTCCTTATTCACGCCATTTAGCCCATTTGACCACCCAAATGGACCTGCCTACACAAATGGGTAACACTAGAAAGATCCCCAGCATTCCTGGCACGCCCAGGTCAATTTTTGGCCAACGGCACCCCCGAACCCCAGGCCCACCCCCAGAATCGTGTGCTATAGCACACCGATTTGGCCCCAAAATACCCCATTCGTGCGTTTTTGACCATTTAACCAACGAAATGGCCCGTCCACACAAATCAGCAACAAAAGGATGCTCCCTAGCCTCCCTAGCACGTCCATGTTGATTTTATTCCCATGGCAGCCTCGGACACCGGGACGACCCCTGGAGCCATGGGCTATGCCACACCGATTTGGCCCTCAAATGCCTCGTTCGCACTGTTTCGCCTGTTTGACAAACCAAATGGCTCCACCAATATAAACGGGCACCACTATGATCCTTCACAACCTCCCAAGCGCACCCAGGTTGATTTTTGACCCACGACATCCCCAGACACCAAGCCCACCCACGTAACCGTAGGCTATAGCACACCGATTTTGCCCCAAAATGCCCCGTTCATGTCGTTTCGCACGTTTGACCAACCAAATGCCCCCCTAAAAAAGGGCAACACTAGGATGCTCCCGAACCTCGCTGGCAAACCCAAGTCAATTTTTGACCTACGACACCCCTAGATCTTGGACCAATCCCAGAAGCCGTGGGCTATAGCACAATGATTTTTCCCCAATATACTCGATTTGTGCCATTTGACCATTTGACCAACCAGATGGCCCCGCCAACACAAACAGGCAATACTAGAATGCTCCCTAGCCTCTTTGGCACACCCATGTTGATTTTTGGCCCACGACACCCCCGAACCCCTGAGCCCACCCTCAGAACCATGGGCCATAGCACATCGATTTGGCCCTAAATTGCCTCATTTCTCCGGTTTGACCAACAAAATTGCCCTGCACGCACAAACAGGCAACACTAGGATGATCCCTAGCCTCCCTGGCTGGCCCAAGTCAATTTTTGGCCCACGACACCCCCCAACCCCGGGCCCTCCCCCAAAATCGTGGGCTATAGCACACTAATTTTGGCCCCAAAATGCCTCGTTTGAGCCATTTTGCCCGTTTTAGCAACAAAATAGCCCCGCCAACATGAACGGGCAATAGTATGAAGCTCCTTAGCCTCCCTGACATGCCCAGGTCAATGTTCATCCCATAGAACCCACGGACCCTGGGCTCACCCCCAGAACCATGTGCTATAACACATCGATTTGACTCCAAAATGCCCCGTTCACGCCTTTTTGCCCGTTTGACCAAAAACAATGGCCCCGCCCACACAGACGGGCAATACTAGAATGCTCCCTAGCCTCCTTGGCACGCTCGGGTAGATTTTTGGCCCACGAAACCCTTGGACTCTGGGATTACCCCAGAATCATGGGCTACAACATACCGATTTTGCCCCAAAATGCCCCATTTATGCCGTTTTACCTGTTTGGCAAACAAAATGGCTACGCCCACATAAACGGGAAACACTAGGATGCTCCGCAGCCTTCTTGGCATGCCCAGGTTGATTTTTTGTCCCATGACACCCCCAGACCCCAGGTCCATACCTAGAACCGTGGGCTATAACACACCAATTTGACTCCAAAATGCCCCGTTCATTCCTTTTTGCCTGTTTGACCAACAAAATGGCCCCGCCCTCACAAATGGGCTACACCATAATTCTCCCTAGCCTCCCTGGCATGGACGAACCCCCGGACCTTGGGATCACCCTAGAATTGTGGGCAATAGCACATCGATTTGGCCTCAAAATGCTCGATTTATACTGTTTCACCAGTTTGGTCAACGAAATAGCCCCGCCCACATAAACGGACAATGTTAGGATTCTCCGCATCTTCCCTGGCATGTCCAGTTCAATTTTTTAGACACGGAACCCTCGAACCCTTGCTCCACCCTCAGAACTGTGGGCTATAGTGTACTGTTTTTGCCCTAAATAGCCCCGTTCACCCCGTTTCTCTCCTTTGACCATAAAAATGGCAATTCCCATACAAATGGGCCACAAAAGGATGCTTTGCAGCCTCCCTGGCATGCCCAGGTCAATTTTTAGCCCACAACACCCCTGGACCTCGGGTCCACACCTGGAATCGTGGGCTATAGCATATCGATTTTGCCCCAAAATGCCCCGTTAGTGCCGTTTGACCAACCAAATAGCCCCACCCATACAAATAGGAAACAATACGATGCTCCTCATCCTCCCTGGCATGCCCTAATAGATTTTCAGCCCATGAAACCCTTGGACCCCGAGCCCACCCCCAAAATCGTGGGCCTAAAATGCCCTATTGGCACTAGGATGATCCCTAGCCTCCCTAGGATGTCCACATAAATTGTTTGCCCACGAAACCCTTGGACCCCGGGCCTATGCCCAGAGTCGTGGGGTATAGCATACCGATTTGGCCCCAAAATGCCTCGTTCACGCCATTTTACCTTTTTAACCAACCAAATAGCCCCGCCCAGATAAATGAGAAATACTAGGATGCTCTCCAACCTCCATGGCACGGCCAGGTTGAATTTTGACCAATGGTACCCCCGGGCTCCGGTCCTACTCCCGAAACCGTAGACTTTAGCACACCGATTTGTCCTCAAAACACCTCGTTCACGCCATTTCATATGTTTGAAAAAAAGGCTCTGCCCATACAAACGGGCAACACTAAGACACTCCGTCGCCTCCCTGGCACACCCAGGTCGATTTTCGGCCCACGGCACCCTCAGACCCTAGGCCCACCCTTGGAATCGTGGGCTATAGCACCACGATTTGGTACTAAATTGCCCAGTTTCTCCTGTTTGACCAACAAAATGGCCCCGCCTACACAAACAAGCAGCACTAAGATGATACCCAGCCTCCCTAATACGTCCAGGTCAATTTTTAGCCAAAGGGACCCCCGAACCACAGGCCAACCCCCAAAACAGTGGGCTACAACGCACTAATTTTGGCCCTAAAATTCCTCGTTCAAGCTGTTTCGCCGGTTTAACTGACAAAATGGCCCTGTCCACATAAACCGGAAACTTTAGGACACTCCACAGCGTCCTTATCACACCCAGGTCGATTTTCAGCCCATGTCACCCCCAAACCCTGGGCCCACCCTTGAAACCGTGTGCTATAGCACACCGATTTGGCCCCAAAATACCGCGTTTGCGCCTTTTTTCCCGTCCGACCAATAAAATGGACCCGCCCACACAAACGAGCAACACTAGGATTCTCCCTAGCCTCCCTGGCACGCCTGGGTCAATTTTTGGCCTACAGAACCCCCAAACCCCCAGATCACCCCCAGATTCGTGGGCAATAGTACGCCGATATAGTCCCAAAATGCCTCGTTTATGCCATTTCTCCTATTTTGCCAACGAAATGGCACTGCCTACATAAACGGGAAACACTAGGATGTTTCACAGCCTCACTGGCATGCCCAGGTCAATTTTTAGCCCACGGTACCCCCAAACCCTAAGTCCACCCCTTGATTCGTGGGTTATAGCACACCGATTCAGCCCCAAATTGATCCATTCATGCTGTTTCACGAACCAAATGGCCCCACCCATACAAACGGGTAACACTAGGATGCTCCCCAGCCTCCCTGGCATCCTAGGTAAATTTTTAACCCACAGCACCCGCGAACCTGGCCCCACCCCCAAAATTGTGGGCTATAGCCTACTGCTTTGGCCCCAAATAGCCCCGTTCACTCTGTTTCTCTCGTTTCACCAAAAAATGGATCCTCCCACACAAACGGGACACACTAGGATACTCTCCAGCCTTACTAACATGCCCAAGTGAATTTTTGACCCACGGCACCCCCGGACCCCGGGTCCACCTCAAAATCGTGAACTGTAGCACACCGATTTGGCCCCAAAATGCCTCTTTCATGCTGTTTAGCCTGTTTGACCTACCAAATGGCTCCACTTACACAAATAGGTAACACTAGGATGCTCGCCTACATCCCTGGCAAACCGAGGTCAATTTTTGGCCCATGGCACCACCGAACCCAGGGCCAACTCTTGGAACCGTCGGCTATAGCACATTGATTTGGCCCTAAAATGCCCTATTCACATCATTTCTCCTGTTTGACCAACCAAATGGCCTCATCCATACAAACCATAAATACTAGGACGCTTTCTGGCCTCCCTATCATGTCCAGATCGATTATTTGCCCACAACACTCTGAACCCCAGGCCTACACTCGGAACCGTGGGCTATAGCACATCAATTAGGCCCCAAAATGCCTTGTTCACACGATTTCTCCTATTTGATCAACCAAATGTGCCCGTACTCTTAAATAGGCCATACTAGGATGCTACCCAACTTCCCTGGCGCATCCAGGTTGATTTTTGGCCCATGGAACCCGCGAACTCTAGGCTCACCCCCAGATCCGTAGGCTATAGCACACTGATTTGGCCCCAAAATGCCTCGTTCGTGGCTTTTCACCGGTTTGACCAAGAAAATAGCCCTGCCTACCTCTCTAGCATGCCCAGGTTGATTTTCGACCCACGGGACTCCCGAACCCCAAGCCCACCTCTGAAACCGTGGGCTATAGCGCACCGATTTGGCCCCAAAATGCCTCGTTCACGCCGTTTTGCCCGTTTGACAAACCAAACCTCCCCGCCCAAATGAACGGGCAATACTAGGACGCTCCCCAGCCTCCTTAAAATGCCCAGGAGGATTTGCAACCCATAGAACCCCCGTACACTGGGCTCACTCCCAGAACCGTTGGCTATAGCACACCGATTTGGACCCAAAATGCTTCGTTCGTTCCGTTTTACCTATTTGACCAGCCAAATGGCCTTTCCTAGACAAGTGGCAAACACTAGAATGCTCCTCAGCATCCCTAGCATGCCCAGGTTGATTTTGGGCCCACATTACCCTCGAAACTTGGGTCCAACCCAGAACCACGGGCTATAGCACATTAATTTGGACTTAAAATGCCCCGTTCATGCCATTTTGCCCGTTTGACCAACCAAAGGGCCTCGCCCACATAAATAGGCTACACTAGGATACTCCCCAGCCTCCCTGGCATGCCCAGGTCGATTTTTGACCCACGACACCCATGGACCGCGGCCCTAGCCCAAGAACTGTGGGCTACAGAACACCGATTTGGCCCCAAATAGCCCTGTTGCACCGTTTATCCAAACAAATGGATCCGCCCACACAAACAGGATACATATGGATTATCCCTATTACACCCAGTTCGAGTTTTAGACTATGGTACCCCCGTACCCTGGGTCCACACCCAGAACAGTGGGAAATAGCACACAGATTTGACCTCCAAATGCCCTGTTCGCACCGTTTCGCCCGTTTGACAAACCAGATATCCCTGCCTACTCAAACGGGCAACTCTAGGATGCTCCCCAGCCTCCATGGCATGCCCAAGTTGATTTCATCCCATGGCACCCCCGTACCTCGGGTCCACCCCCAGAATTGTAGGCTATAGCAAACCAATTTGGCCCCAAAATGCCCCATTCACAACGTTTCACCTGTTTGACCAATCAAATGGCCCTGCCCACATAAACGGGCAATACTAGGATGCTCTCTAGCATCCCTGGCATGTCCATGATTATCTTACCCCACGGCAGCCTCAGACCCTAGGCCCACACTCGAAACCATTTTTATAACACACCGATTTGGCCCCAAAATGCTCCATTCACAACGTTTTGCTTGTTTGACCAACCAAATGACCCTGCCCACATAAACGGGCAACACTAGGATGCTCCCCAGCCTCCTTGGCACACGCAGGTCAATGTTTGAATTACGGCATCATCGGACCCTAGGCCCACCCTCGAAACCGTGGGTTATAGCACATTGATTTAGCCCGAAAACACCCTATTCGCAACATTTTGCCCATTTGACCAACCAAAGGGCCCCGCCCTTACAAATGGGTAACACTAGAATGATCCCAGCCTTCGTAGGATGCCCAGGTCGATTCTAAGCCCATGGCACCCCCAGACCCCGAGCCCACCCTCAAAAGCATGGGCAATAGCATACCGAATTGGCCCGAAAATGCCCTACTCATGCTCTTTCGATTGTTTAACCAATGAAATGGCCCTACCCACACAAACAGGGAACACAAGGATTCTCCCCAGCCTCTCTGGAATGCCTTGGTTGATTTTTGACACACAGTACCCCCAGACCCCAGGCCCACCCTCAAAACCGTGGGCTATAAAACACTAATTTAGCCCCAAAATAAATCATTCCTGCCTTTTAACCCATTTGGCCAACCAAATAGCCCCGACCCCCATACAAATGGGAAACACTAGGCTGCTTCCCAACCTCTCTGGCATGCCAAATTTGATTTTAGACACACAGCACCCCCGAACCTCAGGCCCACACCCAGAACTGTGAGCTATAGCACACCGATTTGGCCCCAAAATGCCTTGTTCATTTCGTTTTTCCTGTTTGACCAACCAAATAGCCCCACCAACACAAACGACAGCCTCTGTGGCATGCCCTGGCCAATTTTTGGCCCATAACACCCCCAAACCCCGGGCCCAGCCCCGAAAGCGCGTGCTATTCATGCCATTTTACTATTTGACCAATTGAAAGGCCCTGCCCACATAAACAGGCAATACTAGGATGCTCCCCAGCCTCTTTAGCATGCTCAGGTTAATTTTTGGACCACGGCACCCCCAAACCTCGGGCCCATCCTAGGAACCATAGGCTATAGCACACCGATTTGGCCCCAAAACACCCCGTTCGCACTGTTTTACCTGTTTGGCCAACCAAATGGCCCTGCCCATACAAACGCCCAACACTAGGCTGCTCCAAAGCCTTCCTAGCATGCCCAGGTCAAAATTTGGCCTATGGTACCCCCGAACCCCGTGCCACCCTCCGAACCGTGGGCAATAGCAAATCGATTTATCCCCAAAATACCCCTTTCACTCCATTTCTCCTATTTGACCAAGGAAATAGCTCCGCCCACAAAAATGGGGAACACTAGGATGCTCCCCAGCCTCCCTGGCACACCCTGATAAATTTTTGGCCCACTACACCCCTAGACCCCAAGCTCACCCCCAGTATCCCTGGCATGCCCAGGTCGACTTTTGGCCTATGCCACCACCGGACCCAGGGCCAACTCCCGAAATTATGGGCTATAGCAGAATGATTTTTCCCCAAAATGCCTTATTCGCGTCATTTCTCCTGTTTGACCATCCAAATGGCCTCGTCCACACAAAGAAGAAATACTAGGACGCTTTCTAGCCACCCTATCATGTATAAATTGATTATTTTCCCACAGCACCCTCTAACCCCAGGCCTACACTCGGAGCCATGGGCTATAGCACATCTATTTTGCCCCAAAATGGCCCGTTCGCACTGTTTCTCTTATTTAATCAACCAAATGGACCCGCCCCCATAAATAGGCCACACTAGGATGCTCCCCAACTTCCCTGGTGCACCTAGGTCAATTTTTGACACACGGAATGCATGAACTCTGGGCTCACCCCCAGATACATAGGCTATAGCACACCGATTTGGCCCTAAAACGCCCTGTTCGCACCGTTTTGCCCGTTTGACCAAGGAAAAGGCCATGCCCACCTCCCCGCGCAAATAAACGGGCAATACTAGGATGCTCCCTATCCTCCCTGGAATGCCCAGGAGGATTTTCAACCCATGGAACCCCCGTACCCCGGGCTCACCCCCAGAACCGCTGGCTATAGCTCATTGATATAGACCCAAAATGCCTCGTTCATGCCGTTTTGCCCATTTGACTAGCCAAATGGCCCTTCCCATACAAGCGACAAATACTAGAGTACTCCCCAGCCTCCCTAGCATGCATAGGTTTATTTTGGGCCCACGGCACCCTCGAACCCCGGGTAACCCCCAGAACCGCCCTAAAATGCCCCGTTCATGCGGCTTTGCCCGTTCGACCAACCAAAGGGTCCCGCGTACATAAACGGGTTGTAGTAGGATGCGCCCCAGGTTAATTTTTAACCCATAGTACCCACGGACCCCGACCCTACCCCCGGTATTTTGGGTTACAGCACACCGATTTGGCCCCAAATAGCCTCGTTGCACCGTTTGTCCAACCAAATGGATCCGCCCACCTAAACAAAAAAACCCTAGGATGCTCCTCAGCCTCCCTAGCATACGCAGGTTAATTTTTAGCCCATCACACCCCCGAACCCTGGGTCCACACCCAGAACTGTGGGCAATAGAACACCAATTTGACCCCCATGTGCCCTGTTCGCACCGTTTCTCCCATTTGACCATACAGATGGCCCCGCTTACTCAAACGAGAAACTCTAGGATGCTCCTCAGCCTCCATGGCATGCCCAGGTTGATTTTCATCCCACATCACCCCTGTACCCCAGGTCCACCCCAGAATTGTAGGCTATAGCACACCCATTTGGCCCCAAAATGCCCCATTCACAATATTTCACTTGTTTGACCAATCAAATGGGCCTGCCCACATAAATGGGCAACACTAGGATGCTCTCTAGAATCCCTGGAACATCCATGATGATTTCAACCTATGGCAACACCTGACCCCAGGCCCACCCTCGAAATCGCTTTCTATAACACACCGATTTGGCCCCAAAATGCCCCATTCAACAAGTTTCGCTCATTTGTCCAACCAAATGGCCCTTCCCACATAAATGTGCAACACTAGGATGCTCCCCATCCTCCTTGGCATGCCCAGGTCAATTTTTGTATTACGGCACAGCCGGACCCTGGTCCCACCCTCAAAACTGTGGGTTATAGCACATCGATTTAGCCCAAAAATACCTCGTTTGCAATATTTTGCCTATTTGACCAACCAAATGGCCCCGCCCACACAAAAGGGTAACACTAGAATGATCCCAGCCTTCCTAGGATGCCCATGTCGATTCTTGGCTCATGGCACCCCTGGACCTCAAGTCCACCCTCAGAAGCATGGGCAATAGCACACTGAATTGGCCCCAAAATGCCCCATTCACGCTGTTTTGATTGTTTGACCAATGAAATGGCCCCGTTCACACAAACAAGAAATAGTTGGATTCTCCCTAACCTCTATGGCATGCCCTGGTCAATTTTTGGCACATGGCACCCCCGGGCCCGCCCCCAAAATTGAGTGCTGTGGAACACTGATTTGGCCCCAAAATAAACCGTTCCTGCTGTTTCACCCATTTGGCAAACCAAATGAACCTGCCAATACAAATGGGAAACACTAGGTTGCTTCCCAACATCCCTAGCATGCCCAGTTTTATTTTTGACACACGACACCCCCAAAACTCGAGCCCACACCCAAAACTGTGGGCTATAGCACATCGATTTAGCCCGTAAATGCCTCGTTCGTGCCATTTTGCCTGTATGACCAACCAATTGGCCCCACCCACACAAATGGTAGCCTTTGTGGCATGCCCTGGTTGATTTTCAGCCCATGGCACACCCGGATCCCAGGCCCACCCCCAGAAAAGTAGGCTATAGCACACCAATTTGCCAATAAAATGCCCCGCTTGCGCAGTTTTGCCCGTTTGACAAATCAAATGACCGCACCCACAAAAATGGGCAATACTAAGATGCTTCCTAGCCTTCCTGGCAAGTCCAAGTTGATTTTTGGCCCACAACACCCCGGACCCTGGGCCCACCCTCGAAAGCGTGTCCTATAACAAATCGGTTTAGCCCTAAATTGCCCTATTCACCCCGTTTTGCCCGTTTGACCAATTAAAAGGCCCTGCCCACATAAAAAGGCAATACTAGGATGCTCCCCAGCCTCCCTAGCACGCTCAGGTTGATTTTTGGACCACGGCACCCCCGGACCTCGGGCCCATCCTTGGAACCATGGGCTATAGCACACCGATTTAGCCCCAAAACACCCCTTTCGTACCATTTTGCCCGTTTGACCAAACAAATGGCCCTGCCCACACAAACAGGCAACACTAGGCTGCTTCAAAGCCTTCCTAGCACGCCCAGCTCAATATTTGGCCCATGGTACCCCCGAACCCCATGCCACCCTCGGAACTATGGGCAATAACAAATAGATTTGTCCCCAAAATGCCCCGTTCGCTCCATTTCGTTCATTTGACCAAGGAAATAGCTCCGCCCAGACAAACGGGGAACACTAGGATACTCCCCAGCTTCCCTGGCACACCCTAATAAATGATTGGACCATTACAACCCAAGACCCCGGGCCCATCCCCAGCATCCCTGGCATGCACAGGTCGATTTTTGGACCATGGCACCACCGGACCAAGGGCCACCTCCCAGAATCATGGGCTATAGCGCACTGATTTGGCCGTAAAATTCCCTATTCACATTATTTCTCCTATTTATCCAACCAAATGGCCTCGTCCAAACAAACCAGAAATACTAGGACGTTTTCTAGCCTCCTTATCACGTCCAGATCGATTATTTGCCTACAGCACCCCCGAACCCCAGGCCTCATAAATAGGCCACACTGGGATGCTCCCCAACTTCCGTGTTGCGCCCAGGTTGATTTTTAACCCACCAAACCCACGAACTCTGGGGTCACCCCCAGATACGTAGGCTATAGCACACTGATTTGGCGCTAAAATGCCCAGTTCGCGCCGTTTCGCCCGTTTAAGAAAGCAAAAGTCCCTACCCACCTCCCCAGTATGCCCAAATTGATATTTGACCTATGGAACTCCCGACCCTCGAGCCCACCTCCGGAACCGTGGGCAATATCACATCGATTAGGCAACAAAATGCCCCGTTCGCGCCATTTTGCCCGTTTCACAAACCAAACCTCCCCGCGCAAACAAACGGGAAATACTAGGTCACTCCCCAGCCTCCCTGGAATGCCCAGGACGATTTTAAACCCATGAAACCCCCGGACCCCGGGCTCACCCGTGGAACCGTTGGCTATAGCTCATCGATTTGGACCCAAAATACCCCGTTCATGCCGGTTTGCCCATTTGACCAGCCAAATGGCCCTTCCCACACAAGTGGCAAACACTAGAGTTCTCCTCAGACTCTGTGGAATGCCCAGGTTTATTTTGGACCCACGGCACCCTCGAACACCGGTCCACCCCAGAACCGTAGGCTATAGCACATCAATTTGGCCCTAAAATGCCCCGTTCATGCGGTTTTGCCCATTTGACCAATCAAAGGGCCCAACACATATAAACGGGCTACATTAGGATGCTCCCCAGCCTCCTAGGCATGCCCAGGTCAATTTTTGACCCACGGCACCCACGAAACCCGCCCCTACCCCCGGAATTATGGGCTATAGCACACCGATTTGGCATAAAATAGCCTCGTTGCACCATTTGTCCAACCAAATGGATCCTCCCACCTAAACAGGCAATACTAGGATGCTCCCTAGCCTCCCTAGCATGCCCAGTTCAATTTTTAGCCCATGGCACCCTCGGATCCTGGGTCCACACCAAGAACTATGGGCAATAGCACACTGATTTGACCCCCAAATGCCCTATTCGCACGGTTTCGCCCATTTGACCATACAAATGGCCCTGCCTACTCAAACGGGAAACTCTAGGATGCTCCCCTGCCTCCATGGCACGCCCAGGTTGATTTTCATCCCACGACACCCTTGTACCCCGGGTATACCCCAGAATTGTAGGCTATAACATACCGATTTGGCCCCAAAATGCCCCATTCACAATATTTCACTTTTTTGACCAGTCAAATGGCCCTGCCCACATAAACGGGCAATATTAGGATGCTCTCTAGCATCCTTGTCATGTCCATGATGATATTCAGCCCACGTCATCCCTAGACCCTAAGCCCACCCTCGAAACCACTTTCTATAACACACCAATTTGGCCACAAAATGCCCCATTCACCACATTTCGCTCATTTGACCAACCAAATAGACCTTCCCACATAAACGTGCAACACTAGGACGCTCCCCAGCCTCCTTGGCATACCCAGGTCAATTTTTGAATTATGGCACCGCCGGACCCTAGGCCCACCCTCAAAACCGTGGGTTATAACATATCGATTTAGCCCAAAAACACCTCATTCGCAATATTTTGCCTATTTGACCAATCAAATGGACCCGCCCACACAAAAGGGTAACACTAGATTGATCCCAGCCTTCCTAGGACAGCCAGGTCGATTCTTGGCCCAAAGCACCCCGAGACCTCGAGCCCACCCTCGGAAGCATGGGCAATAGCACACTGAATTGGCCGCAAAATACCCCGTTCACTCTGTTCGATTGTTTGACCAATGAACTATCCCTGTTCACACAAATAGGATATAGTCGAATTCTCCCCAATATCTCTGGCATGCCCTGGTCGATTTTTGGCCCACGGCTCCCCCGAACCCCAGGCCCACCCCCGAAACTGTGTGCTGTGGAACACTGATTTGGCCCCAAAATAAACTGTTCCTACCGTTTCACCTATTTGGCAAACCCAATGCCCCGGCCAATACAAACGGGAAACACTAGGTTGCTTCCCAACCTCCCTAGCATGCCCAGTTTGATTTATGAAATATGAAACCCTCAAAACTGGGGCCCACACCCAGAACTATGGGCTATAGCACATTGATTTGGCCCTAAAATGCCTCGTTCACGCCGTTTTGCCTGTTTGACCAATCGAACTGCCCCGCCCACACAAATGGCAGCCTCCATGGCATGCCCTGGTTGATTTTCAGCCTATGGCACACCTGGATCCCAGGCCCACCCCTGGAACCGTGGGCTATAGCACACCAATTTGCGAATAAAATGCCCCGTTCGCGCAGTCTTGCCCATTTGACAAATCAAATGACCGCGCCCACAAAAATGGGCAACACTAAGATGCCTCCTAGCCTCCCTGGCACATCCAGGTTGATTTTCAGTCCACAACAACCTCGGACCCTGGGCCTACCCTCGAAAGCGTGTGCTATAACACTCCAATTTGTCCCTAAATTGCCCTATTCACCCCGTTTTGCCCGTTTGACCAATTAAAAGGACCTACCCATATAAACAGTCAATACTAGGACGCTCCCCAGCCTCCCTAGCACACTCAGGTTGATTTTAAACCACGGCACCCCCAGACCTTGGGCCCATCCTAGGAACCATGAGCTATAGCACACCGATTTAGCCCCAAAACACCCTTTTCGCACCGTTTCGCCCGTTTGACCAACCAAATAGCCCTTCCCACACAAAAAGGCAACACTAGGCTGCTCCAAAGCCTTCCTAGCACGCCCAGCTCAATATTTGGCCCATGGTACCCCCGAACCCTCTGCCACCCTCGGAACCATGGGCAATAGCAAATCGAATTATCCCCAAAATGCCCCGTTCACTCCATTTCACCCGTTTGACAAAGGAAATAGCTCCGCCCATACAAACGGGTAACACTAGGATGCTCCCCAGCCTCCCTGGCACACCCTGATAAATTTTTCGCACACTACACCCCTAGACCCCGAGCCCACCCCCAGCATCCCTGGCATGCCCAGGTTGATTTTTGGCCCATGGCACTACCGAACCTAGGGCCAACTCCCGAAACCGTGGGCTATAGCACACTGATTTGGCCCAAAAATTCCCTATTCATGTCATTTCTCCTATTTATCCAACCAAATGGCCTCGTCCACACAAACCAGAAATACTAGGATGCTTTCTAGCCTCCCTATCATGTCCAGATCGATTATTGGCCCACAGCACCCCCGAACCTCAGGCCTACACTCGAAGCCATGGGCTATAGCTCATTGATTTGGCCCAAAAATGCCCTGTTCGTACCTTTTCTCCTATTTGATCAACCAAATGGCCCTGCCCTCACAAATAGGCCATACTAGGACACTCCCAAATTTCCCTGGTGCACCTAAGTTGATTTTCGACCCATGGAACCCACAAAATCTGGGCTCACCCCTAGATATGTAGGCTATAGCACACCGCTTTGGCCTTGAAATGCCCCGTTCGCGCCATTTCGCCCATTTGAGCAAGCAAAAGGCCCTTACCATATCCCTAGTACACCCAGATTTAATTTTGACCCACAGAACACCCGAATCCCGGGCCCACCTCTGGAACCCTGTGCAATATCACACCGATTTGGCCCCAAAATGCCCCGTTCGCACCATTTTGCCCGATTGACAAACCAAACCTCCCCGCACAAACAAAGGGGCAATACTAAGAAACTCCCTAGCCACCCTGGAAGGCCCAGGAGGATTTTAAACCCATGGAACCCCTGGACCCCGGGCTCCCCCCCAGAACCATTGGCTATAGCTCATCAATTGGACCCAAAATGCCTCGTTCATGCCGTTTTGCCCATTTAACAAGCCAAATGGCCCTTCCCATACAAGTGCCAAACACTAAAGTGATCCTCAGCCTCCCTAGCTTGCCCAGGTTTATTTTGGGCCGACGGCACCCTCAAACCCTGGTTCCAACCCCAGAACCATAGGCTATAGCTCATCGATTTTGCCCTAAAATGCCCCGTTCATGTTGTTTTGTCCATTTGACCAACCAAATGGCCCCGCCCATATAAACGGGCTACAGTAGGATCATTCCCAGCCTCCTAGGCATGCCCAGGTCAATTTTTACACACGGCACCCACGGACCCCGGCCCTACCCCCTGAATTGTGTGCTATGGCACACCGATTTGGCCCCAAATAGCCTTGTTGCATCGTTTGTCCGACCATATGGATCCTCCCACCCAAACAGGCAACACTAGGATGCTCCCCAGCCTCCCTCGCATGTCTTGGTCGATTTTTAGCGAATGGCACCCCCGGACCCTGGGTCCACACCCATAACTGTGGGCATTAGCACACCGATTTGACCCCCAAATGCCCTGTTCGTAGCGTTCCACCCGTTTGACCATACAGATGGCCCCTCCCACTCAAAAGGGAAACTCTAGGATGCTCCCCAGCCTCCATGGCATGCCCAGGTTGATTTTAATCCCATGGCACCCCTGTACCCTAGGTCCACCCCCAAAATCGTAGGCTATAGCACACCGATTCGGCCCTAAAATGCCCCATACACAATATTTCACTTGTTTGACCAATCAAATGGCCCTGCCCACATAAAGAGGCAACACTAGGATGCTCTCTATCATCCATGGCACCTCCATGATGACTTTCAGCTTACGGAAGCCCCGGACCCTAGGCCCACCCTCGAAATCGCTTTCTAAAACACACCGATTTGGGCCAAAAATGCCCCATTCACCATGTTTCGCTCATTTGACCAACCAAATGGCCCTGACCACATAAAATTGCAACACTAGGATGGTCCCCAGCCCCCTTGACCTACCCAGGTCAATTTTTGAATTACGGCACCACCGAACCCTAGGCGCACCCTCAAAACCGTGGGTTATAGCACATCGATTTAGCCAAAATATACCCCGTTCGCAACATTTTGCCTATTTGATCAACCAAATGGCCCCACCTACTCAAACGGGTAACACTAGAATAATCCCAGCCTTCCTAGGATGCCCACAATGATTCTTGTCCCACGGCACCCCTGGACCTTAAGCCCACCCTTAAAAGCATGGGCAATAGCACACCAAATTGGCCCCAAAATGCCGTGTTCATGCTGTTTCGACTGTTTGACCAATGAAATGGCCCCGTTCACTCAAACAGGAAATACTAGGATTCTCCCCCACCTCTTTGGCATGCCCTGGTCGATTTTTGGCCCACGGTACCACCGGACCCCGGGCCCACCCCGAAACTGTGTGCTATGGAACACTGATTTGGCCACAAAATAAACGGTTGCTGCCATTTCACCCATTTGGCAAACCAAATGGCCCCGCCAATACAAACGAGAAATACTAGGTTGCTTCCCAACCTCCCTAGCATGCCCAGTTTCATTTTTGAGACACGACACCCCCGAAACTCGGGCCCACACCCAGAACTGTGTGCTATAGCACACCGATTTGGCCCTAAAATGCCTCGTTCTCGCTGTTTCGCCTATTTGACCAACCAAATGGCCCCGCCCACACAAACAGCAGCCTCCGTGGCATGCCCTGGTTGATTTTCAGCCCATGGCACACCCGGAACCCAGGCCCACCCCTGGAACCGTAGGCTATAGCACACCAATTTGTAAATAAAATGCCCCGTTCGCGCAGTTTTTCTCGTTTAACCAATCAAATGACCTCGCCCACAAAAATGGGCAACACTAAGTCGCTTCCTAGCCTCCCTGGCACATCCAAGTTGATTTTTGGCCCACAACACCCCCGGACCCTGGGCCCACCCATAATAGTGTGTGCTATAACACATCGAGTTGGCCCTAAATTGCCCTATTCAACCCGTTTTGCCCGTTTGACAAATTAAAATACCCTACCTACATAAACAGGAAATACTAGGATGCTCCCCAACCTTCCTAGCACGCTCAGGTTGATTTTTTGACCACGGCACCCCCGGACCTCGGGCCCATCCTAGAAACCACGGGCTATTGCACACCGATTTGGCCCCAAAATACCATGTTCGCACCGTTTAGCCCGTTTGACCAACCAAATGGCCCTGGCCACACAAACGGGCAACACTAGGCTGCTCCAAAGCCTTCCTAGCATGCCCAGGTTAATATTAGGCCCATGGTATCCCCGAACCCCTTGGCACCCTCGGAAACGCGGGCAATAACAAATCGATTTATCCCTAAAATATCCTGTTCTCTCCATTTCGCCCATTTGACCAAGGAAATAGCTCCGCCCACCCAAACGGGGAAAACTAGGAGGCTCCCCAGCCTCCATGGCTCACCCGGATAAATTTTTGGCCCACTACACCCCTAGAACCCGAGCCCACCCCCAGCATCCTTGGCATGCCCAGGTTGATTTTTGGCCTATGGCACCACCGTACCCAGGGATAACTCCCAAAACCGTGAGCTACACACTGATTTGGCCCCAAAATGCCGTATTCGCATCATTTCTCCTATTTGACCAAACAAATGGCCTCTTCCACACAAACCAGAAATACTAGGACGCTTTCTAGCCTCCCTATCACGTCCAGATCAATTATTTGCCCACAGCACACCTAAACCCTAGGCCTACACTCGGAGCCATGGGCTATAGCACATCGATTTTGCCCCAAAATGCCCCGTTCGCACCGTTTCTCCTATTTGATCAACCAAATGGCCCCGCCCTTATAAATAGGCCACACTAGGATGCTCCCCAACTTCCCAAGGTTGCCCAGGTTAATTATCAGCCCATGGAACCCACGAACTCTGGGCTCACCCCCAGATACATAGGCTATAGCACACTAATTTTGCCTTAAAATGCCCCGTTCGCGCTGTTTCGCCCATTTGACCAAGCAAAAGGCCTTGAATACCTCCCTAGCATGCCTAGATTGATTTTCGACCCACGGCACTACCGAATCCTGGGCCTACTTCTGGAACCGTGGGCTATATCACACCGATTTGTCCCCAAAATAGCCCTTTCGCGCCTTTTGCCCGATTGATAAACCAAACCTCATCGCGCAAATAAACTGGCAATACTAGGACGCTCCCCAGCCTCCTTGGAACACCCAAGAGAATTTTCAACCCATGGAACCCTCGGACCCCGGGCTCACCCCCGGAACCGTTGGCTATAACTCATCGATTTGGCCCCAAAATGCCCCGTTCGTGCCGTTTTGCCCATTTGACCAGCCAAATGGCCATTTCCACTGAAGTGGAAAACACTAGAGTGATCCTCAGCCTCCCTGGCATGCCCAGGTTTATTTTAGGCCCACAGCACCCTCGAACCCCGGGTCCGCCCACTGAATGTAGGCTATAGCACATCGATTTGGCCATAAAATGCCCCGTTCATGCGGTTTTTCCTGTTGGACCAACCAAAGGGCCCCGCCCATATAAACGAGCTATAGTAGGATGCTCCTCAACCTCCCTGGCATGCCCAGGTCAATTTTTGACCCACGGTACCAATGGACCCCGGCCCTACCCCCAAAATTGTGGGATATAGCATATCGATTTTGCCCCAAATAGCCTCGTTGCACCGTTTGTCCAACTAAATGGATCCTCCCACCCAAACAGGCAACACTACGATGATCTCCAGCCTCCCTAGCACGTCCAGGTCAATTATTAGCCAATGGCACCCCCGGACCCTGGGTCCACACCCAGAACTTTGGGCATTAGCACACCGATTTGACCCCCAAATGCCCTGTTCGTACTCGCCCATTTTACCATATAGATGGCCCCGCCTACTCAAATGGGAAACTCTACGATGTTCCCCAGCCTCTATGGAACGCCCAAGTTGATTTTCATCCCACAGCACCCCCGTACAACTGGGTCCACCGCCAAAAACGTAGGCTATGGCACACCGATTTGGCCCCAAAATGCCCCATTCATAATATTTCACTTGTTTGACCAATCAAATGGCCCTGCCCACATAAACAGGCAAAACTAGGATGCTCTCTACCATCCCTAGCACTGCCATGATGATTTTCTGCCCACGACAGCCCCGGACCCCAGGCCCACCCTCGAAACCGCTTTCTATAACACACCGATTTGGCCTCAAAATGCCCCATTCACCACGTTTCGCTCATTTGACCAACCAAATGGCCCTGCCCACATAAACGTAAAACACTAGGATGCTCCCCAGCCTCCTTGGCACGCTCAGGTCAATTGTTTAATTACAACACCGCCGGACCCTGGGTCCACCCTCCAAATCGTGGATTATAGCACATCGAGAATGATCCCAGCCTTCCTAGGATGCCCAGGTCGATTCTTGGCCCATGGCACCCCTGGACCTCGAGGCCACCCTCAGAAGTATTGGCAATAGCACATCGATTTGGCCCCAAAATTCCCCATTCACGCCGTTTCACCTGTTTGACCAAGCAAATGGCCCTGCCGGCCTCCCTAGCATGCCCAAGTTGATTTTTGATCAACGGCACTCCCAAACCCCAGCCTACCTTCGGAACCGTGGACTTTTGTCACACCGATTTTGCCCCAAAATGCCTCATTCACGCCGTTTTGCTCGTTTGAAAAACCAAACCTCCCCGCCAAAACAAACGGGCAATACTAGGACGCTCTCCAGCCTCCCTGGAATATCCAGGGGGATTTTCCACTCATGGAACCCCCAAAACCCGGGCTCAGCCCCAGAACCGTCAGCTATAGCTCATCGATTTGGACCCAAAATGCCCTATTCGTGCCGTTTTGCCCATTTGACCAGCCAAATGACCCTTCCCACATAAGTGGCTAACGCTAGAATGCTCCTCAGCCTCCGTGGCATGGCTAGGTTGATTTTGGGCTTATGGCACCCTCGAACTCCGGGTCCACCCCTAGAACCGTGGGCTATAGCACATCGATTTGGCCCCAAAATGCCCCACTCACGCTGTTTTGATTGTTTGACCAATGAAATGGCCCCGTTCACACAAATGGGGAATACTAGGATTTTTCCGAACCTCTCTGGCCTGCCTTGGTCAATTTTTTGCCCACGGAAACCCCTAACCCCAGGCCCAAGGCCAAAACTGTGCGTTGTGGAACACTGATTTGGCCTCAAAATAAACCGTTCCTGCCGTTTCACCTATTTGGCAAAGCAAATGGCCCCGCTAATACAAAAGGGAAATACTAGGTTGCTTCCCAACTTTCCTAGCATGCCAAGTTTGACTTTTGACACACGACACCCCCAAAACTCGGGCCCACACCCAGAACTGTGGGCTATAGCACACCGATTTAGCCCTAAAATTACTCGTTCGCACTGTTTTTCCTGTTTGACCAAGCAAATGGCCCCGCCCATACAAACGGTAGGCTCTGTGGCATGCCCTAGTTGATTTTCATCCCATGGAACACCCAGATCCTAGGCCCACCCCCGGAATCGTGGGCTATAGCACACCAATTTGTGAATAAAATGCCCCGTTCGCGCAGTTTTGCCCGTTTAACCAATCAAATGACCGCGCCAATAAAAATGGGCAACACTAAGACACTTCCTAGCCTGCCTGGCATATCAAGGTTGATTTTCGGCCCACAACACCCCTAGAACCCGGACCCACCAACAAAAGCGTGTGCTATAACACATCGATTTAGGCCTAAATTGCCCTATTCACCCCGTTTTGCCTATTTGACAAATTAAAACCCCCTGACCAGATAAACAGGCAATATTAGGATGCTCCTCCGCCTCCCTAGCATGCTCAGGTTGATTTTTGGACCACGACACCCCAGGACCTCTGGCCCATCCTAGGAACCATAGGCTATAGCACACCGATTTGGCCCCAAAACACCCCGTACGCACCATTTCGCCTGGTTGACTAACCAAATGGCCCTGCCCACAGAAACGGGCAACACTAGGCTTCTCCAAAGCCTTCCTAGCACGCCCAGGTCAGTATTTTGCCCATAGTACTCCCCAACCCTGTGCAACCCTCGAAACCGTGGGCAATAGCAAATTGATTCATCCCCAAAATGCCCCGTTCACTCAATTTTTCCCGTTTGACCAAGGAAATAGCTCCACCCACACAAATGGGGAACACTAGGATGCTCCCCAACCTCCCTGGCACACCCTGATAAATTTTTGGCCCACTACACCCCCAGATCTCGGGCCCACCCCCAGCATCCGTGGCATACCCAGGTCAATTTTTGTCCCATAGAACCATTGGACCAAGGGCCAACTCCTGGAATCATGGGCTAAAGCACATAGATTTGGCCCCAAAATGCCCTATTCGTGTTATTTCTCTTGTTTGACCAACCAAATGGCCTCGTCCACACAAACCAGAAATACTAGGATGCTTTCTAGCCTCCCTATCACGAACAGGTTGATTTTTTGCCCACAACACCCCTGAACCCCGGGCCTACACTCGGAGCCATGGGCTATAGCACCTCGATTTGGCCCTAAAATGCCCCGTTCGCACCATTTCTCCAATTTGATCGACCAACTTGCCCCGCCCTCATAAATAGGTAACACTAGGATACTCCCCAATTTCCCTGTATGCCCAGGTTAATATTCGACCAATGAAACCCACGAACTCTGGGCTTACCCGAAGATCCGTAGGCTATAGCACATCGATTTGGCCCCAAAATTCCCCATTCACGCCGTTTCACCTGTTTGACCAAGCAAATGGCCCTGCCGGCCTCCCTAGCATGCCCAAGTTGATTTTTGATCAACGGCACTCCCAAACCCCAGCCTACCTTCGGAACCGTGGGCTTTTGTCACACCGATTTTGCCCCAAAATGCCTCATTCACGCCGTTTTGCCCGTTTGAAAAACCAAACCTCCCCACCAAAACAAACGGGCAATACTAGGACGCTCCCCAGCCTCCCTGGAATATCCAGGGGGATTTTCCACTCATGGAACCCCCAAAACCCGGGCTCAGCCCCAGAACCGTCAGCTATAGCTCATCGATTTGGACCCAAAATGCCCTATTCGTGCCGTTTTGCCCTTTTGACCAGCCAAATGACCCTTCCCACATAAGTGGCTAACGCTAGAATGCTCCTCAGCCTTCGTGGCATGGCTAGGTTGATTTTGGGCTTATGGCACCCTCGAACTCCGGGTCCACCCCTAGAACCGTGGGCTATAGCACATCGATTTGGCCTCAAAATGCCCCACTCACGCTGTTTTGATTGTTTGACCAATGAAATGGCCCCGTTCACACAAACGGGAAATACTAGGATTCTTCCGAACCTCTCTGGCCTGCCTTGGTCAATTTTTTGCCCACGGAAACCCCTAACCCCAGGCCCAAGGCCAAAACTGTGCGTTGTGGAACACGGATTTGGCCTCAAAATAAACCGTTCCTGCCGTTTCACCCATTTGGCAAAGCAAATGGCCCCGCTAATACAAAAGGGAAATACTAGGTTGCTTCCCAACTTTCCTAGCATGCCAAGTTTGACTTTTGACACACGACACCCCCAAAACTCGGGCCCACACCCAGAACTGTGGGCTATAGCACACCGATTTAGCCCTAAAATTACTCGTTTGCACTGTTTTTCCTGTTTGACCAAGCAAATGGCCCCGCCCATACAAACGGTAGGCTCTGTGGCATGCCCTAGTTGATTTTCATCCCATGGAACACCCAGATCCTAGGCCCACCCCCGGAATCGTGGGCTATAGCACACCAATTTGTGAATAAAATGCCCCGTTCGTGCAGTTTTGCCCGTTTAACCAATCAAATGACCGCGCCAATAAAAATGGGCAACACTAAGACACTTCCTAGCTTCCCTGGCATATCTAGGTTGATTTTCGGCCCACAACACCCCTAGATCCCGGACCCACCAACAAAAGCGTGTGCTATAATACATCGATTTAGGCCTAAATTGCCCTATTCACCCCGTTTTGCCTATTTGACAAATTAAAACCCCCTGACCAGATAAACAGGCAATATTAGGATGCTCCTCAGCCTCCCTAGCACGCTCAGGTTGATTTTTGGACCACGACACCCCAGGACCTCTGGCCCATCCTAGGAACCATAGGCTATAACACACCGATTTGGCCCCAAAACACCCCGTACGCACCGTTTCGCCTGGTTGACTAACCAAATGGCCCTGCCCACAGAAACGGGCAACACTAGGCTTCTCCAAAGCCTTCCTAGCACGCCCAGGTCAGTATTTTGCCCATAGTACTCCCGAACCCCGTGCAACCCTCGAAACCGTGGGCAATAGCAAATTGATTCATCCCCAAAATGCCCCGTTCACTCAATTTTGCCCGTTTGACCAAGGAAATAGCTCCACCCACACAAATGGGGAAAACTAGGATGCTCCCCAACCTCCCTGGCACACCCTGATAAATTTTTGGCCCACTACACCCCCAGATCTCGAGCCTACCCCCATCATCCGTGGCATACCCAGGTCAATTTTTGTCCCATAGAACCATTGGACCAAGGGCCAACTCCTGGAATCGTGGGCTAAAGCACATAGATTTGGCCCCAAAATGCCCTATTCGTGTTATTTCTCTTGTTTGACTAACCAAATGGCCTCGTCCACACAAACCAGAAATACTAGGATGCTTTCTAGCCTCCCTATCATGAACAGGTTGATTTTTTGCCCACAACACCCCTGAACCCCGGGCCTACACTCAGAGCCATGGGCTATAGCACCTCGATTTGGCCCTAAAATGCCCCGTTCGCACCATTTCTCCAATTTGATCGACCAACTTGCCCCGCCCTCATAAATAGGTAACACTAGGATACTCCCCAATTTCCCTGTATTCCCAGGTTAATATTCGACCAATGAAACCCACGAACTCTGGGCTCACCCCAAGATCCGTAGGCTATAGCACATCGATTTGGCCCCAAAATTCCCCATTCACGCCGTTTCACCTGTTTGACCAAGCAAATGGCCCTGCCGGCCTCCCTAGCATGCCTAAGTTGATTTTTGATCAACGACACTCCCAAACCCTAGCCTACCTTCGGAACCGTGGGCTTTTGTCACACCGATTTTGCCCCAAAATGCCTCATTCACGCCGTTTTGCCCGTTTGAAAAACCAAACCTCCCCGCCAAAACAAACGGGCAATACTAGGACGCTCCCCAGCCTCCCTGGAATATCCAGGGGGATTTTCCACTCATGGAACCCCCAAAACCCGGGCTCGGCCCCAGAACCGTCAGCGATAGCTCATCGATTTGGACCCAAAATGCCCTATTCGTGCCGTTTTGCCCATTTGACCAGCCAAATGACCCTTCCCACATAAGTGGCTAACACTAGAATGCTCCTCAGCCTCCGTGGCATGGCTAGGTTGATTTTGGGCTTATGGCACCCTCGAACTCCGGGTCCACCCCTAGAACCGTGGGCTATAGCACATCGATTTGGCCCTAAAATGCCCCGTTCATGCTGTTTTGCCCGTTTGACCAACCAAAGGGCCCCGCCAACATAAACGGGCTATAGTAGGATGCTCCCAGCCTCCCTGGCATGCCCAGGGCAATTTTTGACCCACGACATCAACTGATCCCGACCCAACCCCCGGAATTGTGGGCTATAGCACACCGATTTAGCCCAAAATAACCCCATGGCACCGTTTGTCCAACCAAATAGATCCGCCCCCACAAACAAGAAATACTAGGATGCTCCCCATCCTCCCGAGCATGCCCAGGTCGATTTTTAGTCGATGGCACCCCCAAACCCTGGGTCCACACCCAGAAATGTGGGCAATAGCACACCGATTTGACCCTAAAATGCCCTATTCGCACCATTTCACCTATTTGACCAACCAGATGGACCTTCCTTCTCAAACGGCCAACTATAGGATGATGCCCAACCTCCATGGCATGCCCAGGATGAGTTTCATCCCATGGAACCCCCGTACCCCGGGTCTCCCTCCCAGAATCATAGGCTATAAGATACCGATTTGGCCCCAAAATGCTTCATTCACAACGTTTCACCTGGTTGACCAATCAAATGGCCCTGCACACATAAACAGGCAACACTAGAATGCTATTTAGCATCCGTGGCACGTCTATGATGATTTTTATCCCATGACATCCTCGGACCCCAGACCCACCCTCGAAACCGCTTTCTATAACACTCCCATTTGGCCCTAAAATGCCCCATTCACAATGTTTCGCTCATTTGACCAACCAAATGGCCCTGACCACATAAACGTGCAATACTAGGATGCTTCCCAGCCTTCTTGGCACGCCCAGGTTAATTTCTAAATTACGGCACTGCCGGTCCCTGGGATTACCCTCAAACCGTGGGTTATAGCACATCGATTTAGCCCCAAAACACCCTATTCTCAACATTTTGCCCATTTGACCAACCAAATGGCCCCGCCCACACAAACGGGTAACACTAGAATGATCCCAACCTTTCTAGGATGCCCAGGTCAATACTTGGCCCACAGAACCCCCAGATCAGGAGCCTACCCTCGGAAGCATGGGCTATAGCACATCGAATTGGCCCCGAAATACCCCGTTCATGCTGTTTTGATTATTTGACCCATGAAAAGGACCCGCTCATACAAACGGGGAACACTAGGATTCTCCGCAGCCTCTCTGGCTTGCCCTAGTCAATTTTTGGACCACAACACCCCCGGAACCCAGGACCACCCCCGAAACCGTGTGCTGGAGAACACTGATTTGGCCCCAAAATAAACCGTTCCTGCCGTTTCACCCATTTGGCCAACCAAATGGCCCCGCCAATATAAACAAGAAACACTAGGTTGCTTCCCAACGTCCCTGGCATGCCCAGTTTGATTTTCGACACACGGCACCCCCGAACCTCAAGCGCACACCCAGAACTGTGGGCTATAGCACACCGATTTGGCCCCAAAATGCCTCGTTCGCACTGTTTTGCCTGTTTGACCAACGAAATAAGCCCTCCCAGACAAACGGCAGTCTCCGTGGAATACCCTAGTCGATTTTCAGCCCATGGAACACCCGGATCGCATGCCCACCCCCAAAACCGTAGGTTATAGCACACCAATTTGGCAATAAAATTTCCCGTTCGAACAGTTTTGCCCGTTTGACCAATCAAATGATCGTGCCCACATCTATGGGCAACACTAAGACGCTTCCTAGCCTCCCTGGCACGTCCAGGTCAATTTTTCGCCCACAAAACCCATAGACCCTGGGCCCACCCCTGAGAGCGTGTGCTATAACACACCGATTTGGCCCCAAATTACCCTATTCATGAAGTTTTGCCCGTTCGACCAACTAAAACGCCCTGCCCACATAAACAGGCAATATTAGGATGCTCCCCAGCCTCCCTAGCACGCTCAGGTAGATTTTTGGACCACCGCACCCCCGAACCTCGGGCCCATCCTAGGAACCGTGGGCTATAGCACACCGATTTGGCCTTAAAATACCCCGTTCGCAATGTTTCGTCCATTTGACCAATCAAATGGCCCTGCCCACACAAATGGGAAATACTAGGCGGCACCAAAGCCTTCCTAGTATGCCCAGGTCAATATTTGGCCCATGGTACCCCCGAACCCCGTGCCCACCCTCGGAAACATGGGGAATAGCAAATTGATTTGTCCCCAAAATCCCCTGTTCGCTCTATTTCGCCTGTTTGACCAAGGAAATAGCTCCGCCCGTACAAACAGGGAACACTAGGATTCTCCCCAACATCCCTGGCACACCCTGATAAATTTTTGGCCTACTACACCCCTAGACCCTGGGCCCACCGCTAGAACCGTGTTCTATAGCACACCGATTTAGCCCCAAAACATACCGTTCGCATCATTTTGCCTATTAGACCAACCAAATGGCCCCGCCCACACAAATGGGCAATACTACGATGCTTCCAAACTGCTCTGGTATGCCCAATTTGATTTTTAGTCAACGGCACCCCTGCACCCCGGGACCACTCCTCGAACAATGGTCTATAACACATCGATTTGGCCCTAAATAACCCTGTTTCTCAAGTTTGACCAAGAAAATGGCCCTGCCCACACAAATAGGCAACACTAGGATGCTCCACAGCCTCCCTAGCAATCCCAGGTCATTTTTTGGCCAACAACGCCCCCAAAGTCGGGGCCCACCCCTAAATTAATTGGCTATAGCACACTGATTTTGGCCCCAAAATACCTCGTTCGCGCCCTTTTGCCCATTTGACCAACCAAATGGTCCCGCCCATATAAATGGGCAACACTAAGATGCTCCCCAGCCTCCCTAGTATGCCTAAGTTGATTTTTAGCCCATGGAAACCCCGAACCCCGGGCCCACCACTAGAACCGTGGCCTATAACACACCGATTTTGCCCCAAAATACCCTGTTCATGCCTTTTTGCCCATTTAACTACCAAAATAGCCCCGCCCATAGAAACGAGGAATACTAGGATACTCCCAAACCTCTCTGGCATGCCCTGGTTGATTTTTGACCCACGTCACCCCCGGACCTATGGGCTATAGCACACCGATTTGGCACTAAAATGCCTCATTCACGTCATTTCTCCCGTTTGACGAACCAAATGGCTGCGCCGTTGTAACTGGGAAACTTCATGGCATGCTCGGGTCTAATTTCAGCCCACGACACCCCAACCCCGTGCCACCTTCAGAACCGTGGGCTATAGCACACTGATTTTGCCACAAAATACCCCATTCGCGTTGTTTCGCCTGTTTGACCTACAAAATGGCCCCTCCCACAAAAACGGGATACACTAGGATTCTTCCTAGCCCTCCTGACACATCCATGCCTATTTTTAGCCCTCGGCACCCCTAGACCATTGGCCCACCCCCGAAACCGTTTGCTATAACACATCGATTTGGCCCCAAAATGCCCCATTCACGCTGTTTCACCCGTTTGACAATCCAAATGGCCCTTCCCACATAAACGAGCAACACTAAGATGATCCCCAGCCTCCTTTACATGCCTAGATCAATTTTTGGCCTACGATATCGCCGGACCTCGACCTACCCTCGGAACCGTGGGCTATAGCACATCGATTTAGCCCCAAAACACCCCGTTCGCTCTGTTTCGGCTATTTGACCAACCAAATAGCCCTGCCCACACAAATGTGCAATGCTAGGATGCTCTCGAGCTTCCCTAGGATGCCAGGTTGATTTTTGGCCCACGGCACCCCTGAACCTCAAACACACTCTCGAAACCATTGGCGATAGCATAATGATTTAGCCGCAAAATGCCCCGTTCACGCTATTTTGACCGTTTGACCAAAGAAATGGCCTCGCACACACAAACATGGAACACTAGGTCACTCCCCAGCCTCTCTGGCATGCCCTGGTTGATTTTTTACCGACGGCAGCCCCGGACCATAGGCCCACTGCCGGAATCGTGTGCTGTAGAACACCAATTCGGCCCCAAAACACATAGTTCACGTCGTTTCACCCATTTGACCAACCAAATAGACCCGCCCACATAAATGGGAAACACTAGATTGGTTCCCAGCCTCCCTGGCATGTCCTATTTGATTTTTGACCCACAACACCACTGAACCTCGGGTGTTCCTCCGTGGGCTATAACACACCGATTTGGCCCCAAAATGCCTCTTTTGTGCCTTTTTGCCAATTTGACCTACTAAATGGACCTTTCCACCTAAACGACAGCCTATCTAGCAGGCCCTGGTCGATTCTCAGCCTACTGCACACCTGAAACCCAGGGCCACCCTCAGAATTGTGGGCTATAGCACACCAATTTGACACCAAAATGCCCCATTTGCACTGTTTTGCCCGTTTGACCAACCAAATGCCCCCCCCCCCACAAAAACAGGCAACACTAGGACACTCCCAAGCCTCCCTGGCATAACCCCTGGCCTACCTCCAAAACTGTGTGCTATAACACATCGATTTTGCACCAAAATTCTATATTAAATCGTTTCACATATTTGACCAATGAAATGGCCCTGAACACATAAACGGGCAATATTAGGACGCTCCCCACCCTCATAACTGTGGGCTATAGCACACCAATTCGGCCCCGTTCGCACCGTTCTGCCCATTTGACCAAACAAATGGCCCCGCCCACACAAACGGGCAACACTAGGATGTGCCCAAGCCTCCCTAGCATGCCTAAGTGGATATTTAGCCCACGGAATGCCCGAATCTTGGGTCGACCCTTTAAACCAAGGATAATAGTATATCGATTTGGCCCGAAAAAACCCTGTTCACGCTGTTTCACCCGTTTGACGAACGAAATGGCACCACCCACACAAATGGGAAACACTAGGATGCTCCCCAGCCTCCCTTACTTGGCCAGGTTGATTTTCGGCCCATGGAACCCCCGGACCCCAGGCCCACCCCCAAAACTGTGTGATATAGCACACAGATTTAGCCCTGAAACACAATGTTCGTTCCATTTTTCCCATTTGACCAACCAAATGGCCCCGACCACAAAAACGGGAAACACTAGGTTGCTTCCCAACCTCCCTGGCATGCCCAGTTCAATTTTTTACCCTCGGCACCCCCGGACCCTGGGCACACCCCTGGAACCATGGGCTATAGCACACCGATTTAGTCCTAAATAGCCACGTTTCTCCTGTTTGACCAACAAAATGGCCCCACCCATACAAATAGGCAATACTAGGATGCTTCCCAGCCTCCCTGGCACGCCTAGGTTTATTTTTGTCCCACGGCACCCCCGAACCCCGGGCCTATCGCCAAAATCGTGGGTTATAGCACCTATTTTGGCCCTAAAATGCTTTGTTCGCACTGTTTCAGCCATTTGACCAACCAAATGGCCCCACCCACATAAGAGGGAAACACTAGGATGCTTCGCAGCCTCTCTGACACGCCCAAGTTGATTTTCATCCTATGGAACCCCTGGAACCGTGGCTTATAGCACACCGATTTGGCCCCAAAATGCCTTGTTCATGCCTTTTTGCTCATTTAACCAACAAAATGGCCCCGCCCACACAAACGGGGAACACTAGAATGCTCCCCAGCCTCTCTAACATGCTCAGGTCAATTTTTGACCCACACTACCACCAAAACCGTAGGCTACAGCACACCGATTTGACTAACCAAATGTCCCCACCCACATAAATGGAAGTCTCGCTGGTATGCCCGTGTTAATTTTTACCCCATGACACCCCCGGACCCTGGGCCCACCCTTAAAACCGTGGGCTATAACAATTGATTTGGCCACAAAATTCCCCGTTCCCGCTGTTTCGCCCATTTGATCAACCTAATGTCCCCGGCTACAAAAAAAAAGGCGACACTAGGATGCTCCCTAGCCTCCCAGGCACGTCCATGTTGATTTTTAGCCCACAAAACCCCCAGACCCTAGGCCCACCCTCTAAACCGTTTACTATAACTCACCGATTTGGCCCCAAAATTCCCCATTCATTTTATTTTACCCATTTGACCAACCAAATGGCCCTACCTACAAAAACGAGAAACACTAGGACGCTCTCCAGCCTCCCTGGCATGCCTAGGACAATGTTTTTCCTACGAAACTACCGAACCCTGGGCCCATCCTCAAACCATGGGCCATAGTACATCGATTTGGCCTCAAAACAACCCGTTCGCGCTGTTTCACCAATTTGACCAACCAAATATCCCCTCCCACACAAACAGCCAACACTAGGATGCTCCCAAACCTCTATAGCATGACCAGGTCAATTTTTGGCCCACGGTACTCCCGAACCCAGAGCCCACCCTCGGAACTGTGGGCAATAACACATCAATTTTGCCCCAAAATGCCACGTTCCGCCGTTTATACTATTTGACCAATGAAATGGCCTCGTCCATAAAAACAGAGAATACTAGAATGCTCGCTAACCTCTTTGGCATGCCTTGGTTGATTTTTGGCCTATGGAACGCCCGAACCCCAGCCCCACCCCCAGAACCGTGAGCTATAGAACACTGATTTGGCCCCAAAACATACCGTTCGCGCCGTTTTGCCTATTTGGCCAACCAAATGGCACCATCCATAAAATGGGCAACACTAGGATGCTTCCCAACCTCCCTGTTATGAAATTACAGTTTTTGACCCATGGCACTCCTGAACCTAGGGCCCACCCCCAGAACCGTGGGCTATAGCACACCGATTTGGCCCTAAAATGCATCATTCACACCGTTTTTCCTGTTTCACCAATGTAATGGCCCCTCCTATACAAACGGCAGTTTCAATGGCATACCCTGATCGATTTTCAGCCCACGGTACACCTGGACCCAGACCCACTTTTGAAACCGTGGGCTATAGCACACCAATTTGGCCATAAAATATGTCGTTCGCACTATTTTGCCTGTTTGACCAACCAAATGACCCCTCCCACAAAAAAGGGAAATATTAGGATGATGCCTAGCCTCCCTGGCATGTCCAGGTCAATTTTCAGCCTACGACACACCTGGACCTCGGGCCTACCCCCGAAACTGCGTGCTATTACACACTGATTTAGCCCCAAAACACCCTATTCATGTTGTTTTGTCCGTTTGACCAAGCAAATAACCTCGCAAACAAAAATAGGCAACACTAGAATGCTTCCCAGCCGTCCTGGCATGCCCAGGTCAATGTTTTTCCTACGGCACCACCGAACCCCGAGCACACCCACAGAACCGTGGGCAATAGCATACCAATTTAGCCCCAAAGTACGTCATTCGCGCCGTTTCACTAGTTTGACCAACGAAATAGCTCTTCCCACATAAATGGGGAACACTAGGATGCTCCACAACCTCCATGGTACTCCCAGATCGATTTTTAGCCCACGGCACCCCCGAACTTTGGGCCTACCCTCAAAACCGTGGGCTATAACACACCGATTTGACCTCAAAGCATATGGTTTGCGATGTTTCACCTATTTCACAAACCAAATGGCCCCGCCAACACAAACGGGCAACACTAAAATGCTTCCCAACCTCCCTAGCATGCCCAGTTTAATTTTTGGCCCAGTGTACCCCTGGATCCTGGGCCCACCACTAGACCAATGGATATAGCACACCGATTTGGCCCTAAATAGCCTCGTTTTTCATGTTTTACAAATAAAAGGGCCCCGCCCACATAAATAGACAATACTAGGATGCTCCCCAGCCTCCCTGGCATGCGAGGTCGATTTTTGTCCCACGCCACCCCCGAACCCCGGCCCTACCCCTAAAACCGTGGCACACTAATTTTGGCATTAAAATGCCTCATTCATGCTGTTTCTCCCATTTAGCCTCCCATTTACCAACCAAATGGCCCCACTTACATAAACAATCAATACTAAGATGCTCCCTAGCCTCCCTGGACCACCCAGGTCGATTTTCAGCCCACGACACACCCGGATCCTAGGGCCCACCCTCGGAACCACGGACAATAGCACACCAGTTTGGCCCTAAATATCCCCATTTCTCCTATTTGACCAACAAAATGGCACCTCCCACACAAACAGGCAACATTAGGATGATCCTTATCCTCCCTGGCACGCCCAGGTCAATTTTGGGCCCACAGCACCCCCGAACCCCCTGAATACCCCCAAAAAGTGGGCAATAGAGCACTGAATTTGGCCTCAAATTGCCTCGTTCGCACTGTTTCTCCAATTTGTCCAACAAAATGGCCACACCCACATAAACGAGCAATACTAGGATGCTCCCCAGCCTCCCTAGCATGCCTTGGTCAATTTTCATCGCATGGAACCCCAGGACACCAGGCCTACCCCTGGAACCATAGGCTATAGCACACCGATTTGGTCGCAAAATACCTTCTTTGCTCCGTTTCTCTTGTTTGACCAACCAAATTTCCCCATCAACACAAACAGGCACCACTAGGATGCTCCCTAGCCTCCCTAGCATGTACAGGTCGATTTTTTGCGCATGGCTCCCCTGAACCCCGGGCCTACCCACGGAGCCATGGGCTATAGCACACCAATTCGGCCCCAAAATGCCCCATTTGAGCTGTTTCGCCTGTTTGACCAACCAAATGGCCCCTTCCACATATACAGGCAATACTAGAATTCTTGCTAACCTCCCTGGCACACCCACATTTATTTTTAACCCACGGCACCCCCAAACTCCAGGCCAACCCCCAGAACCGTAGGTCATAGCACACCAATTTAGCCCCAAAACGCCTCATTCGTGCTATTTCGCATGTTTGACCAACAAAATGGCCCCACCCATAAAATCGGGCAACACTACAATGCTTGCCAACCTCCATGGCACGCCCAGGTCAATTTTTGGCTCACGGTACCCCCGAAACTCGGGCCCACCCCCGAAACCATGGGCTACAACACAATGATTTAGCCCCAAATTCCCCGTTCACGCTGTTTTGCCCGTTTGACAAACCAAATAGCGCATCCCACACTAAATAGAAAGACCACGACGCTCCCTAGTCTCACTTGCACACCCAGGTCAATTTGCGGCCAACAGCACCCTCGGAACCGTAGGTTATAGCACACTGATTTGGCCCTAAAATGCCCTGTAGCGCCGTTTGGCCCGTTTAACCAACCTAATGGGCCCTCCCATATAAACGAGCAACACTAGGATGATCGCCAACCTCCCTAGCACGCCGAGGTAAATATTTGGCACACGGGCCCACCTTTAGAAACCTGGGCTATAGCATATTGATTTTTCCCCAAAATGCCCTGTTCGTGCCATTTGGCTCGTTTGACCAACCAGATGGCCCCGCCCAAACAAACGAAAAATACTAGGATGCACCCTAGCCCCTAGCATGCCCTGGTTGATTTTTAACCAACGGCAACCCTGAATCCCGAGCCCACCCCCGGAACCGTGGTCTATAGCACACCGATTTTGCCTCAAAATGCCCCGTTCGTGCCATTTCACCCATTTGACCAAACAAATGGACCCGCCTACACAAACGGGCAACACTAGGATGCTCTACAACCTCCCTGGCACGCCCAGGTTGATTTTTGACTAATGAAACCCCCAGACCTTGGGCTCACCCCTGGAAGCGTAGGCTATAGCACCCCAATTTGGCCCTAAAATGCCCCGTTTACACCTTTTCCCGCGTTTGACAAGTGAAAAGGCCCCAACCACAAAAACAGGAAACACTACGATGCTTTCTAGCCTCCCTACAAGCCTAGGTCAATTTTTAACCCACGACACCCCCGAACACTGGTCCCCACCCCCGGAACTGTGGGCTATAGCACACTGATTTGGCCCCAAATAGCTCCATTCGCGCTATTTCTACCTTTTGACTATCCAAATAGCCCTGCCCACACAAATGGGAAAAACTAGGATGCTCCCTATATTCCTGGCATACCCAAGTCATTTTTTGGCCCACGGCACCCCCGAACCCCAAGCCCATCCCTGGAATCGTGAATTATAGCTCACCAATTTGGTCCCAAAATGCACCATTTTCATCGTTTAGCCCATTTGACAACCCAAATGGCCCCGCCCACATAAACGGGAAATCGTAGGATGTGTGCAGCCTCCTTGGCACGCCTAGGTTGATTTTTAGCCCACAAAACACCTGAACCCTGGGCCAACCCCAGGAGTCGTGGGCTATAGCATACCAATTTCGCCCTAAAATGCCACGTTCGCACCGTTTCACCAGTTTGACCAACCAAGTGGACCCACCCACTTAAACGGGTAACACTAGGATACTCCCAAGCCTCTCTAACGCGCCCAAGTTTATTTTCAGCCCACGGCACCCCCGGAGTCTGAGCCTACCCTCGAAACTATAGGCTATAGCACCCCAATTTAACCATAAAATGCCCCATTCACACCATTTTGCATGTTTGACCAACTAAATGGTCGCGCCCACACAAAGAGGCAACACTAGGATTCTCCCCAACCTCCTTGGCACGCCCAGGTCAATTTTTGGCCAACCGCACCCCCGGAACTCGGGCTCACCCCCGGAACTGTGGGCTATAACATAATGATTTGTCCCTAAAATGCACCGTTCATGTCGTTTCCCCCGTTTGACTCACCAAATATTCCCGACTACATAAATGGGAAACATTTGGACGTTTCCTAGAATCCTGGCATGCCTAGGATGATTTTTTGTCAAAAGACACACCCGAACCTAGGGCTCACCCCTAGAACGGTAGGCTATAGCACATCGATTTAGCAACCAAATGCCCGGTTCGTGCCGTTTCACCTGTCTGACCAACCAAATGGCACCACCAACACAAACGAGCAACACAAGTATGTTCCTTAGCCACCCTGGCATGCCTAGGTTAGCCACCCTGGCATGCCTAGGTTGATTTTCGGCCCACGTCACACCCGGACCCCAAGCCCACCCCCAAAACCGTAGGCTATAGCACACCAATTTTGCCCTAAAATGCGCTATTCACGCCATTTCGCATGTTTGACCGACTAAATGTCCTTGCCCATACAAACAATCAACACTAGGATTCTCCCCAGCCTCCCTAGTATGTCCAGGTCAATTTTTCGCCTATGGCTCCCCCGGACACCGACCCTAACCTTGGAACCGTGGGCAATAGAACGTTGATTATTTCCCAAAATGCCCTGTTCGTGCCATTTCCCTGTTTGAACAACAAAATGGACCCGCCGCCTCAAATGGGAAACACTAGGATGCTTCCCAACTACCCTGGCATGCCCAAGCCGATTTTCAGCCCATGGTACCCCCGAACCCTGGATCCACTACCAAACTGTGGGCTATAGCACCCTAATTTGGCCCCAAAATGCCCTATTTATCTTCTTTGACCAACTAAATGGCCCCGCCCACATAAATAGGAAACACTAGGAGGCTCCCAAGCCTCTATGGCATGGCTAGTTTGATTTTTGGTCAACGACATTCCCAGACTTAGGGCCCACCCCTGGAACCATGGGCTACAGCGCACTAATTTGGACCTAAAATGCGTCGTTCACACCGTTTCGATCATTTGACTAACTAAATGGCCCTTCCCACACAAATGGGTAATACTGGGATACTCCCCAAACCTCCCTAGAATACCCAAGTTGAGTGTTGTACCACGACAAACCCTAACCCTGGGCCCATCACTAGAACCGTGGGCTATTGCACACTAATTTGGCACCAAAAAGCCCCGTTCGTGCCGTTTCACCCGTTTAACTAACTAAATGGCCTCGCCCACATAAACGGGCAACACTAGGACTCTCCCCAGTATCCATGGCACGCTCATATCAATTTTTGGCCCATGGTACCCCAGACCCCTAGCTCACACCCGGAACTTTGGGCTATAGCACACCGATTTGGCACTAAAATATATCATTCGCGTTGTTTCGCCTATTTGACCAGCAAAATAGTCCCTCCTACACAAACAGGCAATCTTAGGATGCTCCCCACCCTCCCCGATACTACCAGGTTGATTTTCGGCACACGGCACCCCCGAACCCAGGGCTCACAAATAGAACCGTACGCTATGGCACACCGATTTTGCTAGAAACACCGCTATAGGATGCTTCCTAGCCTCCCTGAGATGCCCAGGTCAATTTTTGACCCACGGGACCCCCAAACCCTGGGTCTACCCTCAGAACCGTGGGCTATAATACAACTATTTGGCCCCAAAATACCCTGTTCACGCTGTTTTGCATGTTTGTCCAACCAAATGGCCTCGCCCACACAAACGGGCAAGAAAAACACACTCCCGAACCTCCCTGGCATGCCTAGGTCAATTTTTGACAAATGAAACCCCCAAACCCCGGGGTCACCCCAGGAACCGTGGGCTATAGCACACTAATTTGGCCCCAAAATGCCCCGTTTGCGATTTTTTACATGTTTGGCCAAAAAAATGGCCTCGTCCATACAAACGAGTAAAACTAGGATGCTCCGTTGCCTTCCTGACATGCCTAGGTTAATTTTTGACCCACGGCACCCCCGAACCCTGGTCCCCACCTCTGGAACTGTGTGCTATAGCACATTGATTTGGCCTCAAATAGCCCCATTCGCGCTATTTCTCCTGATTGACCAACGAAATGGCTCCGCCCACATAAACAGGAAACACTAGTATGCTCCTGAGCCTCCCTGGCATGCCCAGGTCAATTTTTGACCAATGAAACCTTCGAAGCTTGGGCTCAGCCTAGAACCGTGGGTCATAGCACACCCATTTGGCCCCTAAATGCCCCGTTCACGCCTTTCTGCACATTTGACCAACAAAATCGCCTCGCCCACACAAACGGGCAATACTAGGATGCTCCCTAGCCTTCCTGACATGCCCAGGTCGATTTTTCACCCATGACACCCCTGAACCCTTGTCCCTACCCATTGGAATTATGGGCTATAGCACACTAATTTGTCCTCAAATAGCCCCGTTTGTGCTGTTTCTCCCGTTTGACTAACCAAATGTCCCCGCCCATATAAACGGGCAACACTAGGATGCTTCTCAGCCTTTCTGGCATGTCCACATTAATTTTTGATACACGGCACCCTCAAACCCTGGGCCCACCCTCGGAATCGTAAACTACAGTAAATTTATTTAGCCCAGAAATGGCCCTTTCGCGCCGTTTAGCCTGTTTTAAAATCCAAATAGCCCCGCCCACACAAACGGGCAACACTAGGACACTATTCAGCCACCCTGGAATGGTCAGGTTGATTTTTTCCCATGGCACCCCTGGACCTCGGGCCCACCCCCAGAACCGTGGGCTATAGCACAGAGATTTTGCCCCAAAATACCTTTATCTCACTGTTTTGCCTGTTCGACCAACCAAGTGCCCTTTCCTACACAAACAAGCAACACTAGAAAGATCCCTAGCCTCCCTAGCATGTACAAGTCAATATTTTGCCCACGGCATCCTCGGACCCTTGGCCTACCCTTGGAGCCATGAGCTACAACACACCGAGTTTGCCCCAAAATTTCTCGTTCGCGCCGTTTTTGCCTGTATGATTAACCAAATGGCCCCGCCCATATAAATGGGCAATAGGAGGACGCTCCCCAACCTCCCTGGCGAACCTAGGTTGATTTTCAGCCAAAGGCACCCCCGAACTCCGAGCCCACCCCAAAAACCATAGGCTATAGCACACCGATTTGGCCCCAAAATTGCTCGTTCGCATCGTTTCACATGTTTGATCAACCAAATGGACCCTCCCACACAAAAGGGCAACACTAGGATGCCCCCCAACCTCCCTGGCACGCCCAGGTCAATTTTTGGCCAACCCCCGGACCTCGGGCTCACCCCAGATCCGTGGGCTATAGCTCAATGATTTGGCCGCAAATTGAACAATTCATGCCGTTTCTCCCGTTTGACCAACCAAATGTACTCGGCTACACAAAAATGCAATATTAGGATGCTCTCCAGCCTCCCTGGCATGTGCAGGTCAGTTTTCAACCCACGGCACCCGCGAACCCAGGGCTCACCCTCAGAACCGTAGGCTATAGCACACCTTTTTGGCCCCAAAATGCCCTGTTCAAACTATTTCACCTGTTTGACCTACCAAATGGCCCCACCAACATAAACGGACAACACTAGGACGCTCCCTAGCCTCCTTGGGATGCCCAGGTCAATTTTCGGCCCATGGTACCCACCCTTGGAACAGTGGGCTATAGCACACCGGTTTGGCCCCAGAATGCCTGCTGGCGCCGTTTCGCATATTTGACCAACTCAATGTCCCCGCTGACATAAAAGGACAACACTAGGATGCTCTCCGGCCTCCCTGGCATGCCCAGGTCTATTTTTTTCCCACGGCTCCCCCAGACCCCAGGCCCACCTCCGGAACTGTAGGTAATAGCACACTGATTTTGACCAAAAATGCGATGTTAGCGCTTTTCCCCATTTGAACAACCAAATGGCCCCGCCCACTCAAACGGGCAACAATAGGATGCCCCCAGCCTCCCTAGCACGTCCAAGTCAGTTTTCGGACCATAACACCCCGAACCAACTAAATGGCCCTGCCCACAAAAATAGTAAATACTAGGATGCTCCCAAGCCTTCCTGGCATACCCAGGTCAATTTTTGGCCAACGGTTGCCCCGAACCCCTGGCCTACCCCCAACACCGTGGGCAATAGCACTCCGAATTTGACCCAAAATGTCCTATTCGAGCCGTTTCCCCATCTGAACAACCAAATGTCCCCGCCCACTCAAATGGGCAACACTAGGATGCTCCCCAGCCTCCTTGGCACACCCAAGTCAACTCTTGCTCCATGGCACCCCCGAACCCTGGGCCTACACCAATTTGGCCCCAAAATACCATGTTCGCACCGTTTCGCTCGTGTGACCAACCAAATGGCCCCGCCCATATAAACAGGAAATACTGGAATTCTCCCAAGCCTCTCTGGCACGCCTAAGTTAATTTTTGGCCCATGGCACCCCCGAGCCTAGGGCCTACCCTGGAATCGTGGGCTATAGCACACCAATTTGGCCCCAAAATGCCCCATTCACTCTATTTTGACCGTTGGACCAATGAAATGGCCCCACACACATAAACGGGCAATACTAGGATGCTTTCTAGCCTCCCAAGCATGCCCAGGTTGATTGTTGGCACACGGCAACCCCTAAACCCAGGCCCACCCCCAGAACCGTGGGCTATTGCACATCGATTTAGCACCAAAATGCCCCGTTCATGCTGTTTCACCCATTTTACTAACCAAATGGCCCCACCCATACAAACGGGCAATACTAAGACTCTTACCACCCTCCCTATCATGCCCAAGTCAATTCTTGGCCCACGGTACACCCAGACCCCAGGCCAACAGCTAGAACTGTCGGCTATAGCACACCGATTTAGCTCCAAAATGCCTCATTTGTGCCATTTCACTTGTTTGACCAACCAAATAGCTCCGCCCAGTCAAACGGGTAATTCTAGGACATTCCCCAGCCTCCTTTGCACTCCCAAGTAATTTTTGAACCATGGCACTTCCGAACCTCGGGCCCACTCCCAAAATCGTGGGCTATAGCACACCGATTTTGCCCCAAAAAACCCTGTTCATGCCATTTCGCCTGTTAGACCAACCAAGTGCCCTTGGACACATAAACGGGCAATACTAGGATGCTCCTTAGCCTCCATGGCATGACCAGGTCAGTTTTCGGCCTACGAAACCCCCATACCTCGGGCCCACCCCCAGAATTATGGGCTATAGCACAATGATTTGGCCTCAAAATGCCCTGTTTGCCCCATTTCACCCATTTCACACACCAAATGGACCCGCCCACATAAACGGGAAATACTAGAACGCTCCCAAGCCTCTCTTCACATCCATGTCGATTTTTGGTCCATGGCACCCCCGAATGCACCCCCAAAATCGTGGGCTATAGCATACTGATTTGGCCTTAAAATGTCTTGTCGGTGTCGTTTCACCCATTTGACCAACCAAATGTCCCAGCCCATACAAATGGGAAATACTAGGACTCTCCCCAGCCTCCTTGGCATGCCCAGGTTTTTTTTCTCCCACAGCTACCTCGAACCCTGGGCCCATCCGATTTAGCCCTAAAATGCCCCGTTCATGCCATTTTCCCAACCCAATGGCCCTGTCCACAAAAAAGGGCAACATTAGGATGCTCCCCAGCCTCCCTGGCAAGTCCAAATAAATTTTTGGCCCGCGGTACCCCCGCAACCCCTGGCTTATCCCGGAACCGTGAGCGATAGCACACTAATTTGGCCCCAAAATGCCCCTGTTCGTGCTGTTTTGCCCGTTTGACCAGCCAAATAGCCCCGCCCACATAAATGGGAAATATTAGGACACTCCCTAGCCTCCCTGGCAGACTCATCTTGATTTTCTGCCTATGACACCCCTGGACCCCTAGCTTACCCCTGGAATCGTGGACAATGGCCCACTGATTTGCCACCAAAATACCCATTCCATGTCGTTTTGCCCGTTTGACCAACCACATGACCCCGCCCATACAAATAGGCAATACTAGTATGCTCCCTAGCCTCTCTATCATGCCTAGGTTGATCTCGGCCCATGGCACACTCAAAACCCAGGCCCATACCTGGAACCATAGGCTATAACACAACGATTTATCCACAAAATGCCCCATTTTTCCTGTTTTGCCTATTTGACCAACCAAATGGCCCTGCCAACACAAACAGGTAACACTAGGATGCTCCTTAGCCTCACTGGAACACCCAGGTCAATTTTCGGCCCACGACACCCCCGGACCTCAATCCCACCCCTAGAACTGTGGGATATAACACACCGATTTGTCCCTGAAAAGCCCCGTTCAGGCCGTTTCACCAGTTTAACCAACCAAATGGCCCTTCCTATACAAACAGGCAACATTAATATTCTCTCCAGCCTCACCAGCACATCGAGGCTGAGTTTTAGCCCACGACACTACCGAACCAGGGGCTCACCCCCGAAATCATGCGTTATAGAACACCGATTTGGCAAAAAATGCCCTGTTCGCGCTGTTTCAGCCATTTGACTAACCAAATGTCCCCGCCGATACAAATGGGAAATAGTAGGATGCTTTCTAGCCTCCCTAGGATGCCCAGGTCAATTTTTGGCCCACGACACCCTTGAACCCCAATCCCACCCCTGAAACCGTGGGCTATGGCATATTGATTTGGCCCCAAAATGCCCTGTTCGTGCCATTTTGGACGTTTGACCAACCAAATGGCCCCGCACACACAAACAGGCAACCCTAGGATGCTCTCTACCCTTACTAGATTGCCCAAGTCAATTTTTGTCCTACAGCACCCTCAGACCTCGGGGCCCCCAGAACCGTGGTCTATAGCACATCGATTTGGCCTAAAAATGCCCCATTCGCACCGTTTCCCTGTTTTGCAATCCAAATTTACCGTCCTGCACAAACGAGCAACACTAAGATGCTCTCTAGTCTCCCTAGCTTGCACAGGTTGATTTTTTGCCCATGGATCCCCCGGAGCCCAGGCCCACCCCCAAAACCGTAATCAATAGCACACTGATTTAGCCCAAAAATGCCCCGTTCATGCCATTTCGCCCATTTGACCAACCAAATGGCTCCTCCTAGTCAAACGGGTAATACTAGGACACTCTATAGCCTCCTTGGCACTCCCAAGTAATTTTTGGACTATGGCACCTCCGAACCTCAGGCCCACCCCCAAAATCGTGGGCTATATTACACCAATTTAGCCCAAAAATACCCTATTAGTTCCATTTCTCCCGTTAGACCAACCAAATTGCCTTGCCCACTAAAACGGGAAACACTAGGATGCTCCTTAGCCTCCATGGCATGCCCAGGTCAATTTTTGGCCTACAACACCCCCGTACCCCGAGCCCACCCCCAGAATTGTGGGCAATAGCACATTGATTTTGCCCCAAAATGCCCGATTAACAATGTTTTGCCCGTTTGACACACCAAATGGCCTCGCCCACGTAAACAGGAAATACTAGAAAACTCCCAAGCTTCTCTGGCATATCCAGGTCAAATTTTGGTCCATGTCACCCCCAAAACCACCCCTAAAACCGTGGGCTATAGCATATCGATTTGGCCTCAAAACATCTTATTGGTGTCGTTTCACCCATTTCACTAACCAAATGCCCCCGCCCACACAAACGGTAAATACTATAACTCTCCCCAGCCTCATTGGCATGCCCAGGTTGATTTTTCTCCCATGGCTCCCCCGAACCCTGGGCTTATCCCCTAAACCAGGGGCTATTGCACACTGATTTAGCCCCAAAATGTCCCGTTCATGCTATTTTACCAACCAAATGGCCCCTCCCACATAGACGGGAAACATTAGGACGCTCCCTAGCCTCTTTGGCTAGTCCAAATCTATTATTGGCCCACGGTACCCCCGGACCCCTGGCTTATCCTGGAACCGTGGGCTATAACATACTAATTTGGCCCTAAAATGCCCCTGTTTGTGCCGTTTCGCCTGTTTGACCAGCCAAATGGCCCCGCCCACACAAACAGAAAATACTAGGACACTCCCAGCCTCCCTGGCACACTCATAACAATTTTTGGCCTATGGCACCCCCGACCCCAAGCTTACCCCCGAAATCATGGACAATGGCAAAAGGATTTGGCACCAAAATACCCCTTTCACACTATTTTTCCTGTTTGACCAACCACATGGCCCTGTCCATACAAATAGACAATACTAGGATTCTCCACAGCCTCTCTGTCATGCCCAGGTCGATTCTTGGCTACGAAACACCTGGAACCGTAGGCTATAGCACACCGATTAGTCCGCAAAATGCCCCGTTCTTGACATTTTGACCGTTTGACCTACCAAATGACCCTGCAAACACAAACAGGTAACACTAGGATGCTCCCCAGCCTAACTGGCATGTCCAAGTCAATTTTCAACCCACGACACCCCTGAACCTCAAGCCCACCCCTGGAACCATGGGCTATAGCACACCAATTTGTCCCTAAAATGCCTTGTTCAAGCCGTTTCACCCGTTTGACCAACCAAATTGCTATGCCTAGCCAAACAGGTAACATTAGGATGCTCCCCAGCCTCCACAGCATGTCCAGGACAATTTTTTGCCCACAGCACCCCCAAACCTAGGGCTCACCCCCGTAATCATGTGCTATAGCACACCGATTTGGCAAAAAATGCCCTGTTCGCACTGTTTCGGCCATTTGACTAACCAAATGTCCCCGCCCATACAAACAAGAAACACTAGGGTGCTTCGTAGACTCCCTGGGATGCCCAGGTAAATTTTTGACCTATGAAACCCCTGGACCCCAGGCCCACCCCTAGAACCATGGGCTATAGCACATCAATTTGGCCCCAAAATGCCCTGTTCATGCCATTTTGGGCGTTTGACCAACCAAAAGGCACCGCCCACATAAGAGGGAAACACTACAACACTCCCCAGCCTTTTGGCATGCCCAGGTCAATTTTTGGCCCATGGCTTCCCCTGAACCCAGGCCCATCCCTGAACCACGGGCAGTAGAACACCGATTTTGCCCTAAAATGACCTGTTCGTGCCGTTTTACCCATTTAACTAACCAAATAGCTCTGCCTACTCAAATGGGTAATACTAGGATGCTTTGTAGCCTCCTTGGCATGACCAAGTCAATTTTTGGCCCATGGCACCTCCGGACCTCGAGCCTACCCCTAAAAACGTGGGCTATAACACACCGATTTAGCCCGAAAATACCTTGTTCACACTATTTTGCACGTTATACCAACCAAATGGCCCCGCCAAAATAAACAAACAACACTAGGAAACTCCCTAGCCTCCATGCATGCCTAGGTCTATTTTCGTCCTACAGCACCCCCGTACCCCTGGCCCAATTTAGCCCTAAAATGACCTGTTCGCATCGTTTCGCCCGTTTGACCAACCAAATGGCCCAAACCACATATATGGGAAACACTAGAATGCTCCCAATCCTCTCTGGCACGTCCAGGTCAATTATCGTTCCACGACACCCCCGGACCCCTGGTCCAATCCTGCAACCTTGGGCTATAGCACACCAATTTGGCCTCAAAATGCCCCGTTTGCATTGTTTTGCCCATTTTACCAGGCAAATATCCCAACCCACACTAACAGGAAACACTAGGATGGTCTTCGGTCTCCATGGCATGCCCAGGTTGATTTTTTGTCCCATGGCACCCCCGGATCCCGAGCTTACCCTAAAAATTGGGGGCTATTTGATCTTAGGTGTATTTATATGCCTAAGCACCATAATTTATCCATATGTTTCTTATGTTTTTACTCTACTACTATGTAATTGAGCTAACCGATGAGATTAGCATAGTTTCAGGTAATAATGAGGTAGATGAAGACATTATGGGACTATGGAATGCGGATGACATATGACACAAGAGAGAGTAGCAATCTGGTCCAAATGTGGCGCCTAGAAACTATGTCCAAGACTAGTTTCTCATTTATAATTAGTTCAGGGACTTAGAAGGCAATTATGAGGGAAAAAATTATTAAAAGGCTTAAAGCTGAATTTTTATTCATTATTCAATTTTCTGTAGTATTCTGAGAAAGGAATAGCGGCTTAGGGTGGAGAGAGAAAAATATTTCTCTCTTGTTTCACTATTCACACACCAAGATCGTCTTCTAGTTTTTAGTATGATGAATATATTTATGATGTTTTTCGTTTTATTTATGAGTAGCTAAGTTTATTAGTTAGGGTTATGGAAGCCTTGTAGCATACAATCTATCACTTTGGGTTTTGAATTCATTATGCATTGATTTGTTTACATCATATTCTCTTCGCTTATCTTGAATTCTCGTTGTTTGCAAACATAGAGGATATGCCTTAAAATGCAACTTGTTCGAAAGAAAGGTTGATGTTCTGAAAAGAGAGCAGTGACAAGAAAATAGGATTACCAACCCCTATTTTCTAAGTTAATGCCTTAGCAGGATTAACTACTTGGAGATTTCGAATTGTTTTTGGTAATCTCTTTTGATTCGAGAGAAGTGAATTAGTCTGTGATGGTTAAGAAGCACTAGGATTATCTTATTAAATACAATACATTTCTCTGTAAGCACGATGCATGTATGAATTCGTAAAGCCCATAGTTAGAAAGCATTGAAAACTACAAGGTGAACATAACCCTAGATTTCTATTTCTCTGAATTTGAATACTACTACACGTATTTCATTTTGTTAAACTGAAACCATTAATTTGTGAACTGAATCAAATTCCCCCTATTTATTTTACGAAAACAAATGATTAAAAGTCAACTAATCTGTATACAACTTAATTAACACCATATTCCCTGTGGGATTCGACCCTAACCTACTTGGGTTATATATTTGACAACGACCAATTACTCTCTCATAAGAGAGGAGTAATTTGAGCGTTATCACTATTGCACACCAATTTGGCCCCAAAATGCCCTGTTCGTGCCATTTTACCAACCAAAAGGGGGCACCCACTCAAACGGACAATACTAGGATGCTTCCCAGCCGCCCTAGAATGCCCAAATTTATTTTTGACCCACGACACCCCTGAACCCCTAGCTAACCCCCAGAACTATGGGCTATAGCACACCGATTTGATCCTAAATGGCCCATTCGCCCATTTCGCCCGTTTGACCAACCACATGGCCGCGTCCATACATACAGGAAACACTAGGATACTCATTAGCTTTTTTTTCATGCCCAGGTTCATTTTTGGCTCACGGAACCGCCAGACCCCGGGGCTACCCCTGGAAATGTAGCTATAGCACACCAATTTAGCCCCAAAATTCCCCGTTCATGCCATTTTGCTTGTTTTACAAACCAAATGTTCCCGCCAATACAAATGGGAAATACTATAATGCTCCCCATCCTCCTCGGTATGACCAGGTTGATTTTTGACCCACGGCACCCCCATACCCCTGGTTCACCCCCAGAATCGTGGGCTTTAGCACACTAATATTGCCTCAAATAGCCCTATTTGTGTTGTTTATCCCTTTTGACTAACAAAATGTCCCCGTCCACACAAACGGGAAACACTAGGATGATCCCCAGCCTCCCTAGCATGCCCAGTTAATTTTTAGCCCATGAGACACTAGACCCCGGACCCACCCCCAGAACGGTGAACTAGCACACCGATTTGATCCCAGAATGCCCCGTTTGTGCCATTTGCCCCTTTGATCATCCAACTAGGCCTGTCCATACAACGGGGAGCACTAGTACGCTCCCCAGCCTCCCTGGCATGCCCAGGTTAATTTTTGGCCCACGGCACTCCCAGACACTAGGCCCACCCCCAGATCCGTGGGCTATAGCACACCGATTTGGCCCCAAAATGCCCTGTTCAGGTTGTTTTGCCCATTTGACCAGCCAAATGGCTCCACCCACACATTTGGAGACCACTAGGACTCTCCCTAGCCTCCCTGGCATATCTAGGTCGATTTTCGTCCAATGACACCCCCGAACCCCAAGACCACATCCAAAATCGTGCGCTATGGCACACCAAAATAGCCCTATAATACCCCATTCTCGCCGTTTCGCCTGTTTGACCAACCAAATTGTCCCGCCCATAAAAACGGGAAACACTAGGATGCTCCTCAGCCTCTCTATCACGCCCAGGTCAATTTTCTATCCACGACACCCCTAGAATCCGAGCCCACCCTCAGAACCATGGGCTATTGCACACTGATTTGGCCCCAAAATGCGCCGTTCACGCCGTTTCAGCCGTTTTACAAACCAAATAGACCCAACCACACAAACGGAAAGAAATAGGATGCTTCCCAGCCTCCCTGGCACACCCAGATTGATTTTCAACCCACGACACCAATGAAACTCGGATCCATCCCTCGAACTGTGGGCTATAGCACATTGATTTGGCCCCAAAATGCCTCTTTCGCTCCGTTTTGCCTGTTTGACTGACCAAATGGACCCTCCCACATAAACAGGCAACACTAAGATGCTCCCCAGTCTCCCTGGCATGCCCAGGTCAATTTTTAGCCCATAGCACCCCCGAACCCTGTGCTCACCCCTGGAACCGTGGGCTATAGAACATCCATTTGTCTCCAAAATGCCCCGCTCTCACTGTTTCACCTGTTTGAAAAACCAAATGGCCCCACCCATATAGACAGGCAATACTAGGATGCTCTCTAGCCTCCCTGGCATGTCTATCTTAATTTTCAGCCCACAGCACCCCAGACCCTGGGCCCACCCTCAGAACCGTGGGTTATAGCACACCGATTTAGCCCTAAAATACCTTGTTTGCGCCATTTTGCCCATTAAACAAACCAAATGGCCCAACCCCCATAAACGGGAAACAATAGGATGCTCTCTAGACTCTATGGCATGCCTAGGTCAATTTTCATCCTACGACACCCCCGTACCCTGGGCCCACCCCTAGAATCGTGGGCCATAACATACCGATTTAGCCCTAAAATGCCCTGTTTGCACAATTTCACCCATATGACCAACCGAATAGTTTCGTCCATATAAACGAGCAACACTAGAATGCTCCCAAGCCTCTCTGGCACGTCCAGGTCGATTTTCAGTCCACGACACCCGTGGACCCCGGGCCCGCCCCTAAATCCATGGGCTATAGCACACCGATTTGGCCTCAAAATGCCTTATTTGTGTTGTTTCACCTATTTGAAAAACCAAATGACTCCGCCCAAACAAACGGGAAACACTAGGACTCCCCAGCCTTCCCAGCACACCTATGTTGATTTTTGTCCCAGGTCAAGTTTTGACCCACAGCACCCTCGAACCCTAGGCCTACCTTTGGACCATAGCTATAGCTCACCGATTTAGGCCTAAAGTGCCTCGTTCAAGACATTTAGCCTGTTTGACCAACTAGATGGTCCCACCAACACAAACGGCCAATAAAAGGATGCTCCCCAACCACCCCGGCACGCCTAGGTCAATTTTTGACCCACAGCTCCCCCAGATCCCGATCCACCCCAAGAACCATGGGCTATAGCACACCGATGTTGCCTCAAATATCCCCGCTCGTGCTCTTTCTCCTATTTGACCAACAAAATATCCCTGTCCACACAAATAGGCAACACTAGGATACTCCCCATCCTCCCTAGCACGCCCAGGTCAATTTTTAGACACACTGGACCCCGGGCCTACCCCTATAATTAATTTGTTCCTAAAACACCCCATTCATGCTATTTTCCCCGTATGACCACCCAAATGGCATCGCCCACACAAACAAGCAACACTAGGATATTTCCCAACCTCCCTATCACGCCCAAGTCAATTTTTAGCCTACGGCACACGTGGACCCAAGGTCCACCCCAGGAAACGTGGGCTATAGCACACCGATTTTGCCCCAAAATATCATATTCATGCTGTTTCACCTATTTAACCAGCCGAATGGCCCCGCCCACCCAAACGTGCAATACTAGGATGCTACCTAGCCTCCCTAGCAAGCCCAGGTAGATTTTTTTCCTATGACACCCCCGAACCCCCGGCCCACATCTGAAACCATGGGCTATAGCATACTAATTTTGCCCCAAAATACCTCGTTCACGCAGTTTTGCCCATTTGACCATCTAAATGGCCCCACCCACACAAACGAGCAATAGTAGGATGCTCTTCAGCCTCCCTGTCATGCCCAGGTGGATTTTTAACCCACAAAACTCCCAAACTCTCGGCCCACCCGTAAAATCATGGGCTATAGCTCACCGATTTGGCCCCAAAATGCCCCGTTCGCATTGTTTTGCCCATTTGACCATTCAAATTGCCCCGTCCACACAAATGGGCAACACTAGGATGCTTCCCAGCCTCCCTGGGCTACCCAGGTTTATTTTTGGACCATGAAACCCATAGACCTCAGGCCCATCCATGGAACCGTGGGCTATAGCACACCAATTTAGCCCCAAAATGCCCCGTTTGTGCCATTTTGTCTCTTTGACCAATAAAATGGCCCCACCCATAGAAATAAGCAATACTAAGATACTCCCCATCCTCCCCAGCATGTACAAGTTTATTTTGGTGCACAGCACCCCCAAACCCCAAGCTCTCCCTCAGAACCGTAGGCTATAGCATACTGATTTGTCTCTAAAATGCCCTGCTCGCACCATTTTACTTGTTTGACCAACCAAATGACCCCGCCCATGCAAACGAGCAACACTAGGATGCTCTCCAGCCTCTCTGGCATGACTAGGTTGATTTTTGGCCCCCGACACTAACGTGTGAGTCGATTCTAGTACATTTGAAGCTTTTAACTCTGAATAATTGTGAGGTCTTATGCAACTTTTGTTGTTTTTGATTGCTTTTAATTTGATAATGAGATACATGCCAAGAAAGCTCACAACCCTGTCAGCAAAAATGAAATTTGGTCTGGCTTACAACTTGATCGAGATGCAGTTGGTGCTGCAGATCCTCCAGTCACTAAGACTATGTCAGCACCAAATATGGGGGTACAAATATTCGAAGCTGTTGCACCACCACGAGTATATTCAGCTCAGGCAGGCTTAGTGCCTCAAAGTGAGCCTAATACTTCAGTCCCTCCAGCAGCAACAAGTTTGGCATTTCAGCCGATTGATATCAGGAAGGTGGCTAGGCAAGTTAATTGTTGTGAGGTGCAACTGCAGGCCTTCACCAATCTATTTTCTACCGTTTTGGACAAAATAATCAAAGCTACACTCGAAGCTGCACTCAAACCTTTCATGACTTTGCCTGAGTGGGTGGCAAATCTAGAGAACAGATTCGATGCTCGGGCAAGAGAGATGATAAATGCCGATCTTGTCACTTTAAGGGCTGTGTTTGATAAGGTAAAAGTTGAGGTTGGGATGGTTCAGCAACACCAAATCATGGTTCCAACACGTTCAGCTATGCACAATTTAGAGGAAGAAATTCCTATACTAGATCTCACTGCAGATTTCCCAAAGAAAAAAAAAGAAAAGAGGGAAAAAAAGGCAAGAACAAGAGAGATAAGCCAGATAGTGAAGAGAAAAAATCTAAAAATAAAGAAAAGAAGAAAACAGAGAAGAAAGATTTGAAAAGGGCAAGATTGGAGTTCTTGGATAAAACAGAAAAATAGGAAGCAGCCATCAGAGCTAGCGCTGCAGCTGCTTCATTGAGCCAGGCTCCAGCTACTGTAGAGGTAGATGCTACGAGTGGGGAGAAGATAGTAAATGATGTTGTAGCAAGGTCAGAGACCCAGGATCCTCAGGCTTGACTGTGTTCAGGTATATCCTAACACTTAGTGCATTTTATTTTTGATTTTCAGTTGAGGGTATAGGGAAACTGTTGTTGTAATATGTTCTATAAATAATTTGGAATAGTACAAGTAATTGAGGCAGTTAGCTTGTTTTGTAATTTTTGAGTACCTCTTTAGTGGTATATTCTTTCATGAATTGTATGAATTGCATCTAGTGTGACCACTGTGTATCTGTTTGTGGCATTAGTGTGGGAAATAATTAACCCATAGAAAACAAATGCATGAAACGGATGAGTAGTAATATGCTATATACTTGTGTGCTATGTTTGTGTAAGGTCTTACTCAGTTCCCATTGTGCGTTGAATCTAGAACTTGCCCAGTTAGACATACCATAGTCATAGGATAGGCGTTAGGAAAAGATCATAGGCCGTTTTTGCATGTTAATCCATTTTAGCTTAAATGACTGTCCAAATGTGAATAATATCCCTTGATCACTTTTTGCGCCTAAATAGCCCAGTTCTTTCTTATACACCTTTCACCTTGCCATTACATCAAAATGAACCTATTTTGGCTATGGTCCTCCTTGGACACTTTGCACCTTGACTTAGGCAAATAACCTAAGTTGATGGTGGCTACTATAGGGGTGCGTGATGCATTATGAGTATGCAGAGAGGTAAGAAAAGGAAAATGAACAACAAGTTGGGTGTAGTGAAAAAGAAAAAAGAAAACTAAAGAAGTTAATCTAATGCTTGAACAGAAAACACCCATCTTGAGAATGCTTGACAAATAAAAGAGGGAAGCAAAGAAGGTCAAAAGTTGAAAACCTGAAAGTTAATGTAGTAACAAGGAGGTGTACTCACTATGAAATACCCATGAATATTATACCAGCCCTAAGCCTACATTACAAGCTTAAAAAGAGCCCTATAGTTATCCTAACTGACTTGTCTGAACACTTAGATACTAACTATAAGGGAAATCCTATGGCATTTGATGCGCAATGTTGGAACTTCGTTCTGAGAGTGAGTCTTACGTTCATCCCTATGTCTATACATGTGAATTTGAGTGAGAAAGGGATTTTTTGTTGTGAGGGAACACCAGGTATATTGCTATTAACTGCTTTGTTCGGATAATATAATTTGGGTATGTGCTAGGCTGTTATTGCCATATCCAGATACATATGAGTTACATGGGTGTTTTCGAATATTAGATACACTTGATTTTACTTTGATTGATCATGGAGATGGTGCATGTATTATGACTTGATGAGAGTAGTTAGATGCTGAATTGTACTTTGTATACTCCTAGTTATGTTTGGGTTGCTTGAGGACAAGCAATTGTTTAAGTTGAGGGTTTTGATGTGTGAGCCGATGCTAACACATTTGAAGATTTTAACTCTGAATAATTGCGAGTTCTTAAGCAACTTTTGTTGTTTTTGATTGCATTTAATGTGTTAGTGCAAATACAAGTGATCGGGGAGGAAACCAAAGGAAAGAAGAATAAATCAGCTGAAATCTGGTGTAAATAAGCTGAAGTTTAGCTGATGCCAATTCTGAAGCACGGTCATACATGGGACAGGCTGTCAAAGTTGCCGTCAAGCTTAGATAGAACTTGATAAACTGAGATGAAATGTGACGACGTTTAGGACGGACCGTCAAATATGTGACATGGCGTCAAAATCACCGTCAACCAGAAGCAGAAAATACTAATTTCCAGTGAAGTTGTGACGGCAGTTTTCACGCGCCACCAAGAATTTTGACACGCCGTCAGGTTTGCTGTCTGAAGAGTAAAAAGATAACAATTCACTGGAACCTTTGACGATATCTCACACACGTCGTTAGACATCTGACACGCCATCAATATCATTGTCGTCCAATCCGTAGAGAAAACTAAAACTTTAATTTTATTTCCATATTTAGGGTTGACTATTTAAAGACTTTGTTTAGTTTTTTTTTCAGGGATGGATCATTAATTATCAAAGATCTTCTGAAAAGAAGCACGTAACATTTCTTTATCTTTACCATGAAATATTTTTCTTCTTTCTTTAAAAAAGAACTTATCAACTATTTTTGGGTTTCTATCTCGTGAGTAAATTGAAGAAACTACTTGTTGTTTTTCATCCATTCATAAGTTTATCCTTATTATGATGAATTCAACTTGATATTTTGTTCATCAAATCATGAGCGGCTAATTCCATTATCCGGAGTTATGGTATCCATGGATTAGGGTCTGATAGGTTACTAGGCATTTAAAGAATTCAAAGAGTAGTAGGACGTCTTGAAATTCTGTTGTTTTGACTAAAATTTATTGGTAAAACATTAGATTATGCCTTAGGTTTTATTTGCTTCTATCAAAGAATTAAAGAATGAAATATTTTATCACTTTATTGGCTAAAGAATTAAAATTGCATACCGAATTGGGAAAAAATGACAATTGACTGGGATAGAAGTAGTTTTTTAGAATATTGACTCAACCAAATTGTCCACATAGTTCTCGAAACAATACACAGTTTCACAAAAAAATTGACTCAAACGGATATTCGAGTGCAAAGTTATGAAGGTTTATAGTTTCACCATTTTATAATTACTTTTTTCTATCTCCTTTCACTCGCTATTTTTGATTGACATTTTTGTCTATGGTCTTTAGAAATTACCAATTATTAATAATAGGCGAAGTAAGAAGGGTCTGAATGGCACTTTCAATATTTAAAATTATATTTTAAAAAATGAGGTAGATAGAATAAGTTAAAATGTAAATTTAAAGAAGTGTTAAGGATAGGTGATTAAGATTAACTGTTAGTTTTAGGGGATTGGTACAAATTAATTAGGTGATTATCCAAATGTACAAAAGTCTTACTTAGTAGATGCACATTTTTTTAAAGTGTGGTGGTTAAAAAATTGTTGTCTTTTGGCAAACTAGATTTATGTTTCGTCAAACATATATTTATTGCCTTGTTCCTCCTTAATTACATGAATTACTTTCTCCGTTCGCTTTTACTTCAACAACAACAACAAACTCAGTGTATTTCCATCAAGTACGGTCTGAGAAGGGTAAAATGTACGTAGTCCATACCGCTACCTCCGAATAAAATGTACGTAGTCCATACCGCTACCTAAATAACAAATGAGAAATAATAAAAATAGAGATAAGGGACACACGAAAATAAGTGCAATGCGAAAGTAAAAATAGGGAATAAGAAATAGGAAAGGACACCCCCTAGTAGTAACATACACTAGCGGCTCCTACCAATGGACACAGTCCTAGGATTACTAACCCAGCTACACCAGAGCAACTACTAGTCTTCTACCACACACGAACTAGTCTTCTACCTTTATCTGCGACCTCCGCACTTCCTATCTAGGGTCATGTCCTCTGCATCAATCCCAAACGAATGCTAAACTAAATAAAAATGCTAACTACAAAAATTAAAAATTACTTACACAAATCCTTATTTTCCGTTAAATAGCATATAGCTAGCATAATTACCATTAATTCATCATTAAATAAGATTAACAATGGGATTTTATTGTTTTGACAAAAATTATCCGTTGCTAATTCGTGTTAAATTTGTATGATATTGAGGTTAGTTATATAAATTTATGCAAGATCTTTTTATTGATTAAAAGTCTACTATGGCTTTATGAATCAAATATACAAAAGCAAATAGACTGTTTTTACATTGTACAAAAAGTATAAAATGAAAATTTTGTAAGAAAAAAAAAAGTGTAATGTGAATTAGTTGACTTGTAAAATGAAATTCTTTTATTTTTAAAGAAAATTTTAAATGTAATCTTATCTCTCTTTTCTATCATTGTTTTCAGCCAACTTAATTTTTTGTTTATTTGTGATTTCTTTTCTATTTATGTTTTGCGGATTATTAACTTTTGTACAAATTGTCACTCTCCTTTTTTAGTTTCTTCATTCATAGTTATGTTATCTTATTTTATTTTAATTTATTTTGAAGGAGACTTATTCTTGAAATTATGGAATCATGGAATGCACAAATGGTGTGAGTTTCTCAATGAAAACATTTATCCTAGTTAATTTTTTCGATGTTGTTTTCTCTTTTTATGTTTGTATAACTTTAGTTTTTTTTTAAACTATAATTTACTACTATTTTATGATATATATTTTTTTCTCCTTTAACGTTCTCAATATTTTAGATTTGAATATTTTACCTTAACCAAAGAAATTTACGTAAACCACGCTTTATCTTGGAACATATAGTTTTAAAAACATTATTTTATGGGGTTTGATAACTTTCTTAAGTTGTAAGAGTGGGGTAAAATATAACTTTTGATTGAGACAAGTAATATGATAAAATGAGAATAGAATAAAAGAAAATGATTTTTCAGTGAGTTTTTTTCAAGGAAATGGTTGAGCTACATTTAAATGGATTAAATCATAGTTTTGGTCAACAAATGTATTGAATTAAAACTTGTAAATGTTTGTGAGTAAGTGGATTTTTGTATTCGTTTATATGTTTTTAATGGACTCTCCTTTATAACAAATAAGAGATTTGAAAAAATAATTATTTTATGTCTGTCTTATAACGAGGTACTCTTTTTTTGACGTGCTTCATATAAATTAAGCAGTCAAAACTCAAACATGTTCTTCATTTTGTTTAGTATATTTTGTTCATATGCAATAGAACTTCAAATACTTTTAATTTCATTTATCATGATTATTAAATACTTAATATTAATAAAGTGGAAAAAGTGATTTATTGAGTAACTTTTCATATTACTCCCTTTTTAAATTTGTTTTTTTAATCCATTTTCTTAAAAAATTATTTCTTTATAAATTGCTTATTAATTTCAACTTTTTACATAACGTGTTCACACACAAAATTAAAGATTATTTTGGTACATCCTATTATTTTTAAATTATAAAATTCAAATTTCTTCTTTACTTTTTAAAACCTCGTGTAAAGTCAAAGTTCAACAAATAAATCAAAATGAAGGAAATAATTTTTAGTCAAAAATTGAAAGAGTAATATGAGTAACTCTTTTTTCCCAAATAATTTGACACATTTTCGTTTGGTAGAAATGCATGTATTAGCTTTGTGTATTACTAATATTTTATTGAATATATCTTTTCATCCTATGCACTACTAATTTAAGTGTTATTTATACGCTTACATTAATATTAAGGTGTGTATTACTAATATGTGAAAATCCATGGTATTAGTAACACAATAGATTCTAATGCATACGACACCTGGCGCATTATTCCAAGGATGCCCTAAAGTTTCCCCACCGAACTGTAGCAGTGCATTACAATGATTAAGGACGTAATTATCCCTCAAAATTCTTTCCACATTCTTTCCATCATATTTAAGATTATTCATGTCTAGAATGACTAAAGACGCATTGTAAACAAATGTTTTTTTTAAAAAAATAAATTATGCAATCCATATTATTTTTAATAGATTAAATCAAATACTATATAAAAAATATAAATATAACTAACGCAAGTATTACTGACTTACTATATTTTACATTATTATTACACACCCTACCAAAAAACCTTATTCTCACAAAAGCTTAATTAATGATAGGAGTAAATACAACACAACTTGTTAATTCCAAGGTCATGAATAGACACAAGTTTAGCCAAGGGTACAATTGGCCAATTAAAAATAGTAGAGGGGGAAATTCAAACTAATCACCTTTTAAGATGTGTTTGGTAGAAAGGTAAATATTTTTCGGAAAATGTTTCTGTATTTTTTAATGTTTGAAAAACATTTTCTTCATTAAAAAACGAAGACCATAACTTCTTAATGGAAATAGAAATAAATTCTATAAGTCACATTACTGTATGCTTATTGTATCCTCCCACCCAATATTATTTTTTGCTCAATTAAGTATAAATTACTTTTGAGATAATAATCTTTTTTGCTTACTTACCAAACTTCAAGAAACCAACTTATGAAACATTACATATGTTTATGTATTCTCCGATCCACCCAACACCCCCAATTCCTACCTCTTGACCATTCCACTCCCACCACCACCAAGGCCCCACATCCCTCCCCCCTCCCCCCTCTACATATATTTTTTTGCTAAATTATATATAAATATTTTTTTTTCTTACTTATCAATCGTCAGATTACATACAAGAAACCAACTTATTTTTGAAAAAAATATTTTCATACCAAACACACCCTTAACATAAAATAATTTATGACTCTTTATTGAATATTTTTCAGAATGGACAAGTATATCTATAATTACTTGGTTACAAAGGGGTTGCATAAGACTGCTGAGATATTTGCAATTGAAGCAAATGTTGTAAATCCCAAAAATGTATGTAAGTTTTTTTTATTTAAATTTATGATAAATTTGAACTCATTAAAATAATTATTAGAAGTTATTTACGTGTGACTTATAACTTGTGTGTAATCATGAAAGTAGTTGTGGATGCTTGGATTATAGTAATCGGAGTAGTATGATTATGCTATATTATTGATAGATTTCATTGTCACAATATTAGTGATGGAGTCAGAATTATTATTGAAGTGGTTTAAAAGTGTACACACGAATTAATCTTGTACAAGGTTCATCATCTATTATATATACCCAAAAAATAATTTTATCTAAATATAAATAAAGTAATTTTCCACAGTAGGTCAACCCCTTCCTTATATGCTAACTCTGACCCGACACAAGACATATCAATAATTTTCTATTCTAAATCGAAAGAAAGTCAAATTTGTCTAAATACTAGACATAAAACAGTGGAGGCTACTCTTTTATTTGATGATTATATATATATTTTTTTAACAATTATATTATTCCGTTGATTTTATTTTTATTTTGAGTTTATAATAAAAGATACATTTAAATTGCCACTTTTTTCCCACGAGTTTTGTACTTTTAATTAAACTATATATATATATATATATACATACATATATATATATATATTGTATATGAACTATTATTATCTATGTATTAAAATTCATTTTGAAATAATTCAAAGCTTTGTCCCGCCTTGCCCCGTTTAACTATCGCCCTACCATGTCCTGTTTAACCTTTGTACTGCCCCGCCCTACTCTTGTCCCGCTCCATTATCATTTTGAATCAATTGTTTTATTTTCCCATCTGAAGGATAGTGATAGTTAAAGGTTGTCTCCATATGAGCTATAACTCACGAATAGTTGTAAAATTAGTTACCGATGCTTGGGTTAGGATAGGTTGCGTAGATTGTAAATCCCTTTGGGCAGTGAGCCTTTCTCGGACTTAGGGAGAATGCAACATACTTCGTGTAGATGAATACCCTTTTATTTGATGACTCTGTTATTTTAAAGAACTTCTTTATTCCTTTGACTTCATTTTTAAGTGAGATAATGTTAAAAAAAACACATCTGAATTATCATAGTTTCATATCTTTAACTATAGTTGTTCTCTTTTCCTAAATCAACCATCAATATCTATATATTAAAAACACCTCAATTATCAGTTGTTCCTTTTTTTAAATAAAATAGATTGGATGGAATGATAGATAACTAATGTCATTCTTTGAAGCTTTTAGTGCACTTATTTGAGGTTAATTTTATTAGAAAGTGTTTTTCATATTTCTAAAATTGTATTAATTGCTATTTTTTTAATTTCAATTATTTAATTTCTGATATTTTTTAGATATCGAATCTCCAGAGGGATATTTAATGGAATGGTGAGATGGGTTTTATGATATATACAATACTTATTAGGCTGAGAAGGCCCAACTATCCTATGTTAAGGTGTTACCTAAACTTTTTCAAGTTAAATTCATCTTTTCGATGATTATTTAATCTAAAGACATGATTTTTTAAAATTCTCAGGATGCATGGACTGCTGACAATGTGGGATATCATATCCCTTCTGATGTGCCAACGTATTCTCCAAATACTGCTACACCGGTTAGCTCTCCTACCAGACAATCGTTTGAGCCTAATTTTATATATTGTAGCGTCTCTGTTAGACCTGTCAATACGGGTCGGCCCAGACTATTCTAATTAGTCCACATGGGCTAGTCCATATGGGCTTTAGGTTTAACGGGCCGGGCCATCAAAATGATGGGTCAAAAACACCAACTCCACACCATTACTCTGTGGGTTATGGGACTCACGGGCCAGCCCACTTTTTAAAAAATAATATTTCCTAATTTAATTTTAGAATATTAATAAAGATAAATATTATCAGACAATATTACATAATGTTAATGCTTATTAATCAAGTCTCCAACACCCCTAAAAAATATTCTTAATAGTGAAATTAAATAACTTTTGACATGATATCCTTTGAACCAATTAAAAAAACTAATAAACAATCTAAATAGTTGCATTTACCTGACTTACGGGCCAGCCCACGGGCTACTCCAACCCATATTGCTCAAGCCCTACGGGCCACAGGTTTATATGGGTCGGACTAAGAAGCCCTGTTCTTAAATGGGCTACAAAAGCTAAAGCCAATACCATCAAATTACATGCCGGGTTGGGCCCGACCCATATTGACGGCTCTAGTCTCTATAGTAATGTCGTTATTTTGTTTAACCATAGGTACACGATATATCTCATGTGGAGCCGGCCTTCCACCTAACGACACGTGAGGATGAAGTGAGGGCGGATTTAAGGTTTGTTGAGATTGATCATATGAGTCAAGGGGTGCCATATGTAACCGATTCTATGTAACAACGTTACATTTATTCCTAATATGGAGCAGCATTTTTGCATTTTGTTCACTTAACTTAATGTTTTATCTATTCTGCTTTGGTTTTATGCAATTCAATTATGAATGTAAAATTGAATTGACAATTAGTTATCCATAGATATTTCATAATGTAAGTCATCAATTTGGTTGTTGAAGTTCATGAATAAGAAGATCGATCTCTTACTCTATTTGATGTTCATGTGTCATACACAACCAATAGAGCAGATCCTGAGTATGCCTCAACAGTCGGAGGGCAAAGTATGCTTAGATTTCTGAGACAACAGTAATTTTTATATTTTTTTATTTTTTAAAGTTCCGACATAACTGACAAGGTTTTATCCTTCTAGGAAGAGGGAGAGGGAGATAATATTAGCTTTGAACGAACTGTGCAAATAGAACCAAACTCTCGCCCCCTTAAAAAGATTAGGCTTTCAGTGCCAGAACCTTCTGAAGCAGGTTCCTTGTATTATTTTTGGTTTCAAATACTTAGCTTTTTATTTTTTTAGAATCTTTTGTCATTGATCTTGATAATGCATGTGAGCCCGCCTAAGTTTAGAGTCTTATACATCGACTTAATATGCATTTTTAACCAAATATCAAAATCAACTTTTGTTAGCGTATGAAAATGGTATGGTTGTTTGGATGATATATTTGTCAATTATAAGATCTTCAAGGACAATTAAATGGTTCTCTGTTATAACGGAAACTCATATTAGATTCTTTGTTAATGATCGTTATCAGGTTGTTTCACCGGCTCTAGCTCTGTGATGCAGCAAACTCCCTAGTTTAATCAAGATCATGCAATTTTACGATCTTCCTCTGCGCATGGCATTAAGAAGGTGATAAACTTGAGAAAGATCACAATTCATTAGCTGTTATACAGTATATGTAGGCTATATATGCCATGAACAAACACAAATGAAATTTTGTTACTTCTTGTTCATTTTAAGAATTTTAACTTTTTTTAGTTGATGTTTTTGATTTCTCCAATTCTTAATGGTTGTTGCATGTTTGCTAATCAACATAGAAAAAATAATCAATACAAGCAGGAAATATAAAGTATTACAGTGGCTATGTTATAGTGCAGTGTCTTGATGATGAATGTTAAGGATGCTAGTACATTTAGATGCAGCATTGAGGTTTTAGGTTTCAATTCTACAAGTAATCATAAATGTAAGAACAACAACATATCTCTAGTATATTCCCATCAAGTCGTCTTAAATGCATAACCAATAAAGGCTCAAATCTAATATTATTTTCTAATGAATGGGTAGTACATGGGGACCAGGTCCCTATTTCCCCAGATGCAATAGGATAACAGTAGAAAGAAAAATGATTTAATAATGTAAAGCACACACAATGTTTACGTGCAAACCTCCTTGCTCAAGGGAGAAAAAAAACACGACCCGTCTCACGGGATTTCCCAAATCTCCACTAATCTTCAAGCAACCAAGTGATTACAAGCTCCTATAATCACTACCTCTTGCAACAACTCTACTACAAGACAAGTATAGTAACTCTACCACACCTCAACTGACAATGATCCTAGATAACTCTACCCAGGACTCAACACATCGAAAATGGTAAGTTAAACTTGATCAACTTACAAACGACTCGATCAATTACCTATAACTGATGCGACCCGAACTAAGACTTAGACAAGATAAAATATTATTAACCTTTATATATCAAGAGTAGATTAACAATATGAGAGCAAAACACAAACAACTCAAGACACCATAAGACTAAATGAGCACTTAATCAGGTCCCTTGATGATGTATGAGTTGTGTTCAAAGAGACGACTATTGCTATGAAAAACAAATCTTGATTTTGTAAAAGTTGACTTTTATTATGTTTAAGTATTTCTTTTATTTGAGACAACAAAACCTAGAACTTCTCCCATTGATCAAGGCTGAACATCTCTATTGTCATGCTACCAACTTTCTGTAGGAAAGTACATCTTCCAGCCGTAGTAGGCTTGTCATCTTCAAAGAGAAACTCCATATGAGACCTATGGATACTGACTTAAGCTTTGATCAGGTCCTTTGTGGAACTGTTTATGAATTATCAAAGCTCCAAGGGTGTAATATTTTGCGCACGATTGTTTGAAGACTTGGTCTTAATAGAAAGTGTGGCTTTCCATAAGAGGCGAGTATAGTGACTTGGACCTGCTGTGGTGATGATAAGTGTGTGCTATGTGATCGGATGCAGAAAGAAAATGCCTCTCATCTTTTTGCAGTCTGATGTGTATCTATTGTAGTACTAGAGTTTTGATGATATTACTGGAATTTTGATGATCTACAAACTATTCACTACTATAAAAAACTAAGAAAACTGACCACAGATTGTGGTTGGAAAAACTGGCCACACGTGGTCGTTTTTTTTTTAAATTTTATATAATTTCAAATTTCAAAATAATTTTTTCCATAATTTTTATATTAATTATTTATTATTTTATAAATAAAAATTAAAAATAAAATAAGAAAACCAACCACTTACATTTATTTTTTTAAAAAAAAATGATTAAAAAATATTTTAAAAAAACCAACCACTAGTGGTCGGTTTTTAATGATTATTTTTTCAATTTTTTTTTTTAAAAAAACCTACCACTTGTGGTCGATTTTTGAACTAAAAAATATAATAAATAAATAATTTTTAGTGATCAATAATTATATATATGTAATCAAATATATATATATATATATGTATGTATATATATATATTTTATTTTTATTAGAAATAATTATATATATATTTTTTTCAAAATACACGTATTACACGATGTCGATAACGGTCTGTTATAAGGTAATATAATTGTGGATGTGATATATATAGTACTCATTCAAACGTTCATTTACATACATTCATACATACATATACATATATATATATATATATATATATATATATATATATATTATCTGGTGATCGATTGATGAACGATGTAGTCAACACCTAATATTGTATTAAGATAATCAAATATAATTCATCGATCACTCATCTGAGTAAGTATAAGAAGCACATCGAATTATATTATTGGATAATATACTTGTGTACGTATTTGATAGATATAGTACGTATTTAGAACTTGAAATAGTCGATAATGTGTATATGTGTGTGTATGTATAGGTATATATATATATACATATTGTAGAGTGAAGGTATATTAATGAGATATGATAATGTAATCGATAATTCATCAGAGTATTTAAATACGTTGTATATTATTATGGGGGTAGTAAAATCGTGTATTTGATGTTTATAGTACGTACATGAAAGCTGATAGACAATTAAATATAGGTATATACATATGTATATATATATATATATATATAAGGGTGTAGGAAGTAATCAAAGTGGTTTTCAGTTATAAGCTTACCATTTTTTACGATTTATCAATTCAAATATAATATTTTATTATTTTTCGTAAACATACACATTCACAATTATTATACAAAATACATTATCTATTATTATTGAAATAATAGATATTTTTTAAATTTGTGTATTTTCTAACTCAATTGTGTCAATTCATAACAATTTTAAGTTAATTTTACCCGATTTATTATAATTCTAGCCAAATTGTATCTAATTAGACTAAATTAAAATTTTCATCTAATTTTAATCAAAATCTTAATATTTAGGTCTCAGTCGTTATTAATATTTACTATTTATTATATATTATTTACTATTTTATATTATCCAAGTTCTTGCAATTTTAGTCTATTTTATTTAATTCATTACAATTTTAGCCAATTTATTACAATCATAGTCATTTTGTAATTCAATTTTTAAATTTTAGTCAAATCATGATTAAATTCTCAACCGTTGTTGACACCCAAATTTGACCTCCCGATACTACATTTAGGCTGCTATTTTAACAAAATTACTAATTTTTTAAATATTATTATTTTTTGCACATTTTTTTCTTGCATCAAATAGATTGTCGACGTGTCACATTCATGATTTAAATATATATATATATATATAAATTATTTTATTAAGTTTTAATATCATTTTATGATTTACTAATTCAAATACAACATTTTACATAATTTTATGAATTAACTTACTTTTTCACGTAATTGTGTGCACTCACATTTTTTGCAAATACACTGTATAAGTTTTGTATTATTTAATACTATTTGTTGATATTGTTATTTATATTATTATTTACTATTATTTATTAGCATATATATTGTTATTATTTATTATTTATATTATTATTGTTATTATTTAAATTATTGTTATTTATTTATTATTCTCATTATTCATTATTATTATTATTATTATTATTACATATTTAACCGCCCAATTAAAATTACCTTGCCTAATTCACTTACCTTTTAATCCAATTTTATTCAATTTCTTACAATTATAGCCTACTCTACTCAGTCCATTACAATCATAATTCAATTTCTTGCAATTCTATCCATTTTACAATCTTAGCCTAATTGCTTGCAATCCTAGCCACATTCTAACCTCACATAATCTTAAAATCCTAGTCGTTGATCGAAATTGATCTAATGACTGAGGTTTGAACTGCCTTTTTCCTTATTAAAAACAACCTAACCCTAATCCCTAGTTTCCAAAAAAAATAAAAAAAAGGTAGTCTCCCTTGGTCTCTCTCTCTAGGCTCTCTCCCTCTTACCTCCTTCATCGGCGACAATAGCATCGCCACCAGCGCCACTTCAACACCACCATGAGGTCCCCCTCGTCCTCCGCCTTCTCTACTCTAATGCCGTCATTGGCGTCGTCCTTTCATTCTAATGAAACAACCCCCATCGGTGCCTCTCTCCCCTTCGTGATGTTCTATCTTCGACCAGACCTCACCAGTCATGGCGTCACCCCTCCACTACTACATCCATCACATCATTGCGGCGAGCCAACCCAGAGCCATCGCTGGCTTCTTCTATCGGTCCCCATACCTCCATCAATGGCGAACCAGCTATGCAACCCTTTTCTCATCAAAAATGATGAATTCTGAGAAAATCCGTCTTAGGTTTGCTATATGTTCAAATTCGTACTTTTTTATCTATTTTCTCTTGTGAACGATCCTATTAAGATCTAATTGTGAGTTTTGAGTTAAATCCTCCAATTTTTGTGTGTTGTTATGTGCCTAAACTAGCATTGTGGGAGAAATCTCAAAAATACGTGACACTTGCACTATCATTTTGACTAGATTGTTTTGAATGTATGTTTATTTATATCTGTTAACTAACATATATTTCCTTTCCTCTTCTTTTTAAATGAGCAAATCTGCTGGATTTTGATTGTCAATCCCCTATTCTAATTTCAAATTTTCTTATATTCATATATCGACATATGTAATAGTTGTATTTTTGTATGATTTTCGTTTGCCCTAAGCTATGACTTGTGGATTCGTGAATTGTTAATGTAATAGTATATAGTTCAACGTGTAATCTTGATTTCTCCATGTATAGGTGATTTTTTGTACTTAGTTGAGTTGTTCGTAATTATTTGAATAATATTGAACCTGATTGTGCGCAAATTAAGGAGTAATCTCCTTATATCATCCGCCTTCTCCCTCTCTCTATACTTCTCTCTACCCTTCTCTCCCTCTAAGACCTCTTCACCATCAATGGTGGCGCCGCTGCTGCCCAGCCGTCATGGTTGTCTCATTTCTCTTGAACTTGTGGACTATTTTGGATGTAGGTTTTGGTGTGTTCTTGGTCGCTGGTCGTTCTTTTATGAAAATATGTACTACTAACTTGAAAATGGTTAAGTTTACTTACTTGAAAATGGATACATATACAAGTGTAGTTATTTGAAAATGGTTAAGTATAGTGACTATCAGAGCCTAAGGTTTTAGGTGTCCTAAGGAGTCTGACAAACCGTGTTAAGTAGAGTCTTGATCATCGGGGTGTAGCGTGCCACATCTATGAGCAAGAGGCTACAAGATCTTTTAGGAAAAAGTGTGATTCTTGCTTTCAGAAGTCTATCGTGGTTAAAGTGTCTCTCTCTGCTATTGATTTGTGCTCTCCTCTTTCAGAAATATGCCTCCATGTTAAGCGAGAAGAAATAATGATGGTTAGCAACCTCAACCCGCTGACCCATTGAATGAAAACGTGTCTCATGCAAAATTTTGGGCAGCCTTTCAGGCGCTGGCCTAAGCTGTTACTACAAATATTTAGGCCAACCCGGCCCTGGCTTCAGAGCAGCAGGGAGGCGATTCAGCTGCTTCCAGGATCCATGACTTCATGCGGATGAATTCGCCGAAATTCTATGGGTCCAAGTCCGATATGAATCCACGCTTGTTTTTAGAGGAGGTGTGGAAGATTAATCAGGTGATGCATATATCTGAGGAACGTAGTATGGAGTTGGTTGCGTATAGGTTGAAATACCTTGCTTATGACTGGGTTGTTACTTGGAGGAAAAGTAGAGGTGAGGGAGTTGTCCCTATAACTTGGCAAGAATTCCAGGATGCATTCTTGGATAAGTTTTCCCCTTTGGATATGAGGGAGGAGAAGGTGGAAGAGTTTATAAACCTGCGACAGGGCTCTATGACTGTTAGAGAGTACTGTCTAAAGTTCAATCAGTTGGCCAAGTATGCTCCGGACTTAGTGGCTGATAATCGGGCTAGTATGAGTAAGTTTGTGACTGGAGTGTCTAGTTATATGGTTAAGGAGTGTAGGTCTGCTATGCTAAATAGTGAGATGAATCTTTCTAGGCTGATGACTCATGCCCAAAAGATTGAGGCAGACAAGATTAAGAAGAGAGATAGAATGAGATGGAATAAGAGAGCTAGGTTCGAGCAGTACGGATAGGGTCAGATTAGATCGCAGGGAGGGAGTTGCCCTCAATATTAGGATTGTTCGTCTATACCAGCACCATCATCTGCTATTGCTCCCGTGCCTAGAGGTAGGCAGGAGCAAAGTACCAGGTCATATGCATCCAGGTACCAGTACAGTGCTGGCAGTAAGCCACATCATCCCCTGTGTCCTAAGTATGGTAGGGCTCATTCGAGTGAGTGTTTGGGTGAGAAGAGGGGTTGTTTCCATTGTGGAGACATGGGTCACAAAGTTAGAGATTGTCCAGAGGATGGAAAAGGGCATCGTGAATATCGCTCTAAGACCCAGGCTCAGACTGTTATTGCTTCAGTTATAACGACTCGCCCAGCCCCAGCTCAGGGCGCCTCTTTTAGCAAAACTGGCGGGCAGCGCCAGAATAGATTCTATGCTTTACAGTTCCGCCAAGAATAGGAGGACTCTCCCGATGTTGTTACTGGTATGCTTCGTATATTTCAGTTTGATGTGTATGCTTTGTTGGATCACGAATCCAGTTTCTCATATATTACACCTTTGATTACAGTGAATTTTAAAATGAGTCCTGAGATTATTCCTCAGCCTATCCTAGTTTCTACCCCAGTGGGTGATTCGATTGTTGCCCAAAAAGTGTATAAAAAGTGTCCTGTTACCGTTCTTCATAGAGTCTTGTTGGCTGATCTGATTGAGTTTGACATGGTAGATTTGGATGTGATTCTGGGTATAGACTAGCTGCATTCTTCTTATGCCTCTATTGATTGTCAGACCCGAGTGGTCAAGTTTCAGTTTCTGGGTGCATCCGTGTTTGAGTAGTCTGGGAATTTTGTGTCACTAAAGATTCATTTTATCTCTTACCTCAAAGCTAGAAAGCTTATTTCCAAGGGGTGTATTTACCATTTGGTTAGAGTCAAAGACACTAAGTCTGAGACCTTAACTCTCTAGTTTGTTAACGTCGTCAATGAGTTTTCTGATATCTTTCTAAATAATCTCCCAAGGGTACCTCCTGATAGAGAAATAGAGTTTGGGATTAATCTTCTTCCCGATACTCAGCTCATTTCTATTCCTCCTTATCGTATGGCCCCTGCAAAACTTAAGGAGTTAAAAAAGAAACTCAAAGATCTATTAGATAAGGGTTTCATAAGGCCCAGTATTTCTCCTTGGGGTACTCCTGTGTTGTTTGTGAGAAAGAAAGGTGGCTCTTTGTGTATGTGCATTGATTACCGCCAACTGAATAAAGTCACCATAAAAAATAAGTACCCCCTTCTAAGAATAGATGATTTGTTTGACCAATTGCAAGTTGCAAGTTATTTCTCCAAGATAGACCTTCGTTCTGTCTATCATCAACTCAAAGTTAGGGAGTGTGGCATCCCGAAAACCACTTTTCGAACTCTTTATGGCCATTTTGAGTTTCTTGTAATGTCTTTCAGTTAACTAATGCCCCAGCAGCTTTCATGGACCTCATGAATCAAGTGTTCAGATCGTACCTGATATGTCATAGTGTTCATCGATGATATATTGGTGTACTACCGTAGTGAGGATAAACATTTTGATCATCTCTGAACTATCTTGCAAACCCTTAGAGATCACAAGTTGTTTGCCAAGTTCAATAAGTGTGAGTTTTTGCTAAGGTCAGTTGCTTTTCTGAGTCAACCATTTATTCCGAGGGTATTAGAGTTGATCCCCAGAAGACCGAAGCTGTTAGAAATTGGACTAGACCTATTTCTCCGATTGATATATGAAGTTTCTTGGGCTTAGCTAGCTATTACAGCCGTTTTGTTGAGGGTTTCTCCTCTATAACGTCTCCTATGACTTGGTTGACCCAAAAAAAAGTGAAGTTCTTGTGGTCTGAATCTTGTGAGAAGATTTTTCAGGAGTTAAAGACTCGACTCACTTCAGCCCTTGTTTTGACTTTGCTTTATGGTGTTGATGGTTTTGTGGTGTACTATGATGCTTCAAGAGTTGGGTTGGGTTGCGTATTGATGCAGAAAGGTAAGGTGATAACTTATGCTTCTAGATAGTTGAAACCCCATGAGAAAAATTACCCTACCCATGACCTTGAGTTGGCTACTGTTATGTTTGCTTTGAAAATATGGAGACGCTATTTGTATGGTGTCTATGTTGATGTTTTCACTGATCATAAGAGTTTGCAGTATGTGTTTACCTAGAGAGAATTGAATCTTAGGCAGAGACGATGGTTAGAATTATTAAAGGACTATGATATGAGTGTGTTGTACCATCCGGGCAAGGCCAATGTTGTGGTGGATGTCCTAAGTAGAGTGTCCATGGGTAGTGCTTCTCATATGGTAGAAGGTAAGAAAGATTTTGCTTGTGATGCACATTGTTTGAATAGATTGGGGGTTAGGTTTTTTGACTCTACTGAAGGTAGTATAGGGGTTCAGAGTTGTTCCAAATCCTCCTTGGTTTTGGAAGTGAAGGAAAAGCAATACTTAGATGCTAGTTTGGTCAGACTAAAGGAGTCAGTCAAGGACCAAAAAGTAGAGGTTTTCTCCCAAGGGGGAGATGGTGTGTTAAGATTGCAGGGTAGATTGTGTGTCCCGAATGTTGATGATCTGAGATAGAGGATTATGGCTGAAGCGCATGGGACGTGATATTTTATTCATCCTGGTGCCACCAAGATGTATCGATACTTGCGAGAAATCTATTGGTGGAATGGCATGAAGAAAGATATAGCAGCGTTTGTAGCTAAGTGTGCAACATGCTAACAGGTTAAGGTTGAACACCAAAGACCTGGTGGTATGATGCAAGAGTTTAGTATTCCCACCCAGAAGTGGAAAGAGATAAATATGGACTTCGTGATTTGTTTTTCTCCTTCCCAACGCCATCATGATTCCATTTGGATTGTGGTTGATAGGTTGACTAAGTCTGCTCATTTCTTGCCTATTCATATTTCATATACTACCGAGGATTATGCTAGATTGTATATCCGAGAGCTAGTCAGACTACATGGAGTTCCCTTGTCTATCTTTTCGGATAGGAGTACTCAGTTCACTTTGCAATTTTGGAAAGCTTTTCAGAAGGGTCTTTGTACCCAAGTTCTTTTTAGTTTTGCTTTTCATCTGTAGACCGGTGGTCAGGTTGAGCGGACCATCTAGACTTTAGAGGATATGTTAAGAGCTTGTGCACTTGACTTTAAGGGAAGATGGGATGATCACTTACCGTTGAAAGAGTTTACTTACAATAACAGTTTCCACTCTGGTATTGGCATAGCTCCGTTTGAAGCGTTATATGGGAGGAAGTGTAGATCACCCATAGGTTGGCTCGAGGTGGGTGAAGTGGCTATGAGTGGTCCTGATTCGTTATTTGAGGCTATGGAAAAAGTTAAGTTGATTAGGGAAAGGTTGAAAAGCAGAATCGTTAGAGGTCATATGCAGATGTTAGAAGGAGAGACCTTGAGTTTGAAGTTGACGACGTAGTGTATTTGAAAATTTCACCCATGAGGGGGGTGAAGAGATTCAGAAAAAATGGGAAGCTTAGTCCCCGTTATGTTAGTCCTTAAAAAATTCTTAGCGGTGTTGGTAAGGTAGCTTATAAGGTCGAGTTGCCTTCCGAATTGTCCTCTGTTCATCCAATATTCCATATCTCCATGCTTAGAAAGCATATTAGTGATGCTGTGGTAGTGGATTCCTCTGTGAGTGCTGACATTCAAGAAAATCTTTATTTTGACGAGATTCCTATTGAGATTCTTGATTTCAGTGTCCGAAGACTAAAGAACAAAGAAGTTCCCTTGGTCAAGGTGTTCTGGCGAAACCAATCTGCTGAGGGTGAAACTTGGGAAGCTGAGGCGGATATGCGATCCAAGTACCCGCACCTATTTTCCGTTAACTCCGATCAAGCCGAAGGTACTGTTCTAATGAAATTAGTTTCATCCAATTTGGATATCGGAGTAAAACGTTAGGTTGATCTACTTCAGACTATCAAAACAGTCCACCAAAGGACGATTCGAGAATTATTAGATTTTTAGGGGCGTTTTGGTCATTCTGCCTCACCCAAAATCCGTCCAAACCCTATATTAATGCCTATTAGAAGAATTATATGTTATATTTCATCAAATTCCCTCAAAAAGAAAACCCTAAGCTCCTACATCCAACTTCAAGAACCTCCAAAGTTCACCATTAATTCTGCAAATTTATTCAAGATTCCAAGTTCCCAGTTCAAGAACTTCAAGAACCTCCAAAGTTCACCATTAATTCTGCAAATTTATTCAAGATTCCAAGTTCCTAGTTCAAGAACTTCAAGAACCTCCAAAGTTCACCATTAATTTTGCAAATTTATTCAAGATTCCAAGTTCCTAGTTCAAGAAATCCAAGAACCATCATACAAAGGCATGATTAACATCTCAAAAATGAGTATCGTTCTAAAGTTCATCATTCAAGGTATGTGGGGTTTTTCAACAAGAACTCTCTTTCGTTCTTATGCCCAAAAGTAATTTTCTTTACAAAGGCATGATTTTTATTTGATTTTTATGAATTTGAAGCATGAACCCATATCTTATGATGATTATTATGAAATCTTGATGTTTATGATTTTGAGAGATGAATTTACATTTGTGAAGATATAAAGCATGAATCTTGAATGATATTTATCATGAGTTATGCGGAATTCAGACATGCATGTTCATTACTGGTAGGTTATGAATCCACATTGAAAATTATATTTTTTTGAGAAAGTGTGTGTTATAAGCACGTTGATGTTGAATATTTGAGATATTTTGAATGATTTGACCTTTTGGTCTTAATGGAGTTGTTTTGAACTCGAGTGTGAAAAAACTCCACAACGTGGTTGATTTTGATAGATGGGATACATGATGGCTCCCGATGTATATTTATATATTACTAAAATTGTTTTGCTGTGGATTGTCTTTGAAATGATCTGAGCTAAGTCCGGGAGAAATCTTTAGCACCGAGTAGGAGGTATAAAGCGACTTTACTTCCCTAGAACTACGTGGCACCGTAGGAGTGAGCCTGAGGCTGATTTATATAGTGATCACTAGTTTGTATGGATTTGATATCGATAGTTGATGATAGGAGGATTTACACGCCTATAGTGCTATAATTGACCCATGTTTTAGCTAAGTTTTGAGGACAAAATATATAATTCATGCACTTTTAGTACTTTTTCCTGTAAGTGAGCTAACAAACGTGATTAGCAAGTTTTTAGGTATAAATGATGCAGATTTCAGCATTTTATGGATAACTTGACGCCAAAGAAAGCTTCACGAAAGAAGGAAGGGGAATCTTACACGCCAAGGACCAAAAGTGGCGCATGGAAAATCTGTCCTGGGCAAAAATAACAATTCTGAAGACTTTGGGGACTAGCAGTAACTTAGTAGGATTAGGATAATGATACATTAACCTAGTAGGATTGGGATAAGTAATGCATTAGCTTAGTAGAAATAGGATATGGGTATTATAAATACCCTATTCTGCTAGAGGTTTTAAGACATTCCTCTATTATTCTATTTCCAAATTCTCTTTCTAATAGATTCTACTTCTGACAATTCTTCTACTTTCAAATTCTTAATTTCTGCAACAAGATAAACGTTACTCAAACAAAGGATTCACGCCATTCTTACCCCTATACCTAACATGAGATCTTTATTGTGGTACAATGATAATGTCTATTGTGATTTTCTTTGCACTCATGAGTAGCTAAACTTCTCTGTTGGGGTTATGGAAGCCTTATGAGATACTATCTAAGGCTATGAGTTTTTGAATTCGTGTCACGTATGCTGCTTATATCATTATTCTCTTCATCTAAATCTAAATTCTTTGTGGCTGCAGACGCATAGAATAAACCAGTATAGCATTAACTTGTTTGAAAGAAAAGTTATATGTCTGGAAAAGAGATAATGTCAAGGTAATAGGTCACCAACCCCTGTTAAAAAGTTAGTGCCGTAACTGGATTAACCTCTTGGAGAATTTGTACCCTTAGACACGCTTTAAGCTCGAAAGAGTTAAAGTGAAATAGTCCTTGTTAAGGTCGAAAGACGCTTGGATTTACCATAGAATACAATTCTCTATAAGCACATGCATGTCTGAATTCCACATAACTCATAGCCAATAGAGACGTATAACTCATAAGGTGGACATAACCCTAACTCTCAATTCGCATTGTTTTACATCTTACTAAACATTCTTTCTTTTTACCTTGCTATTTTCTGTTTTTACTTTACTATTTTGATTACATTATTTGCACATTAAAATCCCCCCTTTCACGAGACTTGCACCAAAAGTCTAATAATCTTTGCTTACTTATTGACTGGCTATTCCCTGTGGGATCGATACCCAATCCAGTTGGGTTATATATTTGACAACGACCGCTTTACACTCTTACAAGAGCTGTAGATTGAGCGTTATCAAAAATTGGCATCGTTGCCGGGGAATACGAGTGTCAATTAAGTTTGTGATAATTACTAGACCCTTTGGTCAAAGATTCTCGTACTTTTACATTTAGTTTTTGTTTTTGTTCTCTGCAGGTTTTTATTCAGTGCATGCCCCATACTCGAAGTTCTGGTCAACCGTTATTACCTGTCAATCCTTAACCACAACGTATTGGCAGAATGGAGGCACAACACGAAATTGAAAGGATGGCTGCTCAACAGGAACAGGCGAGACTAGCTGCTCTAGCTGCCGCTCAAGTGCATCAATAGAATATTGATAACCCCGGGCGAGCAATAAATCCTGACGACGAGGACCTAGGTGATGGCGAGTTACTAAACCCTAGGCATACTGCTGAGATCGTAACATCTGCCAACAGAAGAGATCATCAAGCAAGGTTTAGGCATGAACACCGACCTGTACAACCAACTTTTGACCATGATGATGATGATCTTGATGGAGCCGGAGCCACAGGAGCCATTATTCCTCCACCATTGGCACCCGGAGCCAAGTTCAACATCACAAGCACCATGATTCAGTTATTGCAACTCAAGGGATTATTTGGTGGACTAGCCGGCGATGATCCGAATATGCATCTCATCAACTTTATTTCTACATGCAAGTCGTTTGACAATCCTGGCGTTGGTCAGAATGCAATTCGATTATGCCTATTTCCATTGTTTCTGTCTGGGGAGGCAACTCTATAGTTGAATGGGCTGACTCCTGATTCTATTACAACTTGGAGGCAAGTGAGAGACGCTTTCCTAGAAAGATTCTTTCTGCCATCCAAAAGAGCACAATTAAGAGATGAAATCAGAAACTTTCGGCAGCTTACAAACGAAGCTCTTCATGAAACATGGGAGAGGTTCAAGACGAAGCTTATGACGTGCCCAAACCATCACATGACCAATGTCCACCTAATGGAGATACTATACAGAGCCTTGAATTCAATAACTAAACCAGTGGTGGATAATGCGGCTGGAGGATCATTTATGGACCTCACCTTTGAGCAGGTAAGAAATATGCTAGATCGAATGACGAAGCAAAGTAGATCTTGGCATACCAGGGATTCTGAGGTAGCAAGCCCTACTATATCTATTGGCATGAATGCTGAACAAAGGAGAAGACAAGAAGAACGTGATCAAGATATGGCACACATAAAAACACAAGTGGATATTTTTACAAAGCATCTATTATCAGGGAAGACCAAAAAAGTCAAAGTTGTTGCGTTAAAAGGAAGAGACGAATCTGATTTAGAAGAAGAAGCCAACTACTTGAACAATCAGGGGGGTTTCCGAGGTAATACCCAAGGAAACAAGGTCGGAACTACTATGATAAATCTGGAAACAAGGACCAAGGTAGTTGGAAGAACAAGAATGAAAAGAGTGGTTTATACATTCCCCCAGGAAGACGTGACACCACCACATCTAGTTCCGGAAGCATGGAAGATATGATGGCTAAACTGTTGAAAGGAGTGAAAGCAACCAGCGCGGGAGTAACAGAGGTAATAAATGATTTTTCCTCAATGAAGCAATTGTTTGACTCACATTCCACTTCAATCAAGCAAATAGAGCAGCAATTGAGTCAACTTTCAGCAGCACTCAATCAAAGAAAGGCTGGCACCTTACCTAGCGACACTGTGCAAAATCCAAGGAATGACGGATCATGCATGGCTATTACTACCCGAAGTGGTAAGGTGCTGGAAACTTCATCCAAAGGCAAGCAAGTGGTTGACGAGGCAGCAGACATCAATGATAAGGCAAAAGGAGAAGCTGTTGTAGAAACCACCCACGACGTCCATGACGTCACACCGAGTATGTTGCAGCCTGAAAAGGCTGAAAAATGGAAGCAAGAGGAGAAGAAAACCATGGAGAAAACAATTCCTTATCCACCACCACCTTTTCCTCAAAGATTGAAGATGACTGCGGATGATACAGAGTTCAGCAAATTCATGAATATGTTAAAGCAGCTGACCATTAATGTTCCGTTGGTAGAGGCACTAGAACAAATGCCTGGGTATGCGAAATTTATGAAGGATCTTTTGACAAAGAAGCGAGAAGCAAGCTGCGAGTTGACGGATACTGTTCATTACTGCAGCGCAATCGCTACCCGATCACTAGTTCAGAAAAAGGCTGACCCCGGTGCTTTCACTATTCCTTGCACTGTTGGATCTTTGAATTTTGCCAAAGAATTATGCGATTTAGGAGCCAGCATCAATTTGATGCCATTATCTATTTATAAAAAGTTGGGGTTGGGTGATCCTACTCCAACCAATATAAGGCTCATAATGGCGGATAGGTCGGTGAAATGACCTGTTGGTATTCTATGTGATGTATTGGTAAAGGTTTCTTCATTCATATTTCCGGAAGACTTTGTAATTCTGGATTGTGAGGCAGACTCAGAAGTTCCCATAATCTTGGGGAGCCCTTTCCTTGCTATAGGAAGTGTGTTTATTGATTTGAGAGCAAATGAGCTTTCATTCCGAATAAATGACGAAGTAGTTCTCTTTGATGTGTGCAAATCAATGAAGCAACCCAAAGATCTGAACGTATTTCGGTGGCCGATGTTTACTTTGATGATGAGGAAGAATTACTTGAAGAAGAGCAAACTATTGATGACCCATTGGCGGTTGTGCTTATGAATGGTGAGAGTAAGGATGCTGAAAATTGTGAAGAAACTATTGGTGCTCTGACAGGATTAGGGTCATATCCTAACGCTCCCAAAAAGCTAGACCTCGATCTCAAAAATCGACCCACACCACCAGCTAAGCCATATATTGAAGAGCCACCCACGTTAGAATTGAAGGAGCTGCCTAGTCATTTAAAGTATGCATTCTTAGGAAGCGGAAACACACTTCCAGTCATTGTGGCGGCAGATTTGGGTGAGCAACAAGTTGCAACTCTCATTGCTATTCTATGAAAGTATATAAGAGCCATTGGTTGGACCATCGCTGACATTATTGGTATCCCACCTGGGATTTGTACACACAAGATTCAGCTTGAAGAAAATTGCACACCCACCATTGAGCATCAAAGGTGTCTAAATCCACCTATGCAAGAAGTGGTAAAGAAAGAAATTATCAAGTGGTTAGATGCGGGGGTTGTGTATCCAATCTCTGACAGTGCATGGGTAAGCTCGGTACAATGTGTTCCTAAGAAAGGAGGCATGACGGTAGTCGCGAATGAAAAGAATGAACTTATTCCACTCAGACCCATCACCGGATGGAGAGTATGCATGGACTACCGAAAGATGAATTCATGGACACTCAAAGATCACTTTCCAATGCCATTTATAGACCAAATGCTAGATCGATTAGTGGGGAAAGGATGGTTTTGTTTCTTAGACGGATATTCAGGCTATAATCAGATTTGTATTGCTCCCAAAGACCAAGAGAAAACAACGCTTACATGTCCATATGGTACGTTTGCCTTTAAACGTATGCCATTCGGGCTATGTAACGTACCAACCACCTTTCAACGTTGTATGATGTCCATTTTCTCTGATATGGTCGAAGATACTTTGGAAGTATTCATGGATGATTTTTCAGTGGTTGGAGAGACGTTTGAAGCGCGCTTATCAAATTTAAGTATGTCATTGCAAAGATGTGTAGAATTCAACCTAGTGCTGAATTGGGAGAAGTGCCACTTTATGGTTAAAGAAGGTATTGTTCTTGGGCATAAAATCTCCCAAATAGGAATTGAGGTTGATCGAGCTAAAATTGAAGTTATCGAGAAGCTACCACCTCCAATTTCCATGAAGGGAGTTCGTAGTTTCCTCGGTCACGCAGGTTTCTATCGGCGGTTCATCAAAGATTACTCAAAAATTGCTAGTCCATTATGCAAACTTCTGGAGAAAGATGCAAAGTTTGACCTCAATGAAGATTGTTTGAAGGGATTTTAATGCCTCAAAGGAAAACTAATTAAAGCTCCTATCATGGTAGCACCAGATTGGTCTTTACCGTTTGAAGTCATGTGTGACGCTAGTGGGGTAGCGTTAGGTGCTGTACTTGGCCATAGAAGGGAGAAGTTATTTCATCCTATCTACTATACGAGCAAGGTCCTAAACGAAGCCCAAAAGAACTACACTATCATAGAACAAGAGCTCTTAGCGGTTGTGTATGAGTTTGAGAAGTTTCGTGCTTACTTGTTGGGAACCAAAGTGATCATTCATATAGACCATGCAGCTCTGAGATACCTAATGACGAAGAAGGAAGCAAAGCCGAGGCTAATTCGATGGGTATTATTGCTGCAAGAATTTGATTTCAAGGTAAAAGATAGAAGGGGTTGCGAGAACCAAGTGGCTGACCATCTATCTAGACTTGAGAACGAGCATATGGCGCAGCCTGAAATCGAGATTAATGATGCATTCACTGACGAGGAGATCTTAGCAACGATAATGGAGAAGTTACCATGGTATGCCGACTTTGCAAATTTTGTGGTGAGTAATGTGATACCTGCAAACTTATCTTACCATCAAAAGAGGAAGTTCATACATGATGTAAAACACTACTTTTAGGATGAACCATATTTGTTTCGACGATGCACGGATGGTGTTATTCGGCGATGCATATCTCATGTAGAGGTGCCTAATGTATTGGAAGCATGTCACACTTCCCAAGTTGGGGGACATCACGCAGGTAATCGTACAGCAAGAAAGGTATTGCAAAGTGGATATTATTGGCCTTCGATATTTAGAGATGCCTACGACTTTGTTAGAAGATGCGACCAATGTCAGAGACAAGGTGCTATTTTGAAACACCATGAGATGCCCATGTTGAAAATTCTTGAAGTAGAGCTCTTTGATGTATGGGGTATTGATTGCATGGGTCCATTCGTAAATTCGTTTGGAATGAAATATATCCTAGTTGCTGTAGACTATGTTTCAAAATGGTTTGAAGCAGTAGCGTCGGCCGACAATGAGGGAAATCGTGTTGTAGCATTCTTGAAGAGGAAAATCTTCTCTCGCTTTGGAGTTCCATGTACTATCATAAGCGATGGAGGATCTCACTTTTGCAACAAGCTATTCAAATCCGTGTTGGAAAAATATAGTGTCAAGCAACATAAGGTAGCCACGCCTTATCACCCACAAACTAGTGGGAAGGGAGAGGTTTCCAATCGCGAGATCAAGGAAATCCTTGCTAAAACGGTAAATGCTAATAGGAAAGATTGGTCTCGGAAGCTGGACGATGCACTATGGGCTTATAGGACTGCATTCAAAATGCCAATTGGCATGTCCCCGTACAAATTAGTTTATGGGAAGGCGTGTCACTTACCCATTGAGCTTGAGCATAAAGCATTATGGGCGTTGAAGCGATTGAATTTGAATTGGGATGATGTAATGAATCTGAGATTGGAGGAGTTGAACGAGATGGATGAATTCCGTCTACATGATTATGAAAGATCAGATCTATACAAGGAGCGGATGAAAAAGTATCATGATCAACGGATTGTTCAACGAAACTTTCAAAAAGATGATATGGTACTTCTCTTCAATTCCAGATTGAAGCTATTCCCGGGTAAGTTGAAGTCCAAGTGGTCTGGTCCGTACAGAGTAAACCAAGTCTACTCGTCTGGAGTAGTTGAGTTGAAAGACACTAATGGTGTTGTCTTCAAGGTGAATAGCCAACGAGTAAAACCATATATCGGTCCTCTTGAATCGATAAATTAAATGGCCACCACTTATCTTGACGAAGTCTAAGTACTCGAGGTAACTATGTCATTCCGCGATAATAAATCAAGCGCTAAATGGGAGGCGACCCATCGTTTTTCATTTTTGTCTTTCTTTCATTTTATTACGTGTTTGCTTTTGATAAATAAAAATCCAAAAAGAAGAGTCGTGCCACGACCAAAACTAAGGGGCTTGATGGGAGGCAACCCATCGTTCTAATCCTCTTTGTTGTTTTTGAGTAAATGTAGGTGCAAAGAGGTGTAAAACGAGGAGGTCGGTTTCAAATTTTGATTTAGACGTATTGCATGTTAAAGGTGGTAAGTTAGGAATGAAGAAGAAAAAGGCTATGGATTGGGCATTGCTGATGAAAATATAGGCAACGAACAAGGCTACGCCTATGTAAAACTAGGCCACGAACAAGGCAAGGCCTATACTATAGCCTAAGCTCTCGGAATCTAGTGTGCCATAGCATAGGCGCCGCCCATGCCCAAGTATGCCATAGCATAGGCGCTGCCCATGCCAATGCCTTTTGTCTCTAAATCTCATATGCCATTCAAAAGGCGCCGCCTATGCCTAAGAATGCCATGGCATAGGCGCCGCTTATGCTCAACAATGCTATGCAAAAGGCACCGCCTATGCCTAGCATAGGCAAAGCAAAAGGCGCCACCTATGGTCACTTCTTGTCTCCAAATACGATTTTAAATGGGTCAAAAACCGACCCAAGCCTTTCCTATAAATAAGAGACTTAGTCTTAGACCAAAAACACATTGGAAACCTAGCATAAGCTCCGCCTATAGCCTCCAAATCCTATCCAAAATTAACCTTTTGCTCTTTTACTTATCAAGAACATCATCCAAAGGCATCAATCAGGTAATTACTTCTTTGTTCTTCATTTATATTCCGTAAGTACTACACTACTACGTCTATTATGAATTGTTAAATCTTGAAATAGTAGAAGTGACTTGAATGTGGTTTATGTGTTGTGATACAACTAAGTGAGTGAAAGAATACGTAAGAATGATCTTAACATGTTTCCAACTTGAATTTGATTTTGATGCACTGTCATACTTTTGCGGAATTGACATGGCTAAGAAAACAAGAAGTATGACTGCACTGATTTTATTGTTGGAATATAGCACCTAAAACGTATGCCGATGAAGTCTGAGTAATCGACCACTTTCACTTCACTGGTCTGTACCAACAAACTAAGTGTGGGGTGGTGCCACTACTGCTTGTTTATAGATTGTATCCATCGAGATGACGCTAACATGAACATTGTTTTAATCTCAGGTACAATGGCACCCAAGGCAAGACAAGGCAAAGATAAGGCAACCACTTCCCAAAAAGGCAAGAAAAGAGGACGCAAAGAGCAAGGCGAGTCCTCCTCGATGAAAGTACCATGTCGCATGTTCGGAATTAAATGGGTTTTAGAGGAGGAAGCAAAGGAATGGTATAGGAACAACAAAGAGAAGAAATATGTTCATGTGGACTTGATAAACAAGGAAAGCCTAGCAAAGAAAGAACCGCGAATGTTGGCCAAGATCATGGCGTTACATCATGATTTAATCTTCCGAGACATGGGAGAATGCAATCTCGATTTAACAAGAGAATTCTATGCCAACTGGTCACCAAAAACCATAGGAAGCAAGGTCAAGATTCGGGGCCAAGTTTTACAACTCAATGCGGATTTCTTCAACTCCTTTCTTGGCTTGCCTGCTGTTGATCCATCACCATTTAAAGAGCTGTACAGTAGACCTCCATATAGAGCCATTTGACACACACTTTGTGGAACAAGATACATGGCACGGTGGAGTAGACACAAGGACACCGGATGACACAACACCTTCCCATATGCTCCTTTGAATAAAGAAGCAAGAATATAGTTGCGCATAGTCAACTCTTGCCTAATTCCATGGACTCAGTACACAAAGATAACACGATATAGAGTGTGCTTGGTATACGCATTGATGACGAATGTCCCTATCAACATTGGGGCAATTATTCGATCCACAATACGGAAATCTAGGCTACACAAGAGGTCCCACTTCAGTTTTGGCAATCTGTTGACCGCAATATTGAGGAAGGAAGACATCGAAGAGGAACCGGCTGATCATAAACTACCACACAACCCAAAGAAGGTTGACCTCACGAAGGTTAAGGATGCTGAAACTACGCATGGCGTCAACCTTACCACTTCAGAAAGGCATGCTCGAGATTCGAGATGAGAGTTTTTTTCGCCATCTGTATGGCATGACTCGTTTTATAATGATGAGTGGTGGGCGTGTTCCAACTGCTGCAGAGCTCCAACAGCTGGATTATGACTACCCAATGAATGAGCACGCGAAGGCGATGTGTGGAGTAGGTACATATTTTGAGGAACCTCTTAATGATGATGTGCCGACCGATGATGATCGACGAATGCCAGACTCCGACATGGAGGATAATTCTGATGACGACGACTCCAATGATGATTCCGACGAAGGGGGTATGACCCCAGACATAAAGGAGGAGTCTGACTAACCAGGTTTTTCTTATTTATTTTTCACTGAGGGCAGTGTGCCACGTCTAAGTATGGGGTGCTGGTATTTGCATGCTATACATCTCTATTTGCATTTGCATTTATGTTTGTTTTGTTTTTCTTTTTAGTAGTTAATTTTTTTTTTATTAGTTAAATTTTTTTTCTTTTAACTTAACTTCGCATGAAATTATTCTAATAGGCAGCATGAGATTATGACAAGAGTTTGTGCTAAAATCATGACTATTGAGACGTTTAGGCTCTAATTGTGACTCACTGTGTGATATTGTGTGGTTCAATTCCTTCATCTATTGGGTCAAGAGTCTATGCTACTCCCAATAAAGTCGACCATGTTCCTTGTGTGTGTGAGGATATAGTATATTCTGTGTTTGTGGCTAATGCTAGAACTTGCCTGGTATGTATGTAAAGCGAAGATAAGTAGTGCAAGTCTAGGAGATGATTTAGGCATTTCTTTGGCAACATAGACTTGTTTACCTTCTTTTTACCTACCCTTGGACATTATCCTAGTTAACCCCTTTGAGCCTTTAGCCTATTTTCTTTGACAACCTCATATGTAAGCCTAATCTATTTTTTCAAGACCATAATTTGATCCAAATTCCTAAGTGCTTTAAAGTGGAAAGTCATGTGACAAAATAAGAGAAAATTGGGTGAGTACGATGCTTTAGAATGTAATGGTGCTTGAATTTGTTATGAAAAAGAATTGATATGATAAGAGGTGTGTTATGAAAAGAAAAAGGAAAGGAAAACTGAAAATTTAGTTATGTTTAAAATTGAAAAACAAAAGAGGAGAAAAGGGGTGGTAGAATAAAAAAAAGTAGAAAGGTTGTTTGAAAGAAAAAGTGTCAGTGATATAATGTGATGTATTAAAGCGCTTAGGAACATAGTCACTATTTCTAGCCAAAATAGTCCTACTCGTCCCTTAGCCTACATTACAACCAGCAAAAGACCGATTTGATCCTAAGCTTAGCATTCTGATATTTAGTAGAGCATTAGACTAAGGGCAAGCCTATGGTCATCAGTTGCAGCATATGAATTCTTTGTGAGAACGAGAGCAAGGATACTCGTATACCCATGTTTCAATAAATATACTATACTTGTGAGTGATTATGGTTAATATATTGTGAGACACACATGGTTGATGAGGTTTGGGTAGTTGTGTATGATTCTTGGTACATTAACTTGTGGATACGAATTCACCATCATCACGAGTCTATGTTAGAGGTTGAATTGTTTCTAGTAGTAGTGATCAGAAAACTACTCTTTGTTAATCATTGTTGTGCCTGTCTTGATGAATATTTTGTGTTGTTACTGTGAAAACCTAAGTGGATGCTTATATGGACATGATATTTTGCTCGAGGATGAACAAAGCTTTAAGTGTGGGGTGTTGATGATAGGCGGATTTACACGCCTATAGTGCTATAATTGACCCATATTTTAGCTAAGTTTTGAGGACAAAATATATAATTTATGCACTTTTAGTCCTTTTTCCTGTAAGTGAGCTAACAAACGTGATTAGAAAGTTTTTAGGTATAAATGATGCAGATTTCAGCATTTTATGGATAACTTGACGCCAAAGAAAGCTTCACGAAAGAAGGAAGGGGAATCTTACACGCCAAGGACCAAAAGTGGCGTATGGAAAATCTGTCCCGGGCAAAAACAGCAGTTCTGAAGACTTTGGGGACTAGCAGTAACTTAGTAGGATCAGGATAATGATACATTAACCTAGTAGGATTGGGATAAGTAATGCATTAGCTTAGTAGAAATAGGATATGGGTATTATAAATACCCTTTTCTGCTAGAGATTTTGAGACATTCCTCTATTATTCTAGTTCCAAATTCTCTTTCTAATACATTCTACTTCTGACAATTCTTTTACTTTCAAATTCTTAATTTCTGCAACAAGAGAAACGTTACTCAAACAAAGGATTCACGCCATTCTTACCCCTATACCTAACGTGAGATCTTTATTGTGGTACAATGATAATGTCTATTGCGATTTCCTTTGCACTCATGAGTAGCTAAACTTCTCTATTGGGGTTATGGAAGCCTTATGAGATACTATCTAAGGCTATGAGTTTGTGAATTTGTGACACGTATGCTGCTTATATCGTTATTCTCTTCATCTTAATCTAAATTCTTTGTGGCTGCAGACGCATAGAATACGCCAGTATAGCATTAACTTGTTCGAAAGAAAAGTTATATGTCTGGAAAAGAGATAATGTCAAGGTAATAGGGCACCAACCCCTATTAAAAAGTTAGTGCCGTAACTAGATTAACCTCTTGGAGAATTTGTACCGTTAGACACGCTTCAAGCTCGAAAGAGTTAAAGTGAAATAGTCCTTGTTAAGGTCGAAAGACACTTGGATTTACCATAGAATACAATTCTCTATAAGCACATGCATGTCTGAATTCCGCATAACTCATAGCCAATAGAGACGTATAACTCATAAGGTGGACATAACCCTAACTCTCAATTCTCATTGTTTTACATCTTACTAAACATTCTTTCTTTTTACTTTGCTATTTTCTGTTTTTACTTTACTATTTTGATTACATTATTTGCACATTAAAATCCCCCCTTTCACGAGACTTGCACCAAAAGTCTAATAATCTTTGCTTACTTATGGACCGGCTATTCCCTGTGGGATCGATACCCAACCCAGTTGGGTTATATATTTGACAACGACCGCTTTACACTCTTACAAGAGCTGTAGATTGAGCGTTATCAATAGTCCTACTCCAATGGCAAGGATACGATGGCTCTCCCCAACGTGGGTTGTACGTTGGACTCCATGTAGCTCACATGGTTTATGTCAGTTATAGGATCTCCCAGTGTGTGTGTGTTTCCTTGTGACTATGGTGAATGGTGAAGTGATTTGAAAGTGGAATTATGAAAGTTATTCTTTTGAAAGATTTAAATGATATTTACATTATGTGAATTGATATTCTTGATGAACTGAAAGTGATTGACAAATTATATGATGACTCACATATGTTATTGTACTTATTTCATCCTCTCATGATTATGATGATTTTCTTTGGGCTATGTGAGTCTTTCATACATCCTGCATATTTCTTATAAATATTTATGATGATGATGTTTCTAAAACTGCATACACCCCCATATACTCGATTCCTTTCCATGGTACTGACCCACATTTTCGGATGTTGGCTTTATTTTCTCGAAATATAGGTTCAGGTGCTCAGTTTCAGGTTCGACAGTGATTCTTCGAGTACGCTGTTCTATGTCCTCTGTTATGGTGATTCCTCATGTTCTTAGGATGTGATGTATGATGTTGGTTTGACGGAATTGTTTACATTTGATAACTGAGTATGAGTCAGTTGGGGCATGTCTTAATGGCTCGCTGGTTTTATTGATTTTCTTAGAGGCTTGTCAGACTAGTATAGATATTGGGAGTTGACTAATAAGTCATATTTTGTTATCTTTCTGAAATTCTTATATTCTTGGATGATGATTACTTTGTTGATATTTGAGGGTTATTTATGGAAACCCCATTGATTTGTGTTGAATTGAATGAAAATGGCTCAAAGGTTAGCTTGGGGCTACTCGTAGCCTCAAGCACCGTGTGGCGCTCCGGGACCCATTTTTTAGGGCGTTACAGTGACTTGAAAATGTGAATTAGTTAATTGAAAATAGCTAAGTGTAGTGAATTGAAATGCTAGTACATGACTTGAAAAGGATTAAGTGTAGTTACTTGAAAATGGTTAAGTGTAGGGATTTTAAAGGGGATTTTGAGTTTTGAAAGTGGTTTGGTTGGTGACTTAATCACTTGAAAATGGTTAAGTGTAGGGACTTTAAAGGGAATTTTTTTAAGGTACTTGAAATGTGGGCTTGTATTTTGAATTTAGTTAAGTGTGGTCACTTGAGAAGTGAATAAGTACTTGAAAATGTTTAAGTGTAGATTGTTGAAATGTGGACTTGTGTTTAGAATTTAGTTAAGTGTGGTCACTTGAAAAGTGAGTTAGTGACTTGAAAATGCATAAGTGTAGGTACTAGAAACGTGGACTTGTGTTTATAATTTAGTTAAGTTTGGTCACTTGTGAAGTGAATTAGTGACCCGGAATGTTTAGATGTAGTTACTTGAATTATGAACTTGTGTTTTGAATATAGTTAAGTGTGGTCACTTGAGATGTGAGTTATTAACTTGAACATGTTTAAGTGTTGGTACTTGAAATGTGGACTTGTGTTTTGAATATAGTTAAGTGTGGTCACTTGAGAAGTGCATTAGTGAGTCGAAAACTTTTAAGTGTAGTTACTTGAAAGGTGGACTTGTGTTTTGAATATAGTTAAGTGTGATCACTTGAGAAGTGAGTTAGTGACTTGAAAATGTTTAAGTGTAGATACTTGAAATGTGAACTTGTGTTTTGAATTTAGTTAAGCACGGTCACTTGAGAAGTGCATTAGTGAGTCGAAAATATTTAAATATAGTTACTTGAATGCTTTGTATCATGTTTTGAATATAGTTAAGTGTGGTCACTTGAGAAGTGAGTTAGTGAATTGAACATGTTTAAGAGTAGTTTCTTGAAATGTGGACTTGCGTTTTGAATATAGTTAAGTGTAGTCACTTGAGAAATGCATTAGCAAGTCGAAAATATTTAAGTGTAGCTACTTGAAATATAAACTTGTGTTTTGAATATAGTTAAGTGTAGTCACTTGAGAAGTGCATTAGTGAGTCGAAAATGTGTAAGTGTAGTTAGTTGAAAGGTGGACTTGTGTTTTGAATATAGTCAAGTGTGGTCACTTGAAAAGTGAGTTAGTGACTTAAAAATGTTTAAGTTTAGGTACTTGAAATGTGAACTTGTGTTTTGAATTTAGTTAAGTGCGGTCACTTGAGAAGTGCATTAGTGTCGAAAATGTTTAAGTGTAGTTACTTGAAAGGTTGATATCATATTTTGAATATAGTTAGGTGTGGTCACTTGAGAAGTGAGTTAGTGACTTGAAAATGTTTAAGTGTAGGTACATGAAATGTGAACTTTTCATTTTAAATTTAGTTTAGTTTAGTAATTTGCGAAGTGAATTACTTACTTGAAAATGTTTTGGTGTAGGTACTTGAAATGTGAACTTTTCATTTTGAATTTAGTTTTGTTAGGTAACTTATGAAGTAACTTTGTGACTTGAAATGTTTAAGTGTCGTTACTTGAATTATGGAATAGTGACTATTGTTTTGAAATTAGGTACTTGAAATGTGAACTTGCGTTTTGATTTTAGGGAAGTGTGGTCACTTGAGAAGTGAATTAGTGACTCCAAAATGTTTAAGTGTAGGTACATTTTTTAAGGTTGAACTAAGTTTAGTTTGGTAACGTGTGAAGTGAATTAGTTACTTGAAAATTTTTAGGTGTGGGTATTTTAAATGTGAACTTCTGTGACATGGACTAATCACTTGAATGTGATTGATTGTGTAGATGGAATCTGATTATAGCTGGATATATCAACGAAATATCGATAATTGAATGAATGAGGTTGAGAATGAAGATGCGGATGATGAGTTGTAGCCTTTGGTATTTTGTATGTTTTATAGTTTGGATTTGGAACCTCAATAAATTTTGTAAATATTGTTTGTATTCTTATGGTGGTTTGTTGATTACATATATATGATTGGTGGGATGTGTTGAAGATAATAATCAATGTTCGTAATTGATTTGTGGGCTATATTGTAAATAATATGATTTTTAAGTTTTGTATTTTAAAAATTTTCAATATTTTTGTTTTTTACAAAATAATCAAAAAAACCGACCACATGTGGTAGCTTTTTTAAAATTTTAAATATTTATTATTTACAAAATTATCTAAAAAACCAACCACATGTGGTAGTTTTTTTTTTAAAAATTTTCAATATTTTGTTTTACAAAATTATCAAAAAAAAAAGACAACATGTGGTAGCTTTTTTAAAAAAAATATAATTAAAACATATTAATAAAGACCGACCACAAGTGGTTGGTTTTTTTAATTTTCTTTTAAAACAGTGGTCGGTTTTACTAAAATTAATTAATAAATTTTAAAATAATACCAACCACCTGTGGTCGATTTATTTTGAATTTTTTAATTCTTAAAATCATTTTTTCTATTTTAATAAAATAATAATGAATTAAAAAAATTAAAAATAAAAGACCACATGTGGTCGGTTTTAAAAAAGCTACCACAGTTTTACCGACCACACACTTTGGTCGGTTTTGTGGTTTTCCTCTTTTTCTTAGTAATGATACCACAAAAGACTTGATTGGGGACCTAGTCCCATAGGAAGTTGACTTTAGAAGATGACAACTGAGTACAACGGGAGTCTGGAGACTGCACTTTTTGCAGAGAGTTGGTGGCACGGCAGTAGAGGTAACCAACCTCGACCAGTGGCATGCGTTCTAGATTTTGTTCTCTCTTATAAAAGGGAACATTGACAAGGAACAAAACCCAGTTTTTGCAATGACGATTACTCTCAAAAGCAAAAAAGTCATTTCACAAGAACACTGCTCACACTCCACCAACAAGGGACCTGATCGAGTGTTGAGTAAGTATTGTTATGTCCTTGCTCTTATATTGTAAATCTACTCCTGAATTATAAAGGATAGTAGATTAATAGCTTATCTAAGTCTTAGCTTGAGTTGCCTTAATTAGAGTTAATTGATCGAGTCGCTTTGTATTTGGTCAAGTTTATTTTCACCTTGAGTGAAGTCTTTTCTGGGCAGAGTTACTTAGAACTATAGGCTAGAGTTAGTCGACAAGGAGTGTGATAGAGTTGCTACATAAGTCTTGTAGTAGAGTTATTACAAGAGGCTAGGATTAAGAGTTTAATCATTTGCGATTATTGAGTCTGTAATCACTTTGTTGCTGGAAGTTAGTGGAGAGTTGGAAAATCCTGTGAGAAGGGTCGTGGTTTTTCCTCTTGAGAAAGGAGGTTTCCACGTAAACATCACTTGTATTTTATCTTTTGAGTTGTCTTTCTTTTATAACTATAATACTGTGTTTGTTCGTTAAGGGACCTGGTCACCTGTTACTTGGTGGATGGATCCCTACGTTTCATCATTATCTCAGGAAATCTACAAACACAGTGTAAGCTTTCTCCGATTTGGTTGTACGACTTATCCTTCAATTCTACAAATTGGTACTTGTTTACTTCACGATCATACATATACCATCATGATTCGGAAACTCCCAGCTCTGATATCAAATGAAACTACGTTATATATGATAAAAAGATAAATAAAAACCATCCAATAAATAGACATCTTCACTTTGCAAACTCCTACCATGAACGAATATATGTAATTTGTGAAGAACTAAAATTAAAGAGTGCCACATACATGAGACAGAGGGAGTATAATATATATCTATATATATATATATATAGATATATATATGATCTATGTAACTACTACTTACATTCCTCAAGGAAGAAGTGAGGTTTCCTTTCGGGAGTCCCCTGAAAACTTGACAGCTACCGAAAAATGAAGAACTAAGAAAACTTTTCACACTTATATGTAGATATATTTTTTTTTCTAAAATTATGAGTAAATTTTTTTTTTAGGAATTTGATTCAAATTATTTGAAAGGATGAGTACATTAAGATATGTTTTTTTAATTAATTAGTGTATGCAACGCCCAGAGATCCTATCCCGACACGTCACACGGTGCTTATGACCCTGAAGGACCACAAGCTAACCCTTTACTGACATCTGTAGCTGTACACTGTATAATATCTAAAATAAATGCGCAAACTAGCCATAAGGTTCAATACATCTATGAATACTCATAATACAGAACAACTTAATACTAATACATCCATCTGAAAAGCTTCTAAACTATCTGAACTACAGAGTTGAAGGGACGGGTCCCTAACTAACTCCCTCAACTAAAAATAAACAAAGTCTGAAGAAATAATAGTAAAATGAGATTCGTCCTCGAAAGAGGAGGACTCACTGCTAGTGCTGCTGACTGGGACTGAACAGCTGAGGATACTCTGGATCCTGTGCCTCTGAACCTATGCTGTCAAATAAAATACTATAGCGCAAATGCGCTAGTACAGGAATGTACCGAGTATGTAGATGAGATAGGCTAATTCAAGGGCTCATGCATGTACAATATCTAAACTGAATAATCATGAAGATGTCGTATGAGAACACATATATGAATGCACAGACCATGAACACAATGATCGCAACTCTAGATACTGAAACTCGAATACCACTTTACTGTAGACTGAACTCACTACTGACACTGAGATACTAAATCATTGACTCATCTGATATTGATAACTGAGAGTCTGGACGTACTCACATCAAGGACTAAATTCTGAGTTTACTGCTTTCGACTGATAGGATTAGAGATCAAATTTTCTAATAAATTACTCCGAAAGCGATTATCAATGATAAAAAGTATGATAATGTCCGAATCTGACAACAAGAATACTCAACAAAATCAGAGATAGAGATCAAGCCTATCTGACGGGAGATCTCTAGATATGATAATAAGTATCTATATATAAGACCAAGCCTATCTGACGGGATGGTCCAAGAATCAATGGAACTATCTGAATTCCTCTCTAAGATAGACGACTATACCACACAGTCCTAATTTCTGAAGATGGATACTGAAACGGAAATTGTGGGAAGTAGTTACTTAACCGACATACACCAATCTACCATAGGTGGGGGTCTAACCTGTAACCCCAGCTGGAAGGGTCTCAATACCGTGCCATGGGTAAAGACCTCTCTAGTCAAGTCTCTCTGACGGGATGAACCTTAAAGGAAGTTAGCCTGAGGAAATATAATTGTTAAACCTCTCTAATGGTGACAACCTCTACTGATAGGGACTCCTGCATCCTATGCTGGCTACGCAGTTCTGGAGTTCAGGGATTACTTCTAGCGACTCGGCCTCTCTGATGGGAGAGCCGCCATCCCTTTCCTTGATCGGTGCTAGATTATACTCCCAATTGAAATACTCTGAACTGAATTCTCAACTGAACACAACTGAAATGAATCTGATACTAATCATGTTTCTCAAAAGATCTGATTGAGTTATGCTGAGATTACTAAGTTCCGTATCTGACGAAAAAGGTATCGAATCATGGTATCTAACTGACGATACAGAGCTTGAATAGATTAATCAAATCTCTTCTGAGATTAGAATTGAATCACTTGAATACTATTAGATATGAGCTGATTACAAGGCTGAGGCTAGATTACTAGCGATACAGAAATTACAGAGATAACTGAGATTATTGATCTTTATTAAGTTCTGAACTTGTCTGAGGATACAAATTTCTATAGTTCACTGAGTTATGAGAGTCATGGATTGACTGGAATTATCGAGAAACTAACATGGGATCTAGACAACAGCTCTATTGTCGGGTATAAATACCCCCAGGACTCGATAGCATAGAGGTAAAGCATAATCATTCATTCATAATCACGATCGTTCATATATCATCACAATCATTAATTCATCATCATAATCATTCAATACATCACCTCAAGCATTTAACGATCGGAAACATCTCATTCATCATTACAGTCGCCAAGGGGTCACTTTAAGCATCTCGAAAACATAATCATATAATAACGTAGGGGAAACATTCTACTAGATTTACTCCATTAAACAAGGTTTTACCTCAACTATTTCATACCTATATCAATACTTACATGTGTTTGGATATCACATGGCTTGAGGAAACATCATACTATCATTGAATAATTCATTCACTTGGGTATTTTATCAAACACTAGGCATGCATAAACTAACTCACAATTTGGGGTTTCATCTTCAACATGCTACAATGGACCTTATGCTTCACCTAAGCTCTTTATCAAACCTAGGGGTAACATACTTAGCTTATTGATACAAGAGAGACTAGGAACTCACGAAATGACACCAAAACAGTCCACTCAACAAGGCACAAACCGAGGACCCTTTGAGAGCTAGTTTCGGCCAAGAACAAAAATACGAGTTTCACAAGTTAACAAGGTGTTGGTGACACCAAAATCAGCCAACCAATCTAAGTTACAACACAACATAATGAACAATCAGGAACAATGATAATGTAATAACAAGACAACACCACACGACTTACAACACAAGATACAAACTACTACAAGATGAAAACAAACAAAAGGATAGATAGTTACACAAAGGTGGTGTGAATCCTAGTAACCAAAGAGTACATAAAACTCTAAGACCCCTAACACCTCCACACACGATCACATAACTCTTATGATGACACAAGAAAGGATTCCACCACTCAAGTGCCAAGGTTTCTCAAAAAACAAACAATTATAAGAGATTCTACCCTTGAATTGCTATCCTAGTTAGAAGTTTTGGTTTGCCTCAAGTACAGAGAGGCAAGACTTACAATAATCAACTATCTTTTTCTATTTATATTACAATAATCAGTTTTGGTGTTTCAACTGTCAAGACTTACAACAATAATCAACTAAACCTCAAAATACCTATCTTTTTCTATTTATATTACATAACAATTTATACTTAAAATGACAAAAGTGCCCCTTTAATGAAAAGCCTTCAAAGGCCACCCCTCTAGTGTTGCAAATAAAAAAATGGGCGGCTTTGGGTGTGTCTTTGGTCGATCTCACATCTCAAAATTGAACTTCCAAGGATGATAATTTTCTGAACTTGTACACACGTAGATCTTCATAGTCGCACTTGTACCATCCTCTCCATCTTGAGAGGAATTTGCCCTCAAATTGAAGCAATCATCACTGACAAGCTCTCCTCTTTTCATCATATCTTCATTTCTCTTCCTAAGGTTAGGATGTTCAACCAAGGGTCCCATGATATCATCAATCATGATCCTTGGATTTATATGTTCAATAACCTGCACATAAGAAGATTTTATACTAGGCAAAGTGCCAGTATCTCGGTTAGTAATCGACAAGGAATCCTTGTGGGCAAATCCCACAATCCGAACTCTCAGCTTGTCTTCTTCTCCATCCTCCTAACTCTCGGATTATTCTTCCATACCCTCACTAAGAATGACATTCCTTTCCATATAATAGGCACTACAATCTCACCTTCACACGGCCAAACATCTTCCTCATCCCACTCCTTTGGCTCCTTCGGTTCTACCTTCTCTCCATCTTTAGATTGATCATCAATCTCCTTCGGTTCAAATCCCACTTCCTCCACAAGAAAGTAAAATTTTCCCTCCTTTAGGATCACATTTCTCCCATTTGGACACTCGTTAGCCTTGTGTCCCTAACCTTGGCATTTAAAACATTGAAAGTTCTTAGAACTAGAAGAGGAATGCGGTTTACCTTCATTTCTCGGAGGGTACCTTTGGTGAGCCTTGTTTTCAGCTTGTGCATCCTTGTTATCTGCTTTATCCACATTGGATGGGTCATTTTTGTCCTTGTTCCAACTCGAGGGATATTTCCCTTTAAACTTGACACTCGGTTTCTCCTATAATTCCTTCTCAACTTCCAAGGATTCTTGGAAGATAGCATAAATACTGACAAACTTATGAAGTGTCAACCGTGAGGCAATGTCCCTATTCGACCCCACCTTGAATTGAACGATTTCATGGATTACTTTCTCCACTCATTCATCATGTTTCAAAATAAGTTGTTAGAATTCACCATAGTAAGCCACGACGCTTTTGTTCCCTTGCCTCAAGTTATACAGCTTAGCAAAGAGATCTTGATAGTAACTCTCAGGTAAGTACCTTTGTCTCATGAGTTACCTTAACCTAAACCAAGGAGGGGGATACCTGATAACGCTCAATCTACAGCTCTCGTAGGGGTGTAAAGCGGTCGTTAGCAAATATAGAACCCAACCTGGGTTGGGTGTCGATCCCACAGGGAATAGCTTGGCCAACAAGTAAGCAAAATTACTAGACTTTTAGTGCAAGTCTCGTAAAAAGGGGGGAGTTTTGTAGTGCAAGTAAAGTAACCAAAATATTTAAGCAAAAGCTGAAAATAGCAAAGTAAAAAGAGAGAGATTATTACGTGAGTTGTAAACAATGAGAATTAAAGCGTTGGGGTTATGTCCACCTTCTGAGTTATACGTCTGTGTTGGCTATGAGTATGTAGAATTCTGACATGCAACTGCTTATAAAGAATTGTAGTCAATGGTAAATCCAAGCATCTGTCGACCTCAACAAGGACTATTTCACTTTAACTCTCTCGAGCTTAAACCGTGTCTAACGGTATGAATTCTCCAAGAGGTTAGTCCAGTTACGACACTAGCTTTTTAGTAGGAAAGGGTGTCCTACTACCTTGACACTATCTCTTTTCCAGACAAATAACCTTTCTCTCGAACAAGTTAAATGTTATACTGGCGTTATTCTATGCTTCTGCAGCCACAAGAATGTAGATTAAGATGAAGAGAATAATGATATAAGCAGTATACATGTCGCGAACTCACAAACTCACAGCAATAGATAGTATCTCATTCGGCTTCCATAACCCCAACAGAGAGGTTTAGTTACCCATGAATGCGAAGGAAATCACAATTTGCATTGTTGTTATTATACCACAAGATTGATGATTTTCGTGTAGCACAAGTGGTCGGCGTGAGGCGTGAATTTCCTAGGGAAAGTAATGTTTCTCTTGTTGTGGAAATTAAGAATTGAATAGATGAATAGAAGAAGAAAAATAGAATTAATGGGAAGATTAGAAGAGTTGTAATTGAGAAGTAGAATGTATCTCTCCACTAAGGGAGGATTGTATAAAAATCTCTAGCATGATAGGGTATTTATAATACTCATATCCTAATCCTACTAAGCTAATGAAATACTTAACCAAATCCTACTAAGCTAATGAAATACTTAACCCAATTGTACTAGGTTAATGTATCATTATCCTAATCCAAATAAGTTACTGCAAGTCCCCAAAGTCTTCAGAAATGCTGTTTTAGCCCGGGACAGATTTCCCATGCATCACTTTTGGTCCTTTAGGCGTCCAAACTCCCGTTCCTTCCTTCGTGAGCTTTCTTTGGCGTCAAGTAAGACATAAAATGCTGAATTTTGCATCATTTATACCTGAAACTTTACTAATCATGTTCGTTAGCTCATTTACAGGAAAAAGGACTAAAAGCGCATGAAATATATAATTTGTTCTCAAAACTAGGCTAAAATATGGGCAAAATATATTGATATAGGCATGTAAATTCGCCTATCATCAACACCCCACACTTGAAGCTTTGTTCGTCCTCGAACAAAATATCATGTCCTTCTTCACATCAACTTAGGGTTTTACAAAAACAACACAAAACATTCTTCAAGACAAGCACAACAATTGTCAACAAAGAGTAGCTTTCCGATTATTAGTAGAAACAGTTTAGCCTCTAGCATAGACTCGTGATGGTGGTCAACTCGCATACAAAAGTTAAGGCACAAGGAATCATATACAACTATCCAAAACTCATCAACCATGTGTGTCTCACAATATATTACCCATAATCACTTACAAGTATAGCATATTTTTCAAACATGGGTATAAAAATATCCTTACTCTCGCTCTCACAAAGAATTCGTATGCAGCAACTGATGACCATAGGCTTGCCCTTAGTATAATACTCCAATAAATGTTAGAATGCTAAGATTAGGATCAAATAGGTCTTTTGATGGTTGTAATGTAGGCTAAGGGACGGGTAGGATCAGCTATTTTGGCCAGAAATAGTGACTAAGTTCCTAAGCACTTTAATAAATCACATTGTATCATTGACACTTATTCTTTCTTTCAACCTTTCTTCTTTCTTTTATTCTTCCACCCTTGTTCTCCTCTTTTATTTTTTAATTTTAAGCACAACTCACTTTTCAGCTTTCTTTTCCTTTTTCTTTTCATAACATACCTCTTATGATAGCACTTTTCTTTTTCTTTTTTCCTTTTCATAACACATTCAAGCACCATTACAATTTAGAGCATCATACTCACCCAATTTCCTCTTATGTTGTCACATGACTTTTTCACTTTAAAGCACTTAGGAATTTGGATCAAATTATGGTCTTGAAAAAAATATGGATTAGGCTTACGTTTGCGGTTGTCAAAGAAATAGGCTAAAGGCTCAAAAGGGTTTAACTAGGATGATGTCCATGGGTAGGTAAAACGAAGGTAAACATGTATAGGTTGCCAAAGAAATGCCTAAATCATCTCCTAAACTTACACTCTTTATTTTCGCTTTGCATACATACCAGGCAAGTTCTAGCATCAGCCACAAACATAGAATATACTATTATCTCACACACACAAGGCACATGGTCGACTTGATTGGAAGTAATATAGACTCTCGACCCAACAAGTGAAGGAATTGAACCACACAATATCACATAATGAGTCGTAACTAGAGCCTAAACGTCTCAATAGTCATAATTGTAGCACATACTCTTGTTATAATCTCATGCTGCCTATTAGAATTATTTCATGCGAAGCTAAAAAAAAATTTACTACTAAAAAAAACTAAGCAAACAAACATGAATAAATACAAATGCGGACCGAGAAGTATAGCATGCAAATACCAACACCCCACACTTAGACGGGACATACTGTCCTCAGTGGAAAATAAATAAGAAGAACCTGGTTAGTCGGACTCATTCTCTATGTCTGGGGTCATACCCCTTTGCATCGGAATCATCATCCGAGTCGTCATCCTTAGGAGTTCCTCATACGTATCCCACTTAATTCCAAGAGTGATTCGAGGTGTTTTCATCGAGGAGGGTTCTCCTTGCTCTGTTTGGCCTCTTTTCTTGCCCTTTTGTGAAGTGGTAGCCTTATCTTTGCCTTGTCTTTTGGTGCCATTGTACCTGAGATCTCAATAGAGTCATGTTAGTATCATCTCAATGGATACAATCTATAAACAAGCAGTAGAGGTACCACCCTACACTTAGGTTGTTGGCACCAACTAGTGAAGTGAAAGTGGTCGATTACTCAGACTTCATCGACATACGTTTTAGGTGCTCTATTCCAACAATAAAATCAGTGAGTCATACTTCTTGTACTCTTGGCAATACTTGCATGTAAGATTATATCAAGACTACTACATAGGGATTACATCAAGGTATAGTATCTATCAATACTCACAACCGCCTATGTCGGTAGGCAACTATAAGTCTTATTCCGATGAACAATTCATTCCAACATGTAAGTATTCAAGTGACAAGATTATGCAACGTTAATGACTATAGCAATTCCGCAAGAGTATGACAATACATCAAAATCAAATTCAAGTTGGAAACAAGTTAAGAGCATCCTAACGTATATGTTCACTCACTTGGTTGTGTATCAGCAATTCAAACACATGAATATCACCAATGCTTCTTCAAGATATGGCAATTCATAATAGGCATAGCGACGTAGTACTTACAAAAAATGGATGAAGAACAAGAGAGTACTTACGTGATTGAAGCCTTTGGAGATGTTCTTGTGAATTGGAAGAGCAAAAAGAGAAATTTTGAGATGATTTGGATGGATGTGCGGCGCCTTTGGGTCAATTTATAATGTGGTTATGTTTCAAGACTAAGTCACCTTTAGATAGGAAGAGAATGGGTCGGGTTTTGACCCATTTCCAAATGGTTTTGAAGACAAAAATACCACATATGCGGCGCATAATGCTTGGCATAGACATGACTATGCGGCGCATTGTCTATAGCATAATGGGACATATGAGCCGCATAGTCTATGGCATTTGTAGACATATGCGCCGCATAGTCTATGGCCTATGAGATACTGAGACCAAATGCCATAGCATAGGCGGCGCATAGTCAAAATCACACTTAGGACTAGGCGGCGCATAGTGTATAGCACACTAGATTCCGAGACCTTAGGCTATAGGATAGGTTGTGCATCGTTTGTCGCCTAGTTTTTCCAAGGCCTAGCCTTCCTCGGTGCCTATTTGGGCATGAGATATGCTCAATCCATAGCCTTATGCATCACTATTCCTAACTTACCAACTTTACCATACAATGCGTCCAAATCGTCAATTGAAATCAATCTCCTCGTTTTATACCTCTTGCACCTACATTTGCTCAAAACCAATAAAAACGATTAGTATGATGGGTTGCCTCCCACCAAGCGCCTTAGTTTTGGTCGTGGCACGACTCTTATTTTTGGATTTTCTTTTATCAAAAGCAAAACAAGTACTAGAATGAAAGAAAGACAAAACGATAAACAATAAATGAAAAATGATAAATGATGGGTTGCCTCCCATCTAGCGCCTTATTTATTGTCGTGGCACGACATAGTTACCTCGCGTACTCAGACTTCGTCGAGGTAAATGGTGGATCGTTTTCTAAAAGGATTTAGACGACAATGAGGCTTACCTGTGGGCATGCGATCTTTTTTGAGATGGCTCATACGTTTTTCCGGAGAGTCACCAATTATATCATCAATAGTCCAACCCATAGCTCTCTTGTATCTCTTCAGAGCAGAGATGAGAGCCTCTACGTGCTGTTCACTTAAATCATCTGCACTCTCTGGAAGTATATTTCTACTTTCCAAGAACACATACCTTAGATAATCGGGGAGCTCTTGCGATTCTAGCATTGGTGGCTCGTCAATGGGAGTCTTCGCTGTTGGTTGATTCTTGAGATCACAATCCGGTTGCTTAGGAGTATAAGACTCTATTTCTGTTAGATCACCCATAAGTTCTTCATAATCTTCATTATCCTCATGCTCAACATTCAGTGGCGCAACAGACAATGGCTCAATAGTAGGCTGTTTCTCTATAGATAATGCTTTCATATCCTCTTGATGAACATCAGCTACAGATAACTCATTCATATCGCTGGGCTGCTTCATGGCTTTGCGTATATCAAACCGTACTACTTTGTCATTAATTCAAAACAAAAGCTTATTATCTTTCATGTCAATAAGCACACTTCCGGTTGCAAGAAAAGGACGTCCCAGGCTTATGGGAACTTTAGAATCCTCCTTACAATCCAGAATAATGAAGTCTGCAGGAAAGATGAAGGAAGAAACTTTCACCAACACATCATTCAAGATACCCAAAGGTCTTTTTACCGATCTATCAGCCATTACGAGCCTCATATTGGTTGGTGTCGGATCGCCTAGCCCCAACTTCTTGTAGATGGATAGTGGCATCAAATTGATGCTTGCTCCTAAGTCACATAATGCTTTGGAAAAATTCAAAGATCCAACGGTGCAAGGAATCGTGAAAGCTCCGGGGTCGGCCTTCTTCTGAACTATCGATCGGGTAGCAACTGCACTACAATGATGAACATTATCCGCTAACTCATAACTTGCTGCCCGGTTCTTAGTCAAAAGATCCTTCATAAATTTCGCATATCCAGGCATTTTTTCAAGTGCCTCCACCTATGGAACATTAATGGTGAGCTGCTTTACATATTCATGAATTTGCTAAACTTTGTATCATCCGCCACCGTCTTTAATCTTTGGGGAAAAGGTGGTGGTGGGTATGGAAGTGTTCTTTCCATGGCTTTCTTCTCCTCTTGCTTCCGTTTTTCAGCTTTTTCTGTTGCCTTATCATCAATGTCCACTACTTCGTCAACCACTTGCTTGCCATTTGCTGAAGTTTCCAGCACCTTACCACTTCGGGTAGTGATAGCCATGCATGATCCATCGTTCCTTGGATTTTGCACAGTGTTGCTAGGTAAAGTGCCAACCTTTCTTTGATTGAATGTCGCAGATAATTGACTCAATTGTTGCTCTATTTGCTTGATAGAAGTGGAATATGAATCAACTAATTGTTTCATGGAGGACAAATCATTGATTACCTCTGTTACTCCCGCGCTCGTTGCTTCCACTCCTTTCAATAATTTAGCCATCATGTCTTCCATACTTCCAGAATTAGATGTGGTGGTGTCACGTCTACCAGGGGGAACGTACAAACCACTCTTTTCATTCTTGTTTTTCCAACTACCTTGGTCTTTGTTTCCAGATTTATCATAGTAGTTCCGACCTTGGTTTCCTTGGGTATTCCCACGGAAACCCCCCTGATTGTTCAAGTAGTTGGCCTCATCTTCCGAATCAGATTCGTCTCTTCCTTTTGACGCAATAGCTTTCACTTTTTCGGTCTTCCCTGATAGTAAATACTTTGTAAGAAGATCCATTTGTGTTTTCATGTGCGCCATATCTTGATCACGTTCTTCTTCTCTTCTTCTTTGGTCTGCAGTCATGCCAATAGATAAAGTGGAACTTGCTACCTCAGAATCCCTGGTATTCCAAGCTCTACTTTGTTTCGTCATACGATCTAGGATATTGCTTTCTTGACCAAAGGTGAGGTCCATAAAAGATCCTCCAGCTGCGTTATCCACCACTGGCTTAACAGGTGTGACGGCTTGTCACAATTGTCGGCACTAGTTTCCGAGCCAAATATGCTGGAGTAAAATGGGCATAACTCTTTTCTCCGATATCGTTTTTTGACAAAATTGGTATCATTGGAAAGATAATCCAAAGAGCTTTCATTTGATATATTGTAAGTCCTACAATTCGATATATACTTTTATAGTCAATTTAAGTTGATCCAAATTTTGACGGTCACTAAAACTTGAACGATAGGAAAGATTTCAACTCGTTCTTGAGTTGGGGATCTCTATGATCTTAATTCATGCTCAAATAGATTCCCACACGATTCAAAGTATTTCATAGGGAAGATATTTCTGAAACATTTAGACTCGGATTTTTCGCTTTACCAAATACGCTCTAAGTCTCAGACTGGAATAGGATTTTGTGGGGCATTACAATGTATAACATTTTTTGTAAAAGATTTTGGCATTTTCTCTCTCACATACATTAATTATGTTTTTTCTACTCATAACAAACTCACCTTTTAATTTAATTCAATTTTCCTGAGATAACTTTTTATGTTCTGACACTTTTGACTAATTCACAAAGTGGAGAGCAAGTTCATTGAAATTATAGCATATAAGTTTTAAAAAAAATCAAATATGTTATCGAATTATTATAAATGACGCATTTATATCATCTGTTTAAAGTTTGACTCATTTATGTCGCTGTCATTAAACGTGTAACTCATTTATGTCATTGACCTTATAGAAAAGGTTTATTCGTGCTATTACTTTCTAGCGATGGTTTTGCAAACTCATTTCTACCAAATGACCTCTTATTAGAAATACACGTCACCAAATATAAATTATTCAATATTAATTAAAATTCGAACCTAATAAATAAAATTCAACCCACACCCTACCCAATTAAGGTGACTGATGTTATTATGAAACTAAGTGTAAAAATAAACAGAAAAGGGTCTAATATACCCTTTAACTATTGAAAATGGTACACAAATACCCTCCTTCCACCTTTAGGCTTAAAAATACCCTTTCATCCATATATTTGGCACAAAACTGCCCTTAATGTATTAGAAATGGCTCAAAGATGCCCTTCTTTCTCTATTGGTTCAAAAATACCCCTCTATCCACCCATTTGGATCAAAAATGCCTTTAACATTAAATTTAAGTTCAAATTTAATAGGTGTATGGAGGGGTATTTTTGAACCAATAGAGGAAGAAGGACATTTTTTAGCCATTTCTAATACATTAAGGGTATTTTTGAGCCAAATAGATGGATCGAAGGATATTTTTGAGCCTAAAGGTGGAAGGAGGGTATTTGTGTACCATTTTCAATAGCTGAAGGGTATATTAGACCCTTTTCCGAAAAATAAATAATGAAATTTATTTTTAAGTGTTAGTATTAGAGATTTGTTTAAATTAATTAGGTAATTGTCCATAATGCAAAAGCCATATTAGTAGAATTCACTTCTTTTTCTTCCTTTTTAATTTTTTTAATTTAAGTGACATCCTTGAATGAAAGTTTCTTTATTTTTTTTTTTTTTGAAAAAAATTGTGATTGAAGTTAATTAGTAATAAATGAAGTTTTTTAATTTTAGAGAATGTCTAAGTTGTAATTTGTAATCTTCTCTTATTATTTTCAAGTCAATTTTTTCTTGTTGGATTCTATCTTTTCTTTTATTTAGATTTTGCATTCTATTAACTTCTCTTCAATATATAATTAAAATCTTATTTTCTCTTCTTGTTATCTTTTTTTCTCTCTTTCTCCACTATTCTCTCTTCTTCTTTTCCTAACTTTCACTTTTTTATTCTCTTTTTTCTTCTTCTTTTGTGATTATGGGTTTGTGGAGCAATCAAGTATGTATGTTTTTAAATAAAAACTATTTTTCTAATTAAATTTTTGATGTTTTCTCCATATGTGTTCTCATGATTTTAGTTTTCTTTTCTGTTAACGCTATTTTTTTAATGATTCTTTGGTTATATTCATTCTTTTCTCTTTTGATGTTCTCATAATTTTAAGTTTAAATGTTCTTTTTTGTCAAAGAAACTTATATAAGACATGTTATATCTTGATGATTTTTTGAATTTTTTTTTGCTTATGTTTTGATAGTTATTTTTAAGTTATAAAAAAAGGGAAAATGTATATATTTTGATTGAAACAAGTGATATGAGATGAGAGTGAAATAAATAAAACGTCTTACTAGGGGGTCTTAAGAAAAAAATTGGGTTACATTTGAAAGGATTAAAAAGGGCAAGATTAATAAATGAATAGGATTAAAACTTGTTCAATTTTTTTGTGCGTGCATTAATATTTTAGGTCACTTACAATTTCTTTAATTTTTTGTCTTTTTTGACAAAAGATCTTAATATTTACTCAAAGGAGATTTGAAAAGTTCATTTTATGTTATTTATTTATTTATAAGTGACCAAGAAATCTTAATTCCTCAATTTTTGATGAAGAAATAAAATAACGTATACATCACTCTTCTAAGACTTCATTTATAAAATTACACTGAATATATAATATTATTATTATCATTGTACTGAGATAATATTAAATTTTAATACAGTTTTAAAGAGTAAATAGGAGCAACTACTTCTTTCCCAAATAATTTGAAAACTTAAAAGTCTACTTATTCAAATAATACCTTAATTAATGATAGGATCAAATATGACACAATTCATTAATTCCAAGGCAATGAATAGATTCAAAAATCTAATTAATGATAAAATTTACCAAATAAAATAACACAAGGGCAAATTTTAATAATAAAAAATTACGTGGCACGGTACAATTTTGAGAGTCAATAAAATTAATTTTTCAATGAAATTTTTCATCTAGCTTTTAAATACTTAACTTTATTAATTATATAAATTTTATTTCATAAAAGTTAAATTTTTATTTCTAAGTTTAAATCTCTAAATTTCAATTACACCACATAATAAAATAATTTATGACTCTCTATTGGAAATTTTCAGGTTTGACAAGTATGTGCATGATTACTTGGTTAAGAAGGGATTGCATTTGACTGCTGATTTATTTGCCATCAAAGCTAATCTTGTTCTTCCCAATCATGTTGGTAAGTTTTTTTTTTAAATAAAATTATTACTGATCTGAACTTATTATTATGCTATAATATAATAATCCTGATTATCATTTATTAAAAGTTGTTTATAATCTTGCGATTCTTTGTTAAATGATTTTTTCCAGTCTTCTTTTTAATTAATAGAATATACAGATCTATTATCTATTATCTATCCGAAGATATATGGACAGATCGATTATCAATCCAACAAATCAATTGTCGATTCGACAAATCGATTATCGATTTGACCTATATATAGAAAAATCGAATATCATTCCGACATATCGATTATCAATTCGACATATATATGGATAGATTGATTATTAATTCGACCTACATTAACCCAAGCATCATTAGATAACTCCAAATGAATGATAATCTTGATGCCCAAAGCATCCTGCATTCACTCAAAGTCAAGGAAAAGGGCTCGCAGCCCAAGGGGATGTAACCTAGGCTGGGTACCCTAACCTAAGCATCACAACCTAACTTCAAATGAATGGTAATCTCGTGCAACAAACCATTGTGCATTAACCCAAAGTCAGGGATAAAGGCCCCCTACCCAAGTGGATGTAACCTAGGCATCCTATCATAACCCAAGCATCGTATCTAACTTCAAATCAATGATAATCTTGAGGCACGAAGCATCATCCATTCACCCAAAGTAGGGGAAAAGGCCCGCAACCCAACGGGATGTGACCTAGGTAGGCTACACTAACCCAAACATCAATAGATAACTCCAAATAAATGATAATCTCGAGGCACAAAACATCATCCATTCATCCTAAGTCTACAAAAAAAGGGGATGTGAATCAGTAGTCAACTTCAAATGAATGATAATGTCGAGGCACTTAGCATCCTGTAATCACCCAAAGTGACCTTGGCAACCTACTCTAACTCAAGGATCAATAACTAATTTGAAAACTCTGTTTATTACTTTGATGTTATTTTAGTTTTATAGTTCTGAGTACGTCAACAACAATATATCAAGTGTAATCCCACAGAGTGGGGTCTGGGGAGGGTAGAGTGTACGCAGTGCATACCACAACCTAAGAAGAAGTAGAAAGGCTAGTTCCGGTAGACCCCCGACTAGTTTTATTTATGTGGCTAATAAGGAAAGTGTGCCATATCAATTTTTCTTGAAAGTGCTTTCTGTGTTTCTAAATTGCATTAATTGCTATTTGTTATTTTAGAGGGATGCGGACCATGTATTGATTGATACTTTTATTTGTGGTGATTTGAAAATGTACAATTATTTGATTTCTGCGATTTGTTACAGCGATGGAATCCCCTGAGGGGTTTCTAAAGGAGTGGTGTAATTTTTTCTATGATACATACACGTTTCATCAGGCTGAGCGTGCGCAAGAATCCAATCCTGAGGTGTTGCCTAAACTTTTCCAAGTTAAGTTCATCTTTTTCAAAGAATATTATAATCAAAATGCATGATTTTTTTGAACTCTCAGGCAGCACATACTATTGACAATGTTGTATCTAATATCCCCTCCGCTCTGCCAGCACTTTCTCCTCATTCTACCATGCTATCATTTGAGCATAATAGATCTCCTATGGTGCCGAACTTCCACCTGAAGACTCCTGACTATGTGTTGATGTATGATTTAAGCTTTGTTGATAAGCATCATCCAACTCAACTAGTGCCATTTGAAACTAATTTTAGGTAACATGTGTTTATTGCATATCCGGACCAACATTTCTGCGCTTGATATATTTTATATTGTTGGCACTCTTCACTTAACTTCGTGTTACATCGATTCTGCTTCGTTCTTGAACAAAATTACATCTCCATTGGGTTTTGTGCAATGCAATTATGACTGTAAAATTGAATTTATCCAATTCTGTGTTGCATAGTGAAAACATCAATTTTGTTGTTGAAGTTCGTGAATCTATAGATTTCTAATTCTTTTTAATGTTCACATGTCATACAGCTACCCGATGGAGCTGATACCAGATATACCTCAACAATGGGAGGCAAGAGTATGTGTTTACATTTCCAAGACAGCAACATATTTTTTTTATGTTGCGACATAATTGTCGGTTTTATTCCTTCCAGGATGAAGGAAAGGGGCTTGGTATTTTCATCGATCAAACTATGTAGATGGAACCGAATTACTCCGATGCTCTTTCTATGGCTATGCTTCCGATGCCAGATACTTCTGAAGCAGGTTTGTTTGTATTGGTTTCAAATGCCTTGTGTTTTAGAAAAAAAGAAAGTCTTTTACCAAAAATTAAATTTCTAATTCTTTATTTAAATTTATGTGGCATAGGGAGCGATTTTAAGAAAGAAAGGGAGTCTTTTGAAACATGATGGCTAAAAATAACTTGTTACTATATTAAAATGAGAATTTTAAAGTTAAATTATTATAATTGAGTCATTTTGTTGAGGACAAACTAATAAGGAAAGTTTGCCATATAAATTAGGATAAACGAAGTGTAACATACCAAAAGTATCCTTGATATATAGTAGTAGGTTTCAACATGCCATGTCAATTCTTATGTTAACATATCATTAAAATGAAAATATTATTTAAAAAATTTAGGTATAGAATTTTGTTGTTGTTGTTATTATTATTTTTATTATTATTATTATTATTATTATTATTATTATTATTATTATTATTATTACTATTATTATTTTGTTTGTGGTGTTGTGCTAATATACAATTATTTAATTCTGTGATATATTTCTACAAGATTGGTTGTATGAGTTCTATAGTATGTTAAGCTCTAATCAGGCCGAGCATGCCGAAGCACCCTATGCTTAGGTGTTCTCTAGACTTTTATAAGTTAAATTTAACTTTATTTTTTGAGACAACTATAATCTAAATGATTGATTTTTTATAAATTCGCAGGATGCACAAACTATGGAAAATATGGTACCTCAAGTACCATACGCTGTGCCAGTTAGCTTTCTTACTATGCATTGTTTGGTCCTTATTTTATAGATTATAATGTCTCCCTTACGATGTCAATCTTTTGTCCTAACAATAGGCACATAACATATCATCTGTGGAGCCAGCCTTTAGTCCTGAGAGATCGCAAGAGCAATTCCCTTTCGATCAAACTGTGCAGATGGAACCAAGTCCCCGTGCCCATAAAAGATTAAGCTTTCGGTGCCAGAACCTTCAGAAGCAGGTTCGTTGTATTGCTTTCAAATACTTTGAGTTTATGTTTTAAAATCTTTTATCTTTGATTTTGATATCACATATGAGCTCACCTAAGTAGTTTATATTCTTATACGTCGACTTAACATACATTAAGATGATAACCAAATACCGCTAGAAAGAATGTATCTATATCCTAGATTATTTGGTCATTATAGAAGTGAATGAAAAAGTTTTTCGTTTTGACTTGTCAAAGTATGCATTTTGAGCCAGAATACTAATGTCAATTTTTTTTAGTGTATGAAAATGTTATGGCTGTGTGGATGATCTGTTTATCAATTATAAGCTCTTCCACAAAAATTAAATAGTTCTCTGTTATAACGGAAACTCATGGTCAGATTCTTTGTTGATTATCGTTTTCAGGTTGTTCCATTGACTCCAACTCAGAGATGCTGCAAACTGATCAATATCTCGCGATTTCCGATCTTCCTCTTGGGATGACATTAAGAAGGTGATAAGTTTGAGAAAGATCATAATTCATTAGCTGTTATAAAGTTTATGTAGGCTATATATCCCATGAATAAAGACAGTTGAATTTCCTTTACTTAATTTAAAGAAACAATATATTGATGGTACTTGTATTCAAGTCCATTGTTAGGTTTATATAAAAGATCGTATTCTTCATTGGTTGTGAATAAGCCTTTCTAAGATTAGCGAGAAGCCTAGTCAATCATATCTATAGATTTGTGTCAAAATGATGACGGCAACTGTGGTGCATAAAGTATTTTGTGTTTACGCAAGGTTCGGTGAAGGGCCATATCCCAAGAGATACAATGTAGGCAACCTACTTTGATGCGAGCATCAATAGCTGATTCCATTGCTCGAACTTGTGACCTAAAAGTGACACAGCGGCAGCCGGTGCACCAAGCATTCCGTGTTAGAAGGGTCTAGGGAAAGGCCACATTGAAAGTGTTGTGATGTAGACAAGCTACACTAATGCAAGCATTAATGGTTTCTTTCAGGTCTCGAACCTTTGATCTGGAGGTCACACACAGACAACTTTACCATTCTTGCTAAAATTTTCTATAACATATGATTTGTATCTGTGATCTCTTGAAATTACCTAAAGAGTAGAGGGCATAGATTGAGGAAAGTTTTTAAACTGTGATATCCATTTCACATATGGAAGGGGGAAGACATCCTCATTGTGTATCATCAGGCGGATATGGTAGGAGGGAAAGTAAAAAAGGAAATGAATGTTAGTTTAATTATTGAGTTCCATAAGATTTGTTTTGTTTATGTATCGGAAATTCACCTCACTGCCTTTCCTCATTGGAGAAGATCGGGAATTCTTTCTCGCAATGAGAAAAGGATGAACTCCATTTAAAGAGTAGAGCCTTGATCGTTTCCTAGATCGTGCACTTTGAGACCGAAGCCTTTCATGTGGGAACACTAGTTTGATTATCCCATTCTCGTCATTATTGATGTAATGATCATGCTTTCAAGCAAGTTAGACCATTAGTCTCCAATGTTTTGAAAAGCGAAAAGCATAAAAAGGAAACCAGATCTATGGGCGTGAAGTGAAAAGATAGAATTAACACGCATACTTCTTTGAAGTAAATCAAACAAAGAAGCAATAAGATCTATGGCTTTAAGCAAAAAGTGAGAACTAAAGCGTATGCTTCGGTGAACTAAAGCACACGAGTTATGGAAAACAAAAAAAAAGTACCATATATATATATATATATATATATATATATATATATATATATATATATATATATATATATATATATATATATAAAGTTAATGCTATACTTAAGCTAATAGCAATCTAACTCCTCATAGTTAAGCCAAATATAACCGTTTATCATTGGAATTATTTTGCGCATCATCATTTGAGCGCACACACACTTCTCTAAGCTTCGTTGCTTCGCTCATGAAGAGATAACTCCTCCCTTGGCTTGATTTATCATTTTAAACAGCAAAACCCTGATCCTTAATAGTAATATGTGTCTTAGCTGATCTTTCCATCATAACATATCCAAAAGTTGTTATTTACTTTGATCTCTTGTGCAAATAGCTTGGTATAAATCAAACATATTTTAGGCAACTTTGTCTTTGCAAGTAGTCTATAACCTTTTTAACTAGGCCATTCCAATTTCAACAAGTTATTACTAGGGGGTCCCAACCTAGTACAAGTAGTGCTGGAGAATGTTATAAACTAAATAGAAACATTCCATTAGGGACTTCCTTTATCTTTTCCTTATAATTTTCATAATAAAGAATATAAAGTACACAATTAAGTAAAATGCACAAGTTATGGAAACTAAAATAAGAACAATACATGTATGAGTTTAATGCTATAATTAAGTGATGGTGAGGATTTTTTGCGTGTCTTCATCTGAAGCGCATTGTTTCGCTCATAAAGCAACAAATCCTTGCTTGGATAGCTTTTCTTTGTTATAGTCCTGTTGCAAAAGTCCCACATCGGTTATATAGGGAACTGATGTGGGGCTTATATAACCATGGGCTTTCCTACCTTAATAGCTAACTTTTGCAGTGTGGCTCTCCTATGTTTGTACCAATGGTATCAGAGCCACCCATCATCCTTTATGCACACCTTGCCTTGGATGGTGAAACTGGTATGGCACTATTCGTCCAGAGCTAGCAATGTGTGAAAGCTACCGAGAGTGGAGCCATTAAGGAGGACAGATGTGGAGTGTGGTGGTTTATTATGATCCTATTGATGAAAGTCCCACATTAGTTATATAGGGAACTGATGTTGAGCTTATATGACCGTGAGCTCTCCCACCTTAATATCTAGATTTTGGGGAGTGATTCTCCTATATCAAAAACATGTCTGAAATTCGTTACCCTTTACATTGATCGGTTTCTAAATTCTTCAAGTAGCTACCTATAAAGTGAACACATTTTAACCTACCCTACCTTTGAAAGTAGTCTAAAACACTTCTACCTCGGTAATTCCAATTTCCGCAAGTTAATACTAGAGTTGTCCGACATGGCAAGTTATATTCGAGAATGTGATATACTAAATAGAAATATTCCATTTGCGATTTCCTTTCTCTTTTCCCTTATAATCATCATAGGGTAGGGCATAAATTAAAGATATAAATATATAATAAAATAGAAACCTTTTTTTTTTTTTAGATTTTTCAATTCAACAAATCATCATAAATACATAAACAATAAAGGCTCAAATCTCATTTTATTTTCTAATGAATGGGCGGTTGTTGGGCAAGGTTGTTCGAATACAAAGTGTGGCTTTCCATAAGAGGCAGGTATAGTGTTGTGGCCCTGGGTTCATCTGCACCCAGTAATTTCAACGCAAAATCTGAGTTATGCGTAAAAATCTAGTAAAATTTTGATGACTAGTATGTATAATAATTTCAAAAATACAATGTGTTCTATACAACGAACCTTAAAGGTTGAACATATAGGGCTTAAATTCTGGATTTGCCTCTGCTTTTCTTTTACGTTTCATAGCTCCCTATCATGCTTTCTGATTACTTTCAACAAAATCCTATAAGAAATAATATACATTTAAGCATATCTTGTGGCACACTGTTTTCATGCTTATATTATGGTCTACGTCATCCCTCGCCAACATAAGGGTGGATTAGTTAAAAATACCACTGTATCCGACCGGGGAAAAAATATGTTCCTCCATATTTGTTGTTTACTAAATTTAAATTACGCACATCAATTTGAATGAACTGTTTCATGCTCGCTCTGTAATTCTTCAAAAAAAAAAATTAAAAGATCTTACTGCTATACTGAGAATTTTAATGTGCTTCTTTTCATTTTTTACAGGTGCTTCAGGTTTGTCAAGTTATTATACGAGTGCCTGCAATAATTACTAAAAACTGTGGTATCGCATCCTAGATATACCACTTTCCGGGAAATACCTTCGCACCGCAAGAAGGTGATTCTTCCCATCTATCCTGGTGGACAGTCACCTGATATCTGTTGCTAGTGGGAGGTATCCCATGGATTTAAGAAGAGTGTGATCCATAGATGTGCATATACACTTAGTTTTTCTCCTATAAGTAGGTGAAGAGCTGTAGTTACTTGGAGCTGAAATTGAATGTGAAGTTGATACTTAAAATATGCACTTTTTGACCATCGACTTTGCTCATTGGGTTTCTGTTTGCTGATGATTGACATGACAGGAGTGTCATATGATCCGTTTCGTTCATTTCAAGAAACAGTAAAACGAATGTTACTTCTTGTCTGATTTGAATATTTCATCTAAATGGTAACTAAATAACCATGCGTTGAATAGTTCCTTCCTTTTGCATGATTAAACAGATAATTGTACGATGCTTGCCGATAATGGCATAAATTCAAGATTATATGATGACATAGCAGAGGGTATATTTAAGTGACACGGTTAGGACAAAAGGGTGGTAGGACTAGTAACATGGTGCCATCAGCTAACTAACTTCCTCTCCATCCAAAGTACATATAAATCATAGTAGAATAGAGTTTAGGGCTATGAAAGTAATGCAAACTTAGGGGTTGAGTAACTCTATGCTCAGTTGCTCGGACTCTCAAAAATTGTGGCCGCACCTATGTCGGATCCTTCAAAAATGCAATACTTTTGAAGGATCCAACACGTACCCAATAACATTGTTGGAAGAGTCCGAGCAACATAGACCCTATGATAGAGATGTTTTGGAACTCTATGGTTGTGGAGGAATATGGGGATAATAGGCTAACGGGATGACTTAAAGTGAAACCTTGATTACTGGAGGTTCCATGTTGTCACTAAGCCAAGGACAACAGAGACTAATATCAAGGGCGTTTTTTCTACTGCTTATTTTCAAGATAAGAAGTATATGAAAGACAATACGTGTTTGTTATCGGTCTGCTTTGTCCATAAAAGAAGTTGGATTACTTGTTTGTCCATGACTATCGTCTCTGTGCTAGCGAGATCAAATAAATATAGTCCATGAAGTTGCTTTTTTTTTTCTTTTCTAACTAAAATAGTTATTACTTATATTGCATAGTGATAATTAGTTACTACTTAGATATTGCATAGTGAAAGCATCGATTTTATTGCTGAAGTTCTCGAATCTGTAGATTTCAAACTCTTTTTGATGTTCATGTGTCATACAGCAACCCGACGGAGCTGATTCCATATATGCCTCAACAATGGGAGTCCAGCGTATGTCTTTACATTTCCGATACAGCAGCATATTTTCGTAAAGTTACGACATAACTGTCAGTTTTATTCCTTCCAGGATGAAGGAGAGGGACTTGGTATTTACACTGAACAAACTACGCTAATGGAACCAAACTCCAATGCTCCTACTATGGCTATTCTTCCGATGCCAGATTCTTCTGAAGCAGGTTTGGTTGTATTGGTTTCAAATGACTTGTGTTTTAAAGAAAAAAGGAAGTCTTTTACCACAAATTTATTAATTCTTTATTTAAAAGTCATGTGTCATAGGGAGTGATTTTAAGAAATAAAGGAAGTCTTTTGAATCATGACGGCTAAAATAAACTTAAGACATGTGACTATAAATTATTATAGTAGAATGAGAATTTTAAATTTAAATTATTCTGAAATATATAATTGAGTCATTTTGTTGAGGGCAAACTAATAAGGGAAGATTAGATAGGATAAACGGAATGTTAACATACTAAAAGTATCCTTGATATATAGTAGTAGGTTTCAACATGCCATGTCAATTCTTATATTAACATATCATTAAAATGAAAATATTATTAAAAAAATTTAGATTTAGAATTTTATTGTTCTTGTTCTTATTATTATTTTTAAACGGTCTAAAAAGAAAAGACTGCCCATAGAAAATAGATTGAATGGAATGATTGATAATGCCCATAGAAAGATCATAATTCGTTAGTTGTTAAACCTTATATGTAGGCTATATGTGCCATGAACTAAGACAAATGAATTTCTTTTACTTAATTTGAAGCAACAATATATTGATGGTGCTTCTACTCAAGTCCATTGTTAGGTTTATATAAAAGATCACATTCTTCCTTGGTTGTGAATAAGCCTTTCTAATATTAGCGAGAAGCCTAGTCAACACATCGACAGATTCGTGTCAAAATGATGACGAAAACTTTGGTGCATGAAGGATTCAGTGTTTTCCCAAGGTTCAGGGAAGGGCCATATCCCAAGGGATACAACGTAGGTAGCCTTCCCTAATGCAAGCATCAATTGATATGTAAAGCTAATGATTGACTAGGCTTCTCGCTAAGCTAATAAAGGCTTATTCACAATGAAGGACGAAAGCAGTTTTTTATATAAACGTAATAATGGACTTGACTACAAGTACCATCAATATATTGTTTCTTCAAATTAAGTAAAACAAATTCATCTGTCTTAGTTCATGGCATATATAGTCTTCATAGATTGTTTAAAAACTAATGAGTTATGATCATTCTCAAGTTTATCACCTTGTTAATGCCATGCCAAGAGGAAGATCGGAAAATCATGAGATATTGATTAGACTAGGGAGCTTGCTGCATCGCATAGCTAGAGCCAGTGGAACAATCTGATAACGATCATATCAACAAAGAATCTGATATGAGTTTCCGTTGTAACAGAAAACTATTTAATTGTCCTTGAAGATCTTATAATTGACAAACAGATCATCCACACAGTCATAACATTATCAGACACTAACTAAAATTGACATTGGTATTCTGGTTCAAAATGCATGTTAAGTGGACGTATAAGAGTATAAACATCTTAGGTGAGTTCACATGTGTTATCAAGACAAAATATTCTAAAACATAAACTCAAAGTATTTGAAACCAATACAACAAACCTCCTTTCGAAGGTTCTGGCACCGAAAACTTAATCCTTTTAAGGGCAGGAATTTGGTTCTATCTCCACAGTTTGATCGATAGGGCTTTGCTCTTGCGATCTCTCAGGACTAAAAGTCGGCACCGCAGGTGATATGTGATGTGCCTATATTTAGGACAAAAGAGTGACATCATAATGGAGACATTGTAATTTATAAAATAAGGACCAAACGATACATAGTAAGAGAGTTAACTAGCACAGCATATGGGACTTGAGGTACCACATTGTCCGTAGTTTGTGCAGCCTAAGAAATTAAAAAATTATCATTCATTTAGATTATAGTAGTGTCAATTAAAAAAAAAGAAGCTAAATTTTACTTAGAGAAGTCTACAAAACACCTCAGCATAGGGCTCTTCGGCCTGCTCAGCCTGGTTCAAATTGAACATACTAAAGAACTCATACCACCAATCTTCAAGAAATACCTCCTGAGATTCAATAGCTGAAAGAAATCACAAAATTAAATAATTGTACATTAGCACAACACCACGAACAAAATGATCAGTCACTATGTTATGAACATCCCTCCAAAATAAAGAATAGCAATTAATGCAATTTTAGAAACACGATAAGTACTTTCCAGAAAAAATTAACCTCCGATCAGTCACTTAGAAGATTGGTGGTATGAGTTCTACGGAATGTTCAGCTCAAATAACGATTAGCTTGCTGAAGATCCGTATGCTGAGGTGTTCCCTAAGCTTTTCTAAGTTATATTTATCTTTTTTTGAGACTATTATATTATAATATAAGTGTATTATTTTTTTAATTCTCAGGCCGCACGGAGTATGGACAATGTGGTACGTCAAGTCCCTCATGCTGAGCCAGCATCTTTTCGCCCTTCTTCTAGACCATTTAGCTCTCCTACCGTACATCGTTTTTTTCTAATTTTATTGATTATAATTTCTCCTTCTGATATCACTTTTTTGTCTTATAGGGCACATAATATATCTCCTCTGGTGCCGGCCTTTAATCCTAGAGGTTGTAAGTGCAATGCCATCCGAGGATGGATGAGGAAGAAGTGACATCTAATTTAAGATTTCTTGAGGTTCGTCGCAGTCAGAGGGCACCATTTGTAACTAACTCTAGGTAACGTGCTATGTTTATTTGCTAATACGAACCTATGTTTTTGCAGTTGTATTTTATAGTGTTTTCCTTGTTAACTTAACTTCATGTTATATTATGCTGCTTTGCTCTGAACAAAATAATGTTTCCATTGGATTTTTTGCAACATAATTATGACTGTAAAATTGAATTTATCCTGATCTCAGTGTTAATTTCCCTGGATAACTAGTTATGTCTATGATATTGAAGAGTGAAAGCATCAATTTGGTTGTTTAAGTTCTGAAGAGAATATTTATAACTCGTTCTTATTTTCATGTGTCACACAGCCGCTTGATGGAGCGGATTCCTAGTATGCGTCAACAGAGGGAGGCCGGAGTATGTTTACATTTCCGAGACAACCACATTTTGTTTTTTTATGTTGTGGCATGACTGAATAGGTTTAATTCTTTCCAGGATGATGGAGCGGGACGTGGTATTTACTTTGAACAAACTATGCAGATGGAACCAAACACCATGCTTCCGGCGCCAGATCCTTAGGAAGCAGGCTTGTTTGTATTGGTTTCAAATACTTTACGTTTATGTTTCAGAATCTCGTCATTGGTCTTGATAACACATGTGAGCTCACTTAAGTAGTTTCTACTTGTGTATGCTGACTTAACATGCATTAATATCGTAACCAAATTCTGCAAGAAAAGCTTCTTCGATGGAGCAATCAGTTGCATACTCGTTCTGGTATTGCAATTACCAACACTAAATGAATTTCAGATTAACTTTGTATCTCCGATCCTGAACACCAAGTACTTACATGGATTAGTTTACAGTCTCGTTTCTTTCCTGCTTTAAGGATATGAAATATTTAGCCTAAGGTGAGGTTTTGTTTGGCGTACACAAGATCTCTCGATTCGTAATGGAATGTATCTACAGCCTATATTATTTGGTAATCGCACAAGTAAATAAAAGAATTGCTTATCTGAGAATGTCTTTTGACCTATAATAAGAATGTTCATTTTTTCTAGTGTATGAAAATCTTGATAGGTTACTAGTCCTTCAAGGACAATTAAACAGGTCTCCGTTATAACGGAGATACAACAAACTCCATAAACAGAGCAAGATCCTCCCCTTGTCATGGAATTAAGAAGGTAATATCCTGAGAAAGCTTACAATTCATTAACTATTGTACAGTAATGTAGGCTATAGCCGTGAGGAATGACGGATGCATTTTGTTACTTCTTGATTGTTCTAAGCTTAGAAGCATTTTATAATCCAAGATTTACTCATGAGTGCAATGACATACGGTTTTGTTGCTTTTTGCCGATTAAAAAATGATTGTTGCATATTTTTTCTACCAACACGGAGATTTAGGAGAAATGGTTCTTTAAGAAGCATCCTGTTACTTTTTCTACAAGCGGAAAGAATGATAATATCATATACTGTACAACAGCCCCAACATACCAGGTGTAATCCCAGAAGTGGGGTCTAGGTAGGGTGATGTGTACGCAGCATTCAAGTGTAGTGTCTTGATGGTGAATGTTAAGCTGCTAATACATTGAGATGAGGCTTAGAGGGTTTAGGTTTCAACGCTGAGAGAACATAACGTTGACGGCTTTAACCATTAGTGGTTAAGGATAAGGTTATAACGTTGATGGCTTTAGGCATTAGTGATTCAATATAAGGTTAAGGTCACCTGCGACTTTTGGTATTCATATTAGCGGCCTTGATCGTTGATGCTTGACGTAACATTATTCTAATGATAGTTAAGCTTTCTCTTATTAGACTCCAAATAGTTTTTAAAGATATTGATCCTTAGTGTTTGAACAAACATATGTTGATGGTACTTGTATTCATGCCCATTATTAGGCTTATATTTGGTCGTTCATAAACTGTTATTAGATTAGCGAGGAGCGTACTCAATCAAATCTATAGATTTAGTGTCGAAATGATAAGGGCAGCCTGATGCATGCAGCAGCGTCTTGCGTTTCTGCTGGATTCAGGCAAAGGCCATACTCCATCAATGTAGGTAGACAACCATCTCGATGCAAACATTAATGGCTTATTCCACAGAGAACAACTTTACGGTTGCTTCAAGGCTCCCCTTCTTACCGTCAAAATGATAAAAATGGAAAGGGACTGTGTCTGCTTTTCCTGCAGAGATTTTCTCAAGAGTATAGATTGAGGAATGAACTGCTTCATGCTCTCTGTGTAATTCTTCAAAAACAAATTAAAATATCTTACTGCTATACTGAAAAATTTTAATGTGCTTGTTTTCATTTTTTACAGGTGCTTCAGGTTTGTCAAGTTATTATACGAGTGCCTGCAATAATTACTATAAACGGTCGTATTGCATCATAGATATACCACTTTCCGGGAAAATACCTTCGCACCGCAAAAAGGTGATTCTTCCCATCTGTCCTGGTGCACAGAGTTACCTGATATCCATCGTGAGTGGGAGGTGGGAGGTATCCCATTAATTTAATCGAGGTATGTGAAAGCTGGCCCAAACTCCAAAATTATCAGAAAAAAAAGAGAATGATCCATCGATGTGCATATACACTTAATTTTTCTCCTATAAGTAGGTGAAGAGGTTTGGTTATTAGGAGCTGAAATTGATTCTTAAGCTGATGCTTAGAATATGCACTTTTTGACCATCGTCTTTGCTCATTGTGTTTCTGTTTGCTGATGATTGACATGACAGAAGTGTCATATGATCCGTTTCGTTCATTTCAAGAAACAGTAAAACGAATGTTACTTCTTGTCTGATTTGAATATTTCATCTAAATGGCAACTAAATAACCATGAGTTGAATAGTTCCTTCCTTTTGCATGATTAAACAGATAATTGTACGATGCTTACCGATAAGGGCATAAATTCAGGATTATATGATGACATAGCAGAGGGTATATTTAAGTGACACGGTTAGGACAAAAGGGTGGAAAGACTAGTAACATGGTTCCATCAGCTGACGAATTTCCTCTCCATCCAAAGAATATATAAATCATAGTAGAATAGAGTTTAGGGCTATGAAAGTAACGCAAAATTAGGGGTTGAGTAACCCTAGACTAAGTTGCTCGGATTCTCAAAAACTTGTGGCCGCACCTATGTCGGATCCTTCGAAAATGCACTACTTTTGAAGGATCCGACACACACACAATGACATTGTTGGAAGAGTCCGAGCAACATAGACCCCATGATAGAGATGTTTTGGAACTCTATGGTTGTGGAGGCAATGGGGATAATAGGCTATTGGGATGACTAAAAGTGAAACCGTGATTACTGGAGGTTCCACGTTGTAAGTCAAGGACAACGGAGGCGAATATCAAGGGCGTTTTTGGTACTGCTTATTTTCAAGATAAAAAGTATATGAAAGACAATATGTTTTTGTTATCGGTCTTCTTGTTTGTCCATGACTGTCGTCTCTGTGATGGCGAGATCAAATTAATATAGTCCACGAAGTTGTTTTTTTTTCATTTTCTAATAATAATAGTTATTACTTATATTGCATAGTGATAATTAGTTATTACTTGGATATTGCATAGTGAAAGCATCGATTTGATTCTTGAAGTTCTCGAATCTGTAGAGTTCAAACTCTTTTTAATGTTCATGTGTCATACAGCCACCCGACGGTGCTGATTCCATATATGCCTCAATCGTGGGAGGCCAGCGTATGTGTTTACAATTCCGAGACGACAATATTTTTTTTTAAAAGTTGTGACATAACTGTCGGTTTTATTCCTTCCAGGATGAAGGAGAGGGACTTGGTGTTTTCACTGAACAAACTACGCTAATGGAATCAAATTCTGATGCTCCTACTACGGCTATGCTTCCAATGCCAGATTCTTCTGAAGCAAGTTTGTTTGTAGTGGTTTCAATTGCCGTGCGTTTAAGGAAAAAAGGAAGTCTTTTACCACAAATTTATTAATTCTTTATTTAAAAGCTATTTCTCATAGGGAGTGATTTTAAGAAATAAAGGAAGTCTTTTGAAACGTGACGGCTAAAATAAACTTTAGACATGTGGCTATGAATTATTATAGTAAAATGAGAATTTTAAAGTTGAATTATTCTGAAATATATAATTGAGTCATTTTGTTGAGGGCAAACTAATAAGGAAAGTTTACATAGGATAAACGGAGTGTCAACTTAGTAAAAGTACCCTTGATATATAGTAGTAGGTTTCAACATGCCATTGTCAATTCTTATATTAACATATCATTAAAATAAAAATATTATTTAAAAAATTTATATATAGAATTTTGTTGTTCTTGTTCTTATTATTATTTAACACATGTGAGCTCACCTAAGAAGTTTATACTCTTATATGTCGACTTAACTTGCATTTTTGAACCAGAATACTAATGTCAATTTCTGTTAGTGTACGAAAATGTTATGGCTGTATGGATGATCTATTTTTCAATTTTAAGTTGTTTATGGAAAATTCAATAGTTCTCTGTTGTAACAGAAACTCATATTAGATTCTTTGTTGATGATCGTTATCAGTCGTTCTGTCATCTCCAGCTCTGGGATGCAACAAACTCCCTAGTTTAATCAATATCTCGCGATTTTCCGATCTTCCTCTAGGCATGGCATTAACAAGGTGATAAGTTTGAGAAAGATCATAATTCGTTAGTTGTTAAACCATATATGTAGGCTATATGTGTCATGAACTAAGACACATGAATTTCTTTTGCTTAATTTGAAGAAACAATATATTGATGGTAGTACCATCAAGATTAAGTAAAAGAAATTCATCTGTCTTAGTTCATGACACACATAGCCTACATATACGGTTTAACAGCTAACGAATTATGATCTTTCTCAAACTTGTCACCTTCTTAATGTCATGCCAAGAGGAAGATCAGAAAATCGCGAGATATTGATTAGACTAGGGAGTTTGCTGCATCCCAGAGCTGGAGATGGCGGAACAACTGATAACGATCATCAACAAAGAATCTAATATGAGTTTACATTACAACGGAGAACGATTTAATTTTCCTTGAACAACTTATAATTGACTAACAAATCATCCACACTGTCATGACATTTCAAACAGTAACAAAAATTGACATTGGTATTCTGGTTCAAAATGCATTTTAAGTCGATGTATAAGAGCATAAACTTCTAAGGTGTGCTCACATGTGTTATCAAGATCAAAGATAAAAGATTCTAAAATATGAGCACAACGTATTTGAAACCAATACAACAAACCTACTTCCGAAGGTTCTAGCACCGTAAGATTAATCATTTTAAGGGTATGGGGATTTGGTTCCATCTCCACAATTTGATCGATAGGGCATTGCTCTTGCGATATCTCAGGACTAAAGGCCAGCACCGCAGGTGATATGTTATGTGCCTATATTTGGGACAAAAGAGTGACATCATAATGGAGACATTGTAATTTATAAAATAAGGACCTAACAATGCATAGTAAGAGAGCTAACTGGCACAACATATGGGACTTGAGGTACCACATTGTCCATAGTTTGTGCAGCCTTAGAATTTTAAAAGAAACCATTCATTTACATTATAGTAGTCTCAATAATAAAAAAAGCTAAATTTAACTTCTAAATCTTCCTGTGGTGCCGGCATTTAATACTGAGAGATTGCAAGAGTAATGCCATTCAAGGACGGATGACGGTGAAGTGATATCTAATTTAAGATTTTTTGAGATTCGTCGCAATCAGAAGGCACGATTTGGTACCAATTCTAGGTAACATCTTGATGTATTTTATAGTGTTTACTTGTTAACTTAACTTCATGTTATATTATGCTGCTTTGTTCTGAACAAAATAATGTTGCCATTGGGTTTTGTGCGACATAATTATGACTGTACAATTGAATTTATCCTATTCTCTGTGTTAATTTCCTTGGATCACTAGTTATTTCTATGATATTGCATTAGTGAAAGAATCAATTTGGTTGTTGAAGTTCTGATGAGAAGATATATAACTAGTTTTGATTTTCATGTGTCATACAGCCGCTTGATGGAGCAGATTGCTAGTATGCGTCAACAGAGGGAGGTGACAGTGTGTTTACATTTTTGAGACAACAACATTTTTCTTTTTTAAGTTGTGACATATCTGGCAAGGTTTGATTCTTTCCAGGATGAGGGAGCGGAACTTGGTATTTACTTTGAACAAACTATGCAGATAGAACCAAACGCCATGCTTTTGGTGCCAGATCCTTATGAAGCAGGTTCATTTGTATTGTTTTCAAATACCTTACGTTTATATTTCAGAATCTCTTGTCTTTGGTCTTGATAACACATGTGAGCTCTCTTAAGTAGTTTCTACTCGTATATCTTGATTTAACATGCATTAAGATTGTAACTAAATTTTACAAGTAAAGCTTCTTTGATGGAGCAATCAGTTGCATACTCGTTCTTGTATGTGTATTGCTATTACCAACAGTAAATGAATTTCAGTTTAACTTCGTATCTCCGATCCTGAACACCAAGTACTTATATGGATTAGGTTACAGCCTCGTTTCTATCCAGCTTTAAGGATATGAAATATTTCCCCTAAGATGAGGTTTCATTTGGCTTATACATGATCTCTCTATACGTAACGGAATGTATCTACAGCCTAAATTATTTGGTAATCGCACAAGTGAATAAAAGAATTGCTTATCTGAGAACGACTTTTGACCTATAACATATTGTCCATTTTTGCTAGTGTATGGAAATGTTGGTCGGTTATTAGTCCTTTAAAGACGATTAAACAGTTCTCTATTATAGCTCCTGCTCTTGATACATCGAACTCCCTAATCAAAGAAAAATCTTCCTGGTGGCATGTAATTAAGAAGGAGATATCCTGAGAAAGCTTACAATTCATTAGCTGTTGTACAGTAATGTAGGCTATAGCCGTGAGGAATGAAAGATGCATTTTGTTACTTCTTGATTCTTCTAAGCTTTTAACATTTTGTAATCCAATAATTACTCATGAGTACTCGATCATAAGGAGAGTGACATTCGATTTTGTTGCTTTCTCTCGATTATAAACTGACTGTTGCATATTTTTTTTATCAACACGGAGATTCAGGACAATGGTTCTTTAAGAAGAATCTTGTTACTTTTCCTACAAATGGGAAGAATTGCAATACCATTATAGTGCACAAGTTAAAGTGCAGTGATCAACATATCCGGTGTAATCCAAGAAGTGTGATCCGGGTAGGGTGATGTGTATGCAGCCTTGCAGTGCAATGTTTTGACGGTTGTTAAAACACCTCTTAGCATTCATATATTGCTGCCATTGCAGCTGAGCTTGAGCTCAACAAAGGGATAAGAGAAGGGAATAAGTTACTGGGAATGCAGTTTTTTGAGTAAAAGTTAGTGAATACAATGTATGATCACTTCCTATTTATAGACTCACATGATTAACACATGGTCTTCTAGAAGTTTCCTAACAACCTCATAACTACTTGATTGGCCCACTAACAAACTTGGCAGCAGGTTAACTAATTCGACTAACTAATCACTTAATCCACTAGCTAACAAATCAATTGAACAGTACCAATTAACTGATTTGTAGTTATTTACATAATGTATTCTCATGAGTTTTAACACTCCCCCTCAAGCTGCAGGGTGAAAAATGTTCGGCACACCAATCATTCTGAGGAGGTATGAATGCTGATCATGACTGAGACCTTTAGTAAGAATGTCTGCAACTTGTTGACCTATCTGCACATACATGGGCTGAACCAACCCCTCTTTGATCTTGTCTCTAATAAAATGCCAGTCTATTTCAGTGTGTTTGGTTCTCTCATGAAATATGGGGTTAGCAGCTAGTTTGATTGTTGATTTACTATCACTAAAGATGACAATAGGCTTAGTGATAGACACCCTCAGTTTTGAGAACAGACCTTCCAACCATGCCACTTCAGCTAATGCTAAGGCCATGCTCCTATATTCTGCCTCAACTGAGCTTCTAGAGATAGTGTACTGCTTTTTAACTTCCAAGATATCAATGAACTACAAAACTGCATCACATAACCTATAACAGACCTCCTAGTGTTTCGACATGCAGCCAAATCTGAGTGATACCAACAAACCAATTCTGCAGTAGGTTGTGCCTTAAGCCATATACCTTTTCCTACAGTTCCTTTCAAATATCTTATCACTATGTTTGCAGCTTCCAAGTGGGATTTCTTTGGTTGTTTCATGAATTGACTTAATGTCTGCACTGCTTAACTGATGTCAGGCCTTGTTATTGTAGCATACATTAGCTTTTCAACAAGCCTTTGATATGATGTTGTATCTATTAGAATGGAATCTCCTTTCATACCTACTGCTTCATCAACTTCAACTAAAGTTTGTTTAGCATTAGTCTCTAGTGGGGTGGTGGCTGGTTTGGCACCAGCAAGACCTGTTTCAAATATGAGCTCCAAGACATATTTTCTCTAATTCAGAATCACTTCTCTGGCCTATCTTAACACTTCAATACCTAGGAAATACTTAAGTTCACCTAGATCTTTGAGCTTTAATTGCTTGTACAAAGTACCTTTTGCTGCATTGATCATGTCTGTATTGTCACCAGTTATCAGAAGATCATCTACATAGACTAAAATTACAACCATTCCTTCTAAGGTCTTGAGGGTAAATAGTGAATAATCATAGCTGCTTTGGGTAAAACCTGCACTGAGAAATGCTGTAGTCAGCTTGATATTCCGTTGCCTTGATGCCTGCATAAGTCCATATAAAGACTTAATTAGTCTGCAAAATTTGTGTTGCCTTCCCTCTTTGAAACCATCTGTCATTTCCATATACACCTACACATCTTGGTCACCTTGTAGGAAAGCATTGTATATATCTATCTGGTACATGCAACACCCTTTTGATACTGCTAAGGCAATGACACTCCTTACTGTAACCATTTTGGCTACTGGAGAAAATGTATCATGGTAGTCTATCTCTTCCAGTTTACTATAACCTTTGGCTACCAACCTTGCCTTAAACCTCTCTATTTCCCCATTGGACTTATACTTGATTTTGTACACCCATTTTGATCAAATGATGTTCTTGTCCGAGGGAATGTCAACCACTTCCCATTTATGGTTGTATTGAAGAGCTTTAACCTCCTGCTTCATGGATTCAATCCACCTTTTATCTCTGCTCGCTTCATTATAAGAGTGTGGTTCAACTTCTGCTGACAAGCTGCACACAAAATCTTGATATTTTAAACTAGTATTAGCATAAGACAGGTAATTTTCCAGTGGGTATCTGGTTCCTATCCTCTTCCCTGGTGAATCATAATCCATTAGCAATGTAGGTTGTTTGGTAGCTCTAGATGATCTTCTTAGTTCAACTTCTGTAGGTATTGAGAGTGACTCTTCTACATTCTATAAATTATGAGTGTCTTTTTCTTGAATGCCATTAGGATCATGTATTGATGTATTTTCAGTTTGTGAATTGTGTAATGGCTCACTAGGACTTGTGTGACTGTCTGGATCTTCTTCTACTTCTACATCATCATATGCGGGAGATCTTAGTGTAAAAAATTCTACAGAAGATTCTGAACTTGGCTCCTCTATAAAAGGAAATGAATCTTCCTTGAAAACTATATCTCTAAGTAACAAACAGCTTATTAGTACACCAGTCTAATAGTATATAACTTTTCTGAGTTGCAGAGTAGCCCATCAATAGTGCAATCGTGGCCCTTTCTGCAAGCTTATCACCTCTTGGCAATATTGAGGCATAATATTTACATCTGATCACTCTTAGATGTGTCAAGGATGGAACCTTGCAAAACAACATCTCATAAAGACTTTTACCTTCTATGGATGAAGATGGTAGTCTGTTAATGAGATATACAACAGCTTTAACATTTAACCCCCAAAATATGATAGGCATCTATGACTGGGACCTGATGCTCTTGCAACATTTAGTATCTGTCTATTCTTTCACTCAACCACACTATTTTTTTGTGGTGTGTATGGACAACTACTTTGATGTATGATTCCCAAGGATTGAAACAACTCTTTTCATTTAGAGTTAATGAAATCTGTCCCATTATCTGACATCAGTATCTTTATCTTAACACCAAACTGATTTTGAATCACAGTGAAGAAGTTTTGTATGGCTACAATGCACTCAGACTTTAGTGGAAACAGATGTGACCATGTATACCTACTATGATCATCAACAACAGTTAATAAATAGTATTTCTTGTCAATAGTAGGTGTCTTATAGGACCCCAGAAGTCCATATGGACAACATCAAAACTTCTTATAGCTCTGGAAGTACTGGTAGGAAAAACTAGTCTAGTTTGTTTTTCTAATTGACAAACATAACACTTATTTAGAATATCGACATCACTACTGTGCCTTATGAGATTGAGAGTCTTTAATGCTTGAGAAGAAGGATGTCCCAGCTTTTTATGCCAGAGACTGCACCAATTCATCTGCACCTCTACTTATACTCCTGCAACCTATCTTTGATGATTCTTATTGTTAAGAGTTCCATTTACTTCACATATTCTTCAGGATGTATAGTCCTTTTTTCTCGTTACCAATCCGTTTCACCATGCCACTATGAAAGTTCTGAAATACAGAGAAGTTAGGGTAAAATAAAACTAAGGAAGAAAGTTTCTTAGTAATTTTAGATACTGAAAAAAAGTTTTGTTTGAAATCTAGAACATACAGTACATCCCCCACAACTTCATCCTTCAGCACTTGTGTTTCTCCTATATGTGTTATTTCAACCATGGCTCCAGTAGCCAGATTAACTTTGTCACATATGCTATTATCCACTTTGTGACAGTATAAGAAAATACCTTTATATGCTGCTACATGGTATGTGGCTTCAGAATCTACTATCCAATCATGTGAAATAACATGAATAGAGAAATTACTAATAGTACATGTCATGTTGTTCTGTTCAGAGTCATGTGTTTCTTTGTTAATCATTCCTATAATCTGCTTGTATTCTTCCTCTAAGAATCCTTTCCCCTTGGCCAGTGTAGCATTTTTAATGTCTTTACCTCCCTGCCTGCTGGATTACTCAGCAAGCAGGAGTTCTTTGCTTAAGGACTAGAGAAGTTATGAGTTGATGACTGATTGTTGTTGTAACTAGTAACTAAGTGTCCATATCCATGACCATCTCTGCCTTGGCCATTATGAAATGGTTGATTTAGTATTCCCCTTTTCTTATTCCTCCAATCACTTGGATATCCATGAAACTTATAGCAGTTTTCCTTGTATGACCAGTAAAATTGCAGTAATCACTCCTTTTACCTTTATACGCTTGTCCTCCAAAACTTGCTAATGCCTGATTCCTACTTCCATATCCAACCTCTGTATTGTTTCTGTGTAATTGCATAACAATAGGTTCAGTCTTATGACCAATAGTTGTAGTACATGCAAGCTATTGAATTTCATCCTCACTGATTATTGCATATGCTTGATATGTGTAGGTGTTGTTCCTTTCATCAATATTTGTATTTTTGCCAGATCATATGCATCATTTAAACCACTCAAGAACTATATTAGCCTTAACTAATACAAATATTCTGCATACTTCTTTGACTTAGGACAATTACATGATGGAGTTAGATTGACTGCATCATGTTCACTCCATAAGTTCTTCAGTTTATTAAAGTAAGTTGAAATTGAATTAGTACCTTGGTAAAGATTATTTATTTCCCTATGTAATTGGTACAATCTCATGAGATTTACCTTGTCAAGTCTCTCCTTAAGATCTTCCCATACTTCATGAGAATTTGTTGCATATACAATAGCACTGAGTAGTTCTGCACTTACTGAACTCATTAGCGATGAGATTACTACTGCATTACATGTCTCCCATTGATCATGTAACTCCTCTCTATACGTCTCCTTGCTACAAGTACCATTTACAAATCCATATTTCCTCTTTTCCAATAGTGCAATCTTCATAAATCTACACCAAATTCCATAGTTCTCTGAACTAGTTAATTTGATGGGAATCTGTGCAGCTCCTGCTATAGTTGATGCTCCCAGATACAGAGGATCACTATAGTCAATTTTAGGTGCCATAACCAATTTACAGATTACAACTAAGCTTGGATAAAAAAATAACACAGTAAACTCAAAATCTATGTCCTGCAACTATAGATCTATGGCTTACAAATAGAGATCTAAGTTCTTCTGACCTTACTAACACACAAAGAAAAAATTAGGCAAAACTTATTGTATTGAAGATACATTTATACTCGATAGCTTGTTTCTTCAGTCCCATAATCGCGTGTCTCTGATACCATGTTAAAACACCTCTTAGCATTCATATATTGTTGCCATTATAGCTGAGCTTGAGCTCAACAAAGGGATAAGAGAAGGGAAAAAGTTACTGGGAATGCAGTTTTTTAAGTAAAAGTTAGTGAATACAAGGTATGATCACCTCCTATTTATAGTCTCACATGATTAACACATGGTATTCTATGAGTTTCCGAACAACCTCCTAACTACTTGATTGGCCCACTAACCAACTTAACAGCTGGCTAACTGATTCAAATAACTAATCGCCTAATCCACTAGCTAACAAATAAATGGAACAATACCAACTAACTGATTAGTGGTTATTTACATAATGTATTCTCATGAGTTTTAAAAATGGTGAATGTTAAGCTGCTAATACATTGAGATGAGGCATAGAGCGTTTAGGTTTCAACACTGAGAGAACATAACGTTGATGTCCTAATATTATGACATTGATGGCTTTAGGCGTTAGTGATTCAGTATAAGGTTAAGGTCACCAGCAACTTTTGGTATTCATATTAGCTGCCTTGATCGTTGATGGTTGAAGTAACTTTATATTTCTGCTAGACTGTTCCTTCTTTTCTTGCAGAGATGTTGTCAAGAGTATAGATTAAGGAATGTTTTTCAAGAGGGACTGTGCATCATTTGGTGGATAAGATAGAAAGGAGAGTAAAAGAGGAAGAGGATCCAATATTGGGAAAGGGGAAAAGAAAAGAATGTTAGAACCTACTAGCCCATCCCTATTTAAGCTGGAAAAACAAAGACCAACACATAAGATTGATACGAAGTATTACATATTTTCCTCATTGAAAGTCAAATTTGGGGGGGGAGTTGAATTGAAAATTTCTTTCCTGAGTCCACTGATTAGTCTTGACAGTCAACTCACCCGCACAATAAAGTACTGAACACAAGATAAAGTTTAAATTTCTAAGAAGATAAATAAGTAAATGACAGAGATTTATCCTGGTTCGGAACACTAATATGGTACCTACTTCCGATCCCCTTGGGTTTCAATGATTTTCTTAGAGTCTTTCAAAGTAGATTCGGAGTACAAATGTAGTAAACAAGTTCTCAAGCTTATTTTGTGATTTAGATCATGTGACACAGTCTCAACTAGTATGACTAAGTTGACTTGATCTTTCTCCTTTGTAACTATTGCAAACTAAGAAGTACAAAGCTTTATTGAGACTAAGATTGACATACTAAGAATTTCTCCTGAAGTTGCATGCGGTCTTCGGTCTTCAATTTTCTGTTTTACAGCCTTCAGCTGATTGGCCTTCTATCTCTATAAGTAAAACCTAGGGATTTCTTCTCAATCAAGGATTTTGAATTGATTCCTTGATTGAGGAATTGCACCATCACCATATGATACGTCCATATCAGATATGTCCGTGCATGCAAGGCATCCTTCTTTTCTCGAACACGAGCTCAAAACCATACTTGTTCATATCAGATATGTCCATGTAGAGGATATGATCTTCTTTTCTTGCATAATTCCTTGTGGTATGCTGTTGTGATTAATTTCCAGTCACCTTCCTTATACTTTTAGATCTGATGAGGTCTTGCGCTTTAAGCACGAAGCCTTCCATATAAACACATTAGTCTAATTGGCCCACTTTTGTCATTGTTGATTCGGTGATCACACCATCAAACAAGCTTAGACCCATGAGGTTACAATGTTTCAAAGGCAAACAATACAAAAAAAACAATAAGGTCTATGTGCTTTAAGCAAAAATTTAGTAACTTATTGCATAGTAAGTGCTAGTGTTAGAGATTTTTTAAAATTAATTAGGTAATTGTCCAATTATGCAAAAGTCATAATATAATTCACTTCTTTTTTGATTTAAGTGATATGTTTGAATAAAAGTTTCTTTTTTTTTCGGTGAAAAAAGGTGTGATTAGAGTTAATTAGTAATAAATGAAGTTGTTTAATTTTAGAGAAAATCTTAGTTGTAACTTGTAATCTGCTCTTATTATTTTCAAGTAAAATTTTTCTTGTTGGTTTCTATCTTCTCGTTTATTTAGATTTTGTATGCTACTAACTTGGGGGTTTGGGCCACGGTGACAAAAGAGTTTTAAAATGAGATGTAGGTGACACAAGTCTTAAGTATTAGTTGTAGGCGGCAATTACTTTATTATGTATTAATAAAGTTGGGGAAGTTTAAAAATAACCCAAAAGTTTTTAAATTTACACTTTGATCTTAATGTATACCAAAAATAACGAGAAACAGAGGGAAAAAGGCGTCTTTCTCTCTCTTCTCATCCATTGTTGTTTTTTCTCTCTTAGGATTTTTGGTGTTAATTGTTTCTATTTCTACTTCTTTATTCATCATCTTCTGTTTCATTATCATCATCTTCTACTTTATTATCATCTTCATTTTCTTCTTGTTGACCATTTTTTGTTGTTGTTGTTGTTATTGGTACAGTGCTACTGATGTGATCTTACCAATTTCTTTGGTCAAATTTTGTTTACTACATCACTTTTCAATTTGGTATTACTTCATAGGTGACTTTGGTAAGTAAAATTATGATTTTTATTCATATTTGTCATCTGGGTACACTTCTATTTTTCCAACAATGGATAGAACCCCGATTATGAATCCAGCATAAGTGCCCACAATTTAAATAGATCAATCATCGGGTGCATCGATGAGTAATCTGTTGCATCAGACTGTTTATCTGTTGTATTAGGATGTTTATCTGTTGTATTAGAATATTTATCTGTTGCACCAGACTAATTATCTGTTGCAACGAATGATTAATCTATTTGAAACAACACAAATCAACCCCTACCACAAACCCAACAGATAAATCTTTCTATTGCTACTGGATTCTAAATTATTCCTTTTTACATCGAATCGTCAACATGTTTGTTGAGAAGATAATAGACAGAATGAAAATTAAATATGAATTAAAACGTCAAAGATCAAACTTAATTTTTTTATTCAACAAAAAGAAATAAAAATACATATAATAGACTAAAAGAAAAATAATAGTCTAATTATTATTATTATTATCAGCATCATCATTGCCAGACGGCCAATCTTCAACCGGAAGTAGCAAGGCCCTCCTCAGCCTTCGTATCTAGCGGAGCATTCTTGATCTAACTCCTCCCAGTTCCCATTGCAGATCACAAACTCGATTTCAAAGTTAATTGACGACGTCTCGTAGAAAAGTAATGTCCCACCCCAAGTCAGACATAATCGTATCTTCTAGAGTGTAATATGAAAGACGAGTTGCAATAAATAAATAGTGTACTTGAATGAACGATTGAGTAAGGGTGAACTTATTGATAGAGGATTGAATTTGAATGAGAGGAAAAAAGGAGCTACTATTCACCTCCATACATTAATTACATTTTTGATTAAATTAAGAAAATAAATATTGTGATATAATTCATGACTTTTAAGATTATTATTATTAATTAGTTCTTTCGAAGAACCATTTTTATTGAGTTGTGGCAACAAATTCTATATCTGTTGGATCAGATAACACATCTGTGATAACAGATAAATTATCTGTTGCAACAAATATAAAATATGTTGCATCGGATAATATATCTGTTGCAACATATAATCTAAGTGTTCACCTCCATTTATTAATTACATTTTTTATTAATATGAAAAGTAATGAATTAATTAAATTAAGAAATATTGCGATAAGTCATGACATTTCAGATTATTATTATTAATTAGTTATTTTCAAGAACTGCTTTTATTGAGTTGTGACTCGATATAGGTTGCATCAGATAAATCATCTGTGACAACAGATATATATCATCTGTTGCAACCATAGTGAACCTGTTGCATCAGATAATTTAATTGTTGCAACATATAATTTACTTTTTTTTAAAAAAATAACTATATTATCATATCATTAATCCAAATTTGCTTACTTTTTTATTTTATAAATAAAAAAAATACCTTTTCAAATTTCTTAATAAAATAATAACCATTTTATTATATAATAAATAATTTAAGACATAAATTCAAAAACAAAAATGGTGAAAATTCATGATCAGTTATTAAAATTGTGGTTATAAATTGTGTTTATCATTTATTTCCTTATTATTTATTTACGAAAAAATTTTCATATTGAATAATCGGAACAGAAAGTCACGTCTTTTTCTTTTCACCCTCTCAATAACAATAATAACTCTTTTTTATTAATAATCGCCATGTGCAACATATGATCGATCTGCCGTAGCAGATTAACCTCTAACTGTTGATACAAATTGCTGGTTAATCCCTACCACTAGCCGTCGACATGTTGAGAACAAGGAATAAACAGAATGATTATTGTTAAATACTAAATAAGAATTAAAAATTCAAAGTCGACAACAAAATGAACTGAATGTTCATATAGTTTTGAATCCCTTGGGTAGATTTGATATACAAAAGGAGGAAAATAATCGCTAAAATAAAAAAAATTACCTAATTATTATTACTACTATTATTATTATTGTCAATCAGACATTTTTCATCCGGCAGCCTTGCTCCGATGTCAGCCAAATCTCTCCGGAGTTCATCAAACTGCCTTTGAAGTTCGTGCAAGGACTCGATATGAATATTCTTGTATGAATCTAGATCATCTATATTTGTAAAGAGGGACCTATTTATAAATTATTGTATCTCGGAAAGAAAAGAAAATTGCTTTAAAATAAATCTAACAGATGGGTAATCTGTGGCAAAATATATTCTTTCTTTCAGATAACTTACAACATACTGACAATCTTTTGCAACAGATGTATACATTTGTTTAATTTCTGCAATAGGTTGATCAACTTTTGTAACAGATGTCTCCAATTCCTTGACAATATAAATAGATGTGTCATCTATTGCAACAAGCTAGTCATCTGTTTATTCAATTTAAGCTATAGATGGGCTAGAAACAATAAGGTATGTGCAGATGGATCCACTATCATATATGTGTGACTTACGTATGTATTACTGATAAGGTTACTGGGACAATATACACAAAGTACAATATTTTTGTGAATGCAGTTTTTAACCAATTAGGCATTGATCATTCAAACAAGATCCGGCGTTGTACCGTTAAGTTTTATGGGTTAGAAATTGATAAGGCTAAGGACCTCATGAAGATGGTGCAGATACCCTGTTATGAATTACTGATAGTTGGTGCTCGTATTTATGCGTGACAAGTTTTGAGAAGGGATCAATATTTGTCGTCAGTGTAGAGAACCAATAATGATTGGAGTTAACTTTAGGTTTGCATTAGACCCTTAGAGGGCCCTCGAAGCCTCACACTCATCAAACAAGAATGGAAAACCAATATAGTTATTGCCCTGGCCGAAATTTATATGGTTGGGTTGCTCGCTCGAGGTGATGATTATATACCAGAAGGTGCGGTAGGAGAATGCTTTCGAGGGAAAATGGGTGGTTGATGGAAGACTATATCATCTGAGAGCTAATTGAAGAAGAAACATTGGGTAGAAAGTAACTTCTAATGAATCTGGCTGATGGAATTATCTTAACAGATGCAAAATCCGAATCAAGTGCAACTTTAAAAGTGTATCCGGTAATGTAATTTCGTCTGTTGTGTCTCTAAAAGAATAACAATGCAGATAGACACTTTGTTAGGGAGATGCATGGTAAGGATTATCACCTAGGTAGAAAATAGGAGAAGACGAACAAAGCAGCCTAACGGGCATCGAGGGTAGAAATGTTGTTCAGCAAGTCTAGAAAACTTACGCCAACAACAACTATAGTTAAAATAAGGAAACTAAGCGAAGGTGGTAATTTCTGAATTTTAAATTTCATACCAATCCTTATTATTTGTGTTTCTGATCAAGTCCACAGTCGTAGACCTGATCGAAATGACAAACGAGATTGAAAGGAAAATAGAGTATAATTACTTCCTTAGCAATATGGATTAATTGATTGTGTTTTCTTGCCTTAGCATGCTTTCAATATTCCTTGGAGAAGATTAGATGCTTGCTGTAGTATGTGAATCCTGATAATTTTTAAGCTTTCCTACACTTGTTGATTCTGTATTCAAGCTGGTCGTTACCATCTTCGAAGTTAGTAAGGAGTTCCTCGTCTCTTTTGATCTCGATCAGGAACACTACCTTCAAAGTTGTGGCATTCTAGAAGCCCTTCAGAACACTTTCTTTAGAAGCATTAAAGGATACATGGAGGGTTTCTGTGTCTGTTTTACGTCAAAATGTGTTGATGCACGTTGAAGATGTGGTCCCAATAGTTAAACAACACACTTTTATCCAGCGTTGCTCCACGCATCTTGCTTAAATTAGTAAGCATGGAGTTACGTAGCATGTGATTTAAACTGGCTCTACCAAGCCTATCAAATGTTACGTAACTCCGAGTTCATTACCCTATCAAAATAATATGCCCGAGTTAGTGCACAAATCAAAAAAGCCCAATCTGTCATCCTTTTTGCTGATCATTCTTCTCCAATATAGATGACAAGATGTCTGCTATGCAAAATTCTACACCATCGCCAAATATACTTGCCTTGGAGCAATTCTTCAGAAGACATCAATAGATATTTTTAAAAGAATTTCTCCCAGGCAAACATGTCTGGCGACGGTGTAGACTTTTGCATAGCAGATGTCTTGTCATCTATATTGGAGAATAGCGGTCAGCAGAAAGGCTAAGAGATTGAACTCGTTCGATTTGTGCACTAACTCGGTCATATTTTATTGATAGAGTAATGAGCTTAGAGTTACGTAATGTTTGATTGGCTTGGTAGAGCTGATTTAGATCACACACTACGTAACTCTATGCTTACTAATTTATTAAATTGGTTAAGTAAGATGCATGGAGCAATTCTCAATAAAAGTGTGTTGTTCAACTATTCGGACCAGATATTCAACGTGAATCAACACATTTTGACCTAAAAAAAACACAAAGACCCTCCATGTATCCTTTAAGGCTTCTGAAGGGCTTCTGGAATGCCACAACTTTGAAGGTAGTTTTACTGATCGAGCTCACAAGAGACGATAAACTCCTTACCAACTTTGAAGATGGCAAGGACCATCTTGAATATAGAATTAACAAGCTAGAGACAAGCTTGAGAATTATTGGGATTCACCTACTATAGCAAGCATCTGATCTTCTCTAAGGAATGTTGAAAGCATGTCAAGGAAAGAAAACACAATAAATTTTCCTTTCAATCTCATTTGGGGTTCCGATCAGGTCAACGATAGTGACCTGATCGGAAACACAAACAATAAAGCATGGGATGAAATTTAAAATTCAAAAATTTGCTGCCTTCGCTTAGATTCCTTATTTTAACTGCAGTTGCTATTGATATAAGTTTTCTAGACTTGCTGTACATTAGTTCAACCCTCCATGCTCATGAGGTTTCTTTGTTGGTCTTCTTCTATTTTCTATCTAGGTGATAATCTAGACCACGTAGCTCCCTAGCAAAGTGTTCAGATGCATTGCTTTTTTTTTCCAGAGACATAGCAAATAAAATTACATTACCGAATACACTTTTATATTTGCACTTGATTCAGATCTCGCATCTGTTAAGATAATTCCTCCGGCTAGATTTGTTAGAAGTTACTTTCTACCCTATGTATCTTCTTCAATTAGCTCTCAGATGATATAGTCTTCCATCAACCATTCATTTTCCTTCGAAAGCATTCTCCTACCGCACATTCTGGCATATAATCATCACCCCGGGCGAGCAACCGAGCCATATAAATTTTGTCTAAGGTAATAACTATATTTGTTTTTCGTTCTTGTTTGATGCAGTGCTAAGCTTCGTAGGTCCTCTAAGGGATCAATGGACCCTAAAATTTAGTCCAATCGTTATTGAATCTCTTTACAATGACATAAAAAACTAGATCCCTTCACAATGCTTGACAAACAAATATGAGCAACAACCAACATTAAATCTTAACAGGCTATAAAAATCATATTCATGGTCACTAAGCCTTATCAGATTAGACCTACCAAACAAAATACATACAAAAAAGTAATACTTCCAACAAGCTTTTAAACTTCTCCCAACAAATGACTTTTTTCTCATATTGTAATAAAAGTTCTCAGATTATTTATTCAATACTTACAATTTCCTTAATTTTTTTTAATAAATATGATATGGGTAAATATTAATTAAATAAAAAAAGATGTAAATAACTTGCAAAGAAGAAGACGAGAATGAAAGAGCAATAATGAACCATACCTTAATATCAAAAAGGAGAACAAAACAAAAATTTAAGTCGAGGAAAGATATGGATGGGTTTAGATCCAAAAAGATCTTTATGAGAAGAGAAGAGAAAAGAGAGAAAAAAGGTTGTGACCCTAAAGAGGAGAGAGAAAAAGATGAGAGTTGAATCAGATAAATTGCAGCTGAAGGAAGAGATGAGATAATTTCTATAGATGTCTTGTGTACGTAGACATGGTGGTTTTAAATATTCATTAATTAATATTCATTAATTTTATTAATAATTTAAGGGGAACGAGGAAGACTAAGACTACTGACATTGAAAAGACAAGACAAGAATGCTCAATGAACTCACTTTTGAGATATCCAAGAAATATTTTTTACCGCCTTTAGTAGTAAGTACTACTACTTGATATTATCTACCTGGACCAGAAGGTTTTTTGCTTTAAAATTAAACGAGAAAAAAAGATTTTCAAACAAATATGTCATCTGTTGCAACATATATAAATATCTATTTAGAAATCTAAAAAACTCAGTCTTCTATTACAACAGATATACATATCTGTTTAAAAATCCCAACAGCTCAGTCATCTATGACAATAGATGAAAATGTTCATTTGATAATTAATAAAAACAGATATGTCATCTGTTACAATAGATATATATATATATATATATATATATGTTTGAAAATTTCCAACAGATCAGTCATCTATCATAACAAATGCAAATATCTATTTGATAATTAATCTGATATGTCATCTGTTGCAACATATATGTACCTATTTGAAAATTTTCAACAGCTTAGTCATTTGTTGCAATAAATTTTATTGCAATTTATTTAGGTGGAACTAGGTATGAATGAATGATCTCACAGGGTCAACTACAAATTCAATCGAGTCTTTGCAATTACATTGTGTTGGTATTCCATTCATTCCAACTCGAGTCGTCGATCGATCACTCTGAGTTGAAACGAGTTCTCATCAATTCAATGTTAGGATAGTGATAGTACCTAATTTTATTTAGGTGGAACTAAGGATGAATAAATGAGCTCATAGGGTCAACTACAAATCCAATCGAGTCTTTGCAATTGCATGGCATTGGTATTGCGTTCATACCAACCTGAGTCCTCCATCGATCACTCCGAGTTGAAATGTGTTCTCATCAACACAATGTTAGGATAGTGATAGTACCTATGTTGATTTAGGTGTAACTAGGGATGAATGAATGAGCTCACAGGGTCAACTACAAATGCAATCGATTCTTTGCAATTGCATGGCGTTGGTATTGTATTCATCTTGACCCGAGTCGTCGATCGATAACTCTGAGTTGAAATGAGTTCTTATCAACTCAATGTTAGGATATTGATAGTACCTAAGTTGATTTAGGTGTAAATAGTGATGAATGAATGATCTCGAAGGGTCAACTATAAATTCAATCGAGTCTTTACAAATGCATGGCATTGGTATTGCATTCATCCCGACCTGAGTCATTGATCGACCACTATAAGTTTAAATGAGTTCTCATCAACTCAATTTTAGGATAGTGATATTACCTAATTTGATTTAGGTTGTACTAGGGATTAATAGATGAGCTCACAGGGTCAACTATAAATCTAATCGAGTCTTTCCAATTGCATGGAATTGGTATTGCAGTTATCCCCGCCCGAGTCGTCGATCGATCACTCTGATTTGAAATTAGTTCTCATTAACTCAATGTTAGGATAGTGATATTACCTAAGTTGATTTAGGTGGGACTAGGGATGAATTAATGAGCTCGCAGGATTAACTACAAAACCAATCGACTCTTAGCAATTGCATGGCATTGGTATTATGTTCATCCCGACCCAAGTCATCGATCGATCACTCGGAGTTGAAATGATTTCTCATTAACTCAATGCTTTAAAAACTACATTTTTTAAAATTTTTAAAATTAATTAAGATCAATTCGGACCAAATTAGTAATTTAAAAACTTGTCATTCTTTTCCAAAATGATAAATCAACCCATACAAATCATCCATTTGCGCGAAAAACTTTTCATTTAAAATCTTAAGTTCTCTCTCTTCTCTCTCTCTCTCTCTATCTTTCAGGTTTCCTCTCCCTCTCAATAATACAAACAACTACTCAACATATTACTCAACCCTTCAAAACAGGTTGATTTTCTTCCTACTTACGACTACATATAGTTGTTATTTTTGACTTTATTCCTGCTTGTATCCATTGTTTTCTCTATCTTCGCATGTAATAGTATTCACGAAGAGTTCTACATTTGTTCTTTTTTCTAAAAAATAGGACTTTTAAGTTAATGATAAAAAAGAAGACTTTTAGTTGTATTATCTTTGAGAATGGGTTAATAATTTTGAGTTTTGATGCTAAAAGGGTAGGAAGCACCCGAGAAAACCCTAGTTTTTCTCTCAGTGTTTTGTTGACTGTCGTGGTATTGTGGATGGTGTATGTGGTGTTGTTGGTGGTTGTTGTTAATGGTGTTGGTATTTTTTTTGGCGGTGGTTTCATGGTCTTGGTGTTGGCATTGGTGACATTGGTGGTAGTCTTGGTGGAATTGGTTATGGTGGTGATGGTCCATCTGTTGCAACGGGTGTAAGATCTGTTGGGAGATATTAAATAGGTCTTCAAACAGATTCCTCATCTGTTCCAACTGATGGGTTATCCGTTGGAGTATTTTCTTGTAATATGGCAGAGAATAATTTATTGAAATTCCTCCACCTGTTGCAATAGGTGGAATATCTATGAGTAGATATTAAATAGGTCTTCAAATAGATTCGGGTTCCCCATCTATTCCAACTGATGGGTTATCCGTTGGAGTTTTTTGTTTGGTTATGTGGTAATAATAATTTATTAATATTTATCTCACCTTTTTTTAAAGAAATTATGCAGACATCAAATGCAATGTATTTTTTGTTTTTCTTTTATTTGTAGTTAAAAGATATCTCCCAAAAGAAAAGAAACTAAAAGTGGAGAAAGTGGATCAACTTCCGATCACCAAACAAAAAAGGTTAGATACAGATAGATTTGGAGGAACTTCCAGAACAATCTCAATCAGGGAAAAATGAAACCGAGGAAAGTGATAACTCCTCCTCACCAATGGGGCATGAAATAATACCAAATTCCAGCATGATTTTGTCAATACCATTAGTATTCACAAGTTTCGAGTTGTAATGCCGATGAATAACCGTAATACAGTATTTGGTGATCTTGTACTTATATGTCAATTGAGGAAATCTTTTGACAAACTTAGGAGTATTATGAAGAAGGAAAACATAGATGGAATTTTTAAGAAGAGCTGTTTTACACACTTTCTTGAGCTGTCTGGGGCCGCCCTTTCTGTTTTCCAATGATCATAGTATATGGCCTTCTCAAGCGCAGGATCATGTATGCAGGGGATGATGGATTTCCAAAGGAGGGAGGAAATAAGATGGATGAAGTCCGGATCAACTACTGTGGCATGCCTATTTGTTTTGTATTGAATGAGTTTGCCATTGTGACGGGCTTAAGATACCATCGTCTAGAAGAACCTGCCATCAAGAAAACACCCCACAAAGGGTCCAACAAACGCAACGTAAAAAACGATGGGTTGTTGGGAATGGTTGGACCTAGCTACAAAGTGAAGGATTTTATAGCGGATCTCAAGAATAAAGACATACCAAAGAACTACAGGGAGAAATTATTCTTAGTTTGGTTTGTCTATTCCGTTTTATTGGCAAGAGGCATCAAGAAAGTTATAGAACATGATTTTTTGGCGCTTGCTGATGATTTTGGAAAATTCAACGACTATCCCAAGGGCTACGACAACTACTACTTGACTTTCAAATATTTAATGAAAGCTATAAATCCAAAGACGACCACATTATACAGCTTTCCTTGGGCTTTCATGGTAAAATTGATCACTATTTTTACTCATTCATTAATTTATAGTGAATATACTTATGACTTTTTTTTCTTCTTGCTTCTTGTTTATAATTTTTAGGCTTGGTCATGCGAAGCCATTCCTCCCTCTGAAAGCATTTCACGGATCACCCGTATAAGATTTATCATCCAAGGATCCTTAGGTGGTTGGCTACAGTAGAGAGCAGCAAAAAAAATATTAACTAGGCTGATCTCTTTAATCCTCCGGATGATGTAGTACGTCCTCTTTCAAGTAAAATAATTTGCCTTAAACAAAGATATTGAAACAGATATTCCATCTGTTGTAACAGATTACTCATCAACTGTAATTGGTGCAATGGATTGGTAATCTATTGCAACAGACGATCCATATTTTTCAATAGATTAACCTTATGCTTCTCTGTTCTCTGAACCCTACTCAACAGATTACCCATCTACTATAAATTATGCAACAGATGGGTATTTTGATGCAATATATTATCAATCTGTTTCAACATACAGATCTGCTGTTGCGGTAGCTAGATCATCTGTTGCATAAGTTGGCTGGGGTAACATAACCCGAGCCCCATGTAATCCAACTAACTACAAATTATTATTATATGATTTAAATTCCTCCTGTCATTTTTTATAGGTTTTGCATCTTTGGATTGTGCCTACCATTGATGAGCTATGGAGGACTTCTTTTCTTAATCTGGGTCATGTTAATACAAAAAAAGACCCAATGGTGGAGTTAATAAAGAAGGAATTGGATGGAGAAACGTCCATAAGAAGAACAGTTAGGCAAGGTCAGTTTAATGTTGAAGCTCCTCACGACCAAACTCAAACTGCAACAGATACGGGTGATTCTTCTGGGGGTGTTGCTGGTGGAGTTGTCTGGGTGATTCTTCTGGGGGTGTTGCTGGTGGAGTTGTTTTTGATGGTGATAGCCATCCTGCTGCTACTTCTGCTTCCAATCATGATTATGAGTATGTTGGTGCTGAACAAAAAATAAATTTTTGAAAACACCCTATGCACAGGTCGTCCCTCTCACCCCTACACCGGTCCCTCCCACCCTTACAGTGGTCCCTCTTACCCCTTCTCACCCTCTTGTTCTCATTACAAATACAAAGTGTTCAAGGACAGAGAGGATAAACTCCTAGACAAGCTAGAAGCTATTGCTGAAGCTGCCGAGGAGTTGAAATCTTAGAGGGGCATCATACAATCCAACAAGGTGAGGGAGCCATATAATCCTATAGTGGAGGTTAGGAGGAAGAGAAGAAAAATTAGATAAATTCTCTCCATTCTGAAATCAGCAAAAATTGCAACTCCACCCGCTCCAATAGTTGTTGAAGTTCAAGGGCTGCCGAAGAAGGTGAACATATTCGTGGCGCTTGGCAAGGAGAAGAAGAAGGAACTGGAAGAATTCATCAAGATGAAGGTTCAAAAAGAATACACCATGCATTCATTTTTCGGCAAAGACACGAATATGATAAATATGTGCATGTGGTACGAGGACAAGGTTAGGTTACTTTTTCTAATCTACCCTTCCAATCTACTCCATGAAGAAGAATCTATGCAGCAAATGTGTAATCTGTTGCGAAAACTTGGTATTTTATTTCAACATAATACACATCTATTGCATAAGTTGCATTTTAAAATTTAGTCATATTTATTTATTTTGACCAGATCAAAAATCAATTGACGAATTGCATTGCAATTATGACCAATTTTAAATTATGCTCATATCTAATAGATTGGCTAAATTGGGATTATATTTTAAATAACCCCAAAATTCTCAAGAACTCTCATAACTTCTACCCAATTCCCACCAACAAATAAATTCAAATTGTAATACATTGTACTATTCCCCCCAATTTTGTCCTTTTCCAATTTTTAAATTTAAAGATTGTACTACATTATACTATTTGCCTCCGCATTATCTTCCACCTCACCTTATCTTTAATTTTTACATTCCAAAAACCACCCTAAATGTTTTTCTCCCACATTGGTGTATGACAAGAAATAAATCTCTATCCTATCCTATAAATACTTTTCTCCCACATTGGTGGAAAAGAGAAAAAAATACTCTATTCTCTCCAATAAATACTACCACTACTTTGGTAGAGAGAGGAAAAAAGGAAGAAAAAAAAAGAGGCTAGAAAGGTGAAAAAATCCTTTTGAGCAAACTAGTTATTTTTATTTAGTAAAAATTTTTGTTTCATAGAGTTGGCCGGCTAATCAAAGTTTTTGAGTTGCCGGCGACGTTTTTCAGTGGTAGTTAATTCCAACGAAGCTCGAAGTCTCGTTTTGCTGCCAACCCAAAAGGTAAATACACCTTTTTTCTTTTTTTATTATTTTCATTTTTATTATCGTTTTTATCTTCATCTTTTGTCTTCTACGTAGTTCTTAGATATAATTTTATTTGTTGGTATTATATGTTGTAGATCGCTTTGAAGGCCCTAGGACGTTGTGGTATCGATATTCTAATTATTTTCATGTTCATGATATAAATATGAGCTAGCAATAGTTGTATGTTTCTTTTTTGACTTTATTATTTGATTATTTTGAAAAAAGTTTCAATCTTTGTTTAAAAGATGTATTTATGCTTTTTTTAAACTCATTGTTGTTGGATATATTTGTTTTTAGTATGTGAAGTTATTTTCTTTATGTTTAGAAGAATAGTTAATGTTGAATGTTTTGCCTTTTCACCTTATTCTTTTATTATTTGAATAATGTTTAGATCTTTATTTGAAAAATGATACCCATGTCTTGTTTAAACTTATTGTTGGTAGATATATTTGTTTTTAGCATGTAAAGTTATTTCCTTTATGTTGAAAAGAATAGATAATATTGATTGTTTCTCCTTTTTACTTTATTCATTGATTATTTTGGATAAAGTTTAGATCTTTACATGAAAAACAATACCCATGTCTTGTTTTAACTAATTGTTGGTAGCATGTAAAGTTATTTATTTTATGTTGGAAGAATAATTATTATTATTTGTTGCGCCTTAATAAAAATAGTAATTAGTTAAGTCAAGAATTTGTCATTTGCTTACTAATTATTTTAATGGATTTCAAAACCCTCATTGTTCGCGTGCTGTCTTTTCAAAATGATAAGAAAGTTCAAACTTTTGCGGCTAAATAAAATTATTTGGATATTTTTGACTCATGCATAGTATGATGGTGAAACTTTTGCTTTGCATTTTTTATTTGTTGACTCTCATTCTTGTGCAAGTGTGTTTATTCTTGCCATTCAAAAATTGGTTCTTAATAGTTTCTTTTACTTTGAAATATGTTATTTTTATGCCTTGAACATATATTAAGTTCTTTATCTTTTCTTTGCATGCAAAAAAAAAATCTCGAGTCCAAATGGACTCCTCTCCTCCTGCATTTTGTAATGGGTAAATGAGGCTCACCTCTTCGAGTCAAGTTCGATGTTTAAACATAAGGTCCACTACATGGCGTGCGGGTGATAGAAGATAGACAATGAAGGAAAATGGGTCAAAACCCGTTGATGAGGTCACTAGAAGACTTGAAAAGTCTCAATTTTTATTATTATCTACTTTTTATTTATTCATTTAGTCATTTATTTATTCATTCATTTCGGCCTCAAATTCAATGTTGTATTTTATATAGGTGGAGAAAGGCTCGAGCCAAAGGCTCGAAAAATAGTTTAGGACAGGTGAAATGGGTCGGAAACCCAACTTGACTAGCATAGGTCTCATTGATTTGGGCTCAGTGGCCTAAATCTTTTACTTTCTCCTCCCTTCCCCTTTTATGTGTTTATTTGTTTATTACTTTTGTTTAGGCTTAGTTAAAATCCCTACTAAGTCGCCTAAATATATTTTACACAAGTCTTTTTTAAAAGAAAAAATCAAATCACTATTTCAACAAATTAATCTTTTCAGAAGTTAATCAAAAGATTTTTTCAAACTGTCTGGATAACCGCAAGTTAGCGGACATTTTAGGTGCCTAACATCTTCCTAAAACATTAATAGGAACCGCTTATCTAGAATCTCTAACTTAAAACGATTTTTCTGTTTTGAATCGTTTGAAGTAGCTCTATTTATGTGTTTCAATTATGTAAAGTTTAATTATCGTATCTCATGGCCTATTCCTATATCTTATTGACTGTTTTGGGGTTTCGTGGATGTCTCGGCCCCTGTTGTTCAATTCCAAAATGTGTTGGAAATACGAATAGCTTATCAGCACTTGAGTCATCTGACGTTGTTCGTATTGTCAAACTCAAGGTGTCCGCTTGAGAACCAATGTTTAAACCCACTAGAGATACCTAGGATAGAACGAAACCAAAACCCTATTTAGGCATTAGCCTAGGACGACCCAATACCCAAGAGGGGTATTGGGCCTACTAGAATACCTTCCCTACGTCTATTGACCCTGAGTAAATTGTAGAAGAACCATATTTATGTGTTAAAGAAGATGTATACCTGTCTAATTCAATCCATTATACTTTGGGGGTCGGGAAAAAGCTTGATTTGCTTACTTTCGTAAGAAGAATTCAAGCAAGTTAAGAAAGGAATTGAACGATTTGGGAGGTTACATATAAGGAACAATTTGAGCGCCGATGGATGTCACCAATATGAGAAGTGGACAAAGCTAAGAAGGAAAAGGCAGACGAAGGAGCCTCCAGTAGCTAATTTTTCTATTTCCCCTGCACGGGAACTTATCTTTTTTCATGTTATTTCCCTTTTTCCCCAAAGATTTTATCCCTCTTTTGTTATCATTTGTACGCATTTATTATAGTTTCGTGTCTATATAAGTTGGGGGATAATGTTCTGAATTTAGGGAAGAATATACTTTCTTCAAAAATCGTTAGGCCTGGACCACTGGCTAAAAAAAGGTCACCCCAGTTAGGATACACATTATTATAATATTTTGTGTGCTTGTGGTGTTTGTTTGGATCAAAGGCAAGTTTATCCGCTATGCTCCTATGGATGAATTTTTCTAGGACTCAAACAATTCTATATGGTTATTTTCTGTCAAATATTTTGCATTACTTATCACATACGGAAACTAACACATCTGCCTTTGAGTTGTTTTACTTTAAAGATAATAGAAATTACTCCATGTTGATATAAGCTGGCAGAACACGCCCACTTCACCCGGTCGAAAGCGTACAAAATCTCATCCCCTGACCATCATTCAAAAATGACTGGAAATAATGAGGAAAGCTCCCTGACTATTCGGGACAATGTGATAGTGGAACAAAATGAGATGATTGGGGAACTTGCAAGAAAGTTAGAAATTCTTCAGGAAGAAGTAAATCGCACTCGAGATTTGGATAACTTGGCCATCACCGTCAATGCCCCCACTCTAGAGGGACACGGGACTCCACTCCAAATCCCTTCCCTCAGAACCCCTATTCTCGGGGACCAACCAACTAATGTATCATCTGGCTCCGCTCCTCCATTCGTCCAAAACACTAATCATGAAAATAATCCAGACGCCTACCATCCACAAAATCCATCCGCAACTCCACAGAACCCTTCTTCAAATCTATTCTCAAAATCCTTAAAATACATTCTCAAATCAACAAAATGCATTCCCAAATCTATAAGATTTACTCCCAAATCCACAAAATACTGCAAACCTATCTTCGAATCCACCAAATTCATTTCCAAATCCAAAAAATCCCTCTCAAATTCCGCCAAACTACTTACAAGGCCCACATAACCTTCCTAATTACAAAAATGTTATCCCCACTTACCAACCAAATTCCCTCCATCTTTAAATTCAAGCCTTCCTTCCAAACCCTCCTCAAGCCATCATATCCCCTGATATTTATGAACCCCTCCCTAACCCCGAGATGGGCCATTATGAGAAGAAGGAGAAGGAATAGAGGGCCCAGCATAAAAGGAACTTACTACCCATGCAAGAAGAGATCATGAGGATCAAAGAGTCTCACGGGGCCAAGGACCATGATGGTTTAGGGTATGACGATATGTGTGTTCACCCAGGAGTTGACCTACCAGAAGGATACAAGGTCCCTAAATTTGAGATGTTTGACGGTACCGAAAATCCAATGGCCTATCTAAGAAGGTACTGCGAGCAACTAGTAGGGATAGGAAAAAATGTGGCGTTATAATGCGCATATTCAGTCGAAGTTTGAATGGTGAAGCCTTAGAGTAGTTCATGTCTCAGGAGCCGAAAAGGTGGACTGGTTGGAAGACATTGGCTAAGAGTTTCCTTGACCGGTTCACATTCAACATTGAAATAGTCCCTGATCGATATTCACTAGATCGGATTAAATAAACGAGAGTTGAGAGTTTTCAAGATTATGTTTTTCATTGGAGGAAAGAAGCTGCCAAAGTGCAGCCCCTCATGTCTGAGGAGGAAATTGTATCCGTGTTCTCTCACGCTCAAGAAGGAGAATATTATACCAGGATGGTGTCCGCTGGCAGAGCGACCTTTGCAGATTTGGTAAAAATAGGAGAATCATTAGAGGAAGGTTTTCGAACAGGAAAAATTGCCAAAACCCCGACATCATCTGGAACTGCCATGTTTTCTAAGAAGAAGAAGGAAGAGGTAGGTGGGGTTTCTGCTAATTCTGTAACAAAATTGAAATAGCGGTTCAACTCTAGAAATGTTTTATCTTCCCCTCCATCACCTAACCTTCCGCACGCATTCTACGTCCACCCCCAATACCAAACTCCACTCCCAAACATCCCACCATCATACCAAGCTCCACAGCCAAATATCTTTCCCCAATACCCAGTTTCACCTCCAAATTATCAGTCTCATTTCCAAACTGCTCCCCCAAATAGCTAAAAAAATTTCCAAACACCTCCAAATTACCACCAAGTACCCCCTCCTACAAACCTAAGTGCGTATAACCCCCAGCATACAAACCACAAAAAGAAACCTCCCCAAAACTTCACCCCACTAGCTGAAAGTCGCACCCAATTGTTTGAAAGATTGAAGAGTGCTGGTCATTTGCAACCAGTACAGCCAAACCCTGTCAGTCCTAGCTCCCGGTTTTATCACCCTGATCAAAATTGTGCCAATCATTCAGGGGCAGCAGGACATAGTACCGAGGACTATCTTATCTTGAAACACAGAATCCAAGATTTGATTGATCAAAAGGTCATCACACTCCAGGCACCTACTCAAAGATTAACCGTAATCCACTACCCAACCATGGGGGATCTATCATTAACATGATTGAAATAGAAGGCGAATGGGCAACTGGCAACACCATTACCCGGGTGAACTCCGAAAAATGCAAAAGGGCTGAAGAGTTAGGAAAGATAGAGAAAGTTATGGCTGCCTTAAGTATCAGCGAGAAATCCCCATTTATAGTGATGATTGCACCAACTCAAGTGTACACTCCCTCTCCAAAGAAAGAATTTATTGTGTAAACCACCGCTTCCCAGGGGATGATGTGATCAGGACGATATTAATCCCTGAGAAATTGACCAACAATAAAGATTCACAGAATAGGCCAATCACTGAAGGAGAGTCTGAGGAATTTTGGAGGCATATGCAACCAAAGGATTACTCAATTGTGAAACACTTGGAGAAAATGCCAGCCCAAATCTCTGTCTTGGCACTATTATTGAGCTCGCAACACCACCGACAGGCTTTGTCGAAGGTCTTAGAGGAAACGTATGTTCCCACAGGAATGAGTGTTGAGAATTTGGCTGCGATGATAGGGAACGTTGTGGGGAACCATCGAATATCATTCAATGACAAAGAGTTGCTGTTTGAAGGAGCAATGCAAAACAATGCCATGCATGTCATCGTCATTTGTCGAGATTATGCAATTAATCAGGTATTAATAGACGATGGATCAGGTGTGAATATTTGTCCCCTCTCCACGTTGGTCTAAATTGGCTATGATCTAGGGAAAATTCATCAAATCCACGTAAATGTGAGAGCATTCGATGGAGGGCAGAGAGATACCATAGGAGAGATTGATTTGCACATCCAAATGTGGCCTGCTGAGTTTAAGACTAAGTTTCATGTTATGGATATCCATCCTAGCTATAACCTACTTTTGGGAAGACCATGGATACACGAGGCAAAGGCAATTTCATCACCCTCTTCATCAATTATTGAAGTTCATTTGAAAAGATCATGAAGTAGTCATCCAAGGAGAAGGAAGTCGAGCGGACCATCCTAATGGTTATGTGCCGGGGATTGAAGATGTTCCAAAAGGTAGCAGTTTCTATACAGGGTAAATTGTAAACACTGTGGAAAGAGATTTGACACCCAAAATATCAATGCCTTCTATCTACAATGTGATTGCAACTGTCATGTTAAGAAATGGGTTCGAACCTGGTCAAGGCTTGGGCAAGAATTTACAATGAATTATTGAGCATATTGTGATCCCAGAGAGAAGCTCTAAGTACGGGTTAGGGTATCAGCCTACCAAAAAAGATAGGGTTGAGGATGAGCCAGAAAAGAGTCTGTTTAGGCCCTTGCCACTCCTGTTCCAGTCATTTCCCATATGAGAGATCTCAGATGATGATGGTCTTGGGGATGGGATAGGAGATTTGTTTGAAGGATGCAATGTTGTACCAGAAGATCTCCAAGAGTCCATCGGGGTAAAGCAGATTACGCCAGGGAAAGCTTTTCAAAATTGTACCTCCACTACACTCATAACCCATCACCCATCGTGGTAGATGAAAGGACAATTACTAATAGTTTTGAAATCGGTAATCATCCAGAGGAGACCCCGTGATCCACCTTTTATGTCTCAAAACTTTATTTTCGTATCTTACTGCTTTCAAAAAAGGCAGGGGCTTGTATTTGTGAAAGTCACAAGCCATGGTTTTGTAATTATTTCTCAAATTTCAATGAAAAGCCCTTCATTTATTTGGAAAACTATATTAGTTCTAAAACGCTCCTAGTCATATGTTTTGTTATTTTCTTATAATCTAACTTAGTTTGTTTGTCCATTACAGTAATAGTAGCTTAAAACCTACAAATGTTGTGTCATGTCAAAGCCTGAATGAACAAAATAAAGGGGACGATGATGGTTGGAAGGAAGATGACGAGGAACGGTTAGTTGAAGATATGGAGGAATTTGAGAATCGCGAAAAACCCAATCTGGAAGAAACTGAAACAGTCAATTTGGGAGATCATGATAAAATTAAAGAGAACAGTATCAGTTTCCATCTTGCGGCGCCACAAAGGGAAGAGCTGATCCACCTATTGCGGGAGTATATTGACGTGTTAGCTTGGTCCTATGATGATATGCCAGGGTTGAGCACCAGTATTGTGTCACATAAATTGCTGATAAATTCTGAGTTTGATCCAGTCAAGAAAAAAATGAGAAAATTCAAGCTAGATTTAAGTCAAAAGATCAAGGAAGAATTGAAAAAACAAATCCAGTCTAAGGTTGTCGAGGTCACAAAATATCCGACATGGTTGGCCAACATCGTTCCTGTGCCAAAGAAGGACGGCAATATTTGAATTTGTGTTGACTATAGAGACTTGAACAGAGCCAGTCCTAAATATAATTTTCCATTGCCTAACATCCACATTCTCATCGATAATTGTGCAAAACATGAAATGCAGTCATTCATTAATTGTTTCGCTGGCAATCATCAGATACTGATGGATGAGGAAGATGCATAAAAATGACTTTTATTATGCCCTGGGGTGTTTATCATTATAGGGTAATGCCGTTTGGTCTCAAGAACGCAGGTGCAACATATATGAGGGACATGATGATGATTTTCCATGGTATGATCCATAGGGAGATTGAGCTGTACGAGGATGATGTAATTGTCAAATCCCGCGAGAGTTTGGATCATCTAACTTATCTGGTGAAATTCTTCAACAGATTAAGAAGGTACAGTTTGAAGTTAAATCCTGCTAAGTGTGCTTTTGGTGTGCCATTGGGAAGTTGTTGGGGTTCATAGTCAGCAGAAGAGGGATCAAGCTAGACCCATCCAAAATCAAGATAATTCAAGACTTACCATCGCCAAGGACCAAGAAAGAAGTTATGAGTTTCTTGGGTTGTCTAAATTACATTAGCAGATTCATCACTCAATCAACATTCATATGCGAGCCAATTCTAAAGATGTTGAAGAAAAATGCATTGAATGAGTGGAAAGAAGAGTTAAAGAGTTCGAGAATCAAAGAAGCCTAATCTAGAGGAAATCGAGCTGGTTAACTAGGAAGGCAATGACTAAGGAAATTGGATATTTGATCCTTCAAAGTACTTATTTATATCCTAGTAAGATGGATAAGAATATTTTGGGGCCATTTTGAGTTTATTTACGAACTACGTTTGACCTGAGTTCCCAAGAAAGGGATACGTAGGCAGCCTATGTCGGCTTCGGTCAACCCCCTAGGATAATTTATTCTTTCCTCTTATGTACGAACTAAGTATGACCTGAATTCCCAAGAAAGGGATACGTAGGAAGCCTATGTCGGCTTCGGTCAACCCCTTAGGATAATTTATCCTTTCTCTCTATGTATGAACTACGTGATGAACTAAATTCCCAATAAAAGGGATACGTAGGTGGCTTATTTTGGCTTCGTTCAACCCATTAATTTCTTTTGTATATGCCTAGGATAGTCCTTAACTATGTTTGACCTGATTCCTGCTTCAACGGGATACGTTGGCGCCCCAACAGCTTAGTCATATAACCCAGGAAAGGAAAACTGGGGCAGAATTTAAGAGAAGAAATCTCGAAAATTCACAAGAGAAGATCGACATCCAACAAAAAGAATGAAGATCAACAAAGACTTCAGATCCACTGGGATTGGTATCATCTCAAACAACTTTAAACAGGGGCAAAAATTTTGAGAAAGACCTCAAAATTTCCACCAAATGCCAGAACATATTCCAAATTCCCCATCACCAAAGGTTAAAGTCAAGCTTTGGAAGCCAACAACTATTACAAAGTCTGAGTAGACTCATTTTTTGGCTATGATAGAACTACTTGAAGAAACCCTCCAACAATGATCATGAGTTTTGGAAACCATCCGTCATGTATAGTTAAAACCACTAGGAAGACGTTCGTTGAGCTGGTACATGACATGACTAGTAGAGATTTTCTAACGTTTTACATAGGTTTTTGAAATTAAATTTGAAAATTTAAGACTATTTCCAAAATCTTACAAATCATTTATTAAGTACTTGCCTAGACATCAATTGGGATAGCGTGTCAGTGTAGAAGTCCCAATAAGGTGGAATGCCCAAGAGATGAAAAGGAGAAAATCAAGGATCGAAGGAGGTCAACATGGAGTAGTATCACTTAAAACTAATCATTTTTCTATGGATGCAGGGATCAATACAGAAAAGTGAGGGTCTCTTTCAACATCTCCGACGAAATTGGGAGCCACAATAGAGCATTAATACCCAAGAACGGTATTCTAGGGTTGCCCTAAAATTAGTTTTAATGCACATTCATTGAGGACCTTTTGATTTGTCCATCTCATTTCATTAGATCGTAGGCGACAAACAAAATCTCTTTATCTTCTTTACACATATCGTATTTAGAAGTTTCCTAGAAATAGTCGCTAGTAAAAGTGACTTTATGTCTACTAATTGTCTACCTTGAGTACAGGTACATGTAGAAAGCAGGATGATGACAAATAAAGTCAGGTAAAATTACACAATATAGCCGCAAGGCATTGCCTCAAGAGCTATTGCATATCATTGCCCCAAGGGTCGTTACACATCATAGCTGTAAGGAATTTCCTCAAGAGCTATTGAATATTATTTTACCAAGGGACATTACACATCATAGCCGCAAGGAATTGCCTCAAGAACTATTGTATATCATTGTCCCAAGGGCCATTACACATCATAGCCGCAAGGCATATCCTCAAGAGCTATTGCATATCATTGCCCCAAGGTCCATTACACATCATAGCCGCAAGGCATCGCCTCAAGAGCTATTGTATATCATTTCCCCAAGTTCCATTACATATCATAACCGTAAGGCATTGCCTTAAGATCTATTACCATTTCCCTAAGGACATTTGTATATCATTGCCCCAAGGGCCATTACAGATCTTAGTCACAAGGTATTGACTCAAGAGCTATAGCATATCATTGCCCCAAGGGCCATTACACATCATAGGCACAAGGTATTACCTCAAAGGCCATTGCATATCATTGTCGCAAGGCATTGCCTCAAGGTCCATTGCATATCATTGCCCCAAGGGCCCTTACATATCATTGCCGCAAGGCATTGCACCAAGGGCCATTACATATCATTACCACAAGGCATTTCCTCAAGGGCCATCACAAATCATTGCCACAAGGCATTGCCTCAAAGGCCATTGTATAACATTGTTACAAGGCATTGCCTCAAGGGACATTACATATCATTGCCCCAAGGGCCATTGCATATCATTGCTGCAAGAACCATTACATATTATTGCCTTAAAGGCCATTACATATCATTTCCGCTAGGGCCATTACATATCATTGCCGCAAGGGCCATCTCATACCATCGCCCAAGAAGGTTATTCAATATCTATTGACGCGCTAGACAGAAAAACTGGCGTCGAGGGTATCATCATCATTCAATATCTATTGGCGCGCTATACAGAAACGCTGGCATCGAGGATATCATCATCATTCAATATCTGTTGACGCTCTAGACAGAAATACTGGCATCGAGGATATCATAATCATTGAATATCTGCTGACGTGCTAGACAGAAATACTAGCATCGAGGGTATCATAATCATTCAATATATGTTGATGCGCTAGACAAAAATGCTAGCATCGAGGATATCATCAACATACCATATCTATTGGTGGGCTACAGAGAAATGTTGGCATCGAGGATATCATTATCATTCAATATCTGTTGATACGCTAGACAAAAACACTAGCATCGAGAATATCTCATCATTTTATGAATCCACATCTAAAAGCATTAAGAGCACATTATTTGAAGGGACGCCTTTAAGTCGCTATCTAAGGATGAATGATATGTAAGATTTCCTAGAAGTTGACAATTTGAGGTCATCTATAAGTCATATTATTTGAAATAGGATAGTGTGCAAGATCACCTATGATTTGATAGCCTGTAGGTCATTCGTGTGCCACAACAACATCCTAACCGGATAGTGTGCAAGATTTTCCAAAAATCTATAGATTAAAGGTTATCCATATGTCTCAACTAAATCCTTATCGGAGAATATGCAAGATTATCAAATTGATACGTCCAAGGGTTCTCTATAAGCCGTGTCATATCCAAGATCGATTATGTGTAGGATTACCAAAAGACTAACAATTTGAGGGATTATCTATATGTCATATTGTATCCAAAGTCGGATGATGTGCAAGAGCACATGAAAGCTAGAGATTCAAGGGATATCTGTAAGACATCTCTTATCCAAAGTTGGATAATGTGCAGGATTACCTAAAAGCTAACAATTCAAAGGATATTTGTAAGTCACCTCGTATCCAACTTCAAATAACGCGCAAGATTATCCAAAGTTTGACAATTTAAGGAAAATTTATAAATCGATCATCAGCTATAACTAGAGAGGTTGTCATTCCACATACAAAAAGTGATATAGGTAACCAAAAGGGTTACCACACCAGCACAAGATTACACAGTTGTAGGGACCATTCTGCATAAAGTACCGCCGGTGTCCAAAAGGTCCACCCCACTTTGAAGACATATTCAGCTGACAAATGGCATAATTATACAACAAACAGGAGGGTTGTTGTGTTTTTTATTGCTAGTTATTTCATTCCAAACAGGTACATAAAGAGATGACTCTACTTTTCAGGCCACAATTCACGTGGAGATATTGTAAAAGACTACATACCTCTTTCGTGAATTATGTTTAGCACTAACACTTTTTGCTTGAAGCATTGTCGAGATCATCTGAGAGGATGAAAATCTCAACTCGAAACCACAGGTGCGAACAACTTCAAATAGGATACTGTAAAACGTGGAACTCTTTCTTAGAAGCAAATAAGACATAGTCTAAAGAAAGACGTCAAACTCTTTGGACGCTAGCTAAAGGATGATCACCACCACCATCCAACCACACCCCTGTTAAAAGGCATGAGGGTAATTCAGGATATTCTGGTTTCAGCTTCACCTTCGGTATATTTCTAAACTCATGCCGAGGGTAAACTTCTCTTTTTTCGAATTCGGGTGGCAACACACTTAGAGTTTTGGAAATTATGTCCGGGTAAGTTCTTTTCTATGGGTGTGAAGGATCCCACACTCATGGTTAAGAGGTTACAAGCCTCTTTTTCAAAACTCGATCAACTTTTCACTCATCTTGACCAAAGATCGTCTACAATAAAAGACTATATTTTCTATCGATCGAGTTGAACTACAAGCAATCTGATTCCCTGAAATCTTAGGGATATGTAGGTTGGGATCTATGTAGAAAACTCAACTACATTCCAACCTTCCCCCAATCCCTTTATTCCTCAGTTTCTCGATTTTATCAAAAACTCTAAAATTGAGATAGCTTGAGAATTTTTTAAAATTGTGCTTTAAATCAAGCTCTATGAACTACAAGTGGCCTGAATTCTCATGTAACCTGAGATCTGTAGGAAACCCAATACCGAGGTCCGGCCATGACTCTACGAAACTGATGTGAAAACCAGCCTCTTCCAGATTTAAATTCATGGTCGAAAAAAATTAAGAACGTCAAACTCCCTTTGCCCAAGGTTACTTGCATCCACCCTACCCAAAGGGAAGGGGCAGTTGTTGACACCTAATTTTTTTCCCTCCATGACTAAATTTAATCCTGAGTTTCTTCAGTTTTTAATAAAAACAAAATAATTATTTCATCCTAATAAAAAACATTAAAATATTTTTCGTACGTGATTTTTTCATTTTAAGTTGCGATTATATACTATTGTGTTTAGTTATACGAGATTATATAATTTGTTACTAAAATATTTATTTTACAAAATATTGGATTTGATTAAGGCTCATCTTGAAATATAAATTCAAAAGATTAAAATCATGATTTAAATATAATTTATTCTTAAAAATAATTTATTTGGATAAATATACATTTGATTTTATTAAATCAAGAAGCTCGGGATTTAAAATAAGGAATTAATTTGTATCGGATTTCAATTTAATTTAGCCAATCTATTAGATTTTACCATAATTGAAAATTGGTCATAATTGCAATGCAATTCGTCAATTGATTTTTAATTTGGTCAAAATAAAATAAATATGGCTAAATTTTAAATTCCAATTGGGGTTATATTTTAAATAACCCCAAAATTCTCAAGAACTTTCATAACTTCTACCCAATTTCCACCAAAAAATAAATTCAAATTGTAATACATTGTACTATTTCGCGCAACTTTGTCCTTTTCCAATTTTGAAATTCAAAGATTGTACTACATTGTACTATTTACCCTCACATTATCTTCCACCTCACCTTATCTTTAATTTTTACATTCCAAAAACCCCCCTAATTGTTTTTTCTCCCACACTGATGGATGACAAGAAATAAATCTCTATCCTATCCTATAAATACTTTTCTCCCACATTGGTGAAAAAGAGAAAAAAATATCACATTCTCTCATATAAATACTACCACTACTTTGGTAGAGAGAGTAAAAAAGGAAGAAAAAAAAAAGAGGCTAGAAAGGTGAAAAAATCCTTTTGAGCAAACTAGTTATTTTTATTTAGTAAAAATTTTTGTTTCATAGAGTTGGCCTGCTAATCAAAATTTTTGAGTTGCCGGCAACGTTTTTCGGTGGTAGTTAATTCCGACGAAGCTCGTAGTCTCATTTTGTTGTCCCCAAAAGGTAAGCACACCTTCTTTTTTCTTTTTTTATTATTTTAGTTTTTATTATCGTCTTTCTCTTCATCTTTTTACTTCTTCGTAGTTCTAAGATATAATTTTATTTGTTGGTATTATATGTTGTAGATGGCCTTGAAGGCCCTAAGACGTTGTTGTATCGATATTCTAATTATTTTCATGTTCATGATATAAAGATGAGCTAGCAATAGTTGTATGTTCCTTTTTTAACTTTATTCTTTGATTATTTTGGATAAAGTTTCAATCCTTGTTTAAAAGATGTATTTATGCTTTTTTTTAACTCATTGTTGTTGGATACATTTGTTTTTAGTATGTAAAGTTATTTTCTTCATGTTTAGAAGAATAGTTAATGTTGAATGTTTTTTCCTTTTCACCTTATTCTTTGATTATTTGAATAAAGTTTAGATCTTTATTTCCTTCATGTTGAAAAGAATAGATGATATTGATTGTTTATCTTTTTTTACTTTATTCTTTGATTATTTTGGATAAAGTTTAGATCTTTACTTAAAAAACAATACTCATGTCTTGGTTAAACTTATTGTTGGTAGATATGTTTTTTAGCATGTAAAGTTGTTTATTTTATGTTGGAAGAATAGTTATTATTATTTGTTGCACCTTAATAAAAATAGTTATTAGTTAAGTCAAGAATTTATCATTTGCTTACTAATTATTTTAAAGGATTTCAAAACCCTCATTTAAGATATGAAGTGCTAGCTTTATTTTTCATCCAAGAAGTTTATTCTTCTTTGTTCGCATGTTGTCTTTTCAAATGATAAGAAAGTTCAAACTTTTGCGGCTAAGTAAAATTATTTGGATATTTTTGACTCATGCATAGTATGATTGTGTAATCCCACAGAGTGGAGTGGGGTCTCGGGAGGGTAGAGTGTAAGCGGTGCATATCACAACCTAAGAAGAAGTAGAAAGGTTGTTTCTGGTAGACCCCCGACTAGTTTTTATTTATGTGGCTAATAAGGAAAGTGTGCCATATCAATTTTTCTTGAAAGTTCTTTTCGTGTTTCTAAATTGAATTAATTGCTACTTGTTATTTTGGAGGGATGTGGACCATGTATTGACTGATACTTTTATTTGTGGTGATGTGCTAATGTAAAATTATTTTAGTTTTCTGATTTGTTTCAGCAATCGAATCCCCCGAGGGGTTTCTAAAGGATTGATGGAACTTTTTCTATTATACATACACATTTCATCAGGCTGAGCGTGCCCAGGAATCCAATACTGAGGTGTTGCCTAAACTTTTCCAAGTTAAGTTCTTCTTTTTCAAAGACTATTATAATCTAAATGCATGATTTTTTTGAACTCTTAGGTAGCACATACTATTGACAATGTTGTATCTAATATCCCCTCCGCTCTGCCAGCGCTTTCTCCTTATTCTACCATGCTATCGTTTGAGCATAATATATCTCCGATGGTGCCGGCCTTCCACCTGACTATGCGTTGATGTATGATTTAAGCTTTGTTGATATGCATCATCCAACTTAGCTGGTGCCATTTGAAGCTAATTTTAGGTAACATGTGTTTATTTCTTATCCGGAACAACATTCCTGTGCTTGATATATTTTATATTGTTTGAATTCTTCACATAACTTCATGTTATATCTATTCTGCTTCGTTCTTGAACAAAATCACATTTCCATTAGTTTTGTGCAATGCAATTATGACTATCAAATTGAATTTATCCAATTTTGTGTTGCACAGTGAAAGCACCAATTTTGTTGTTGAAGTTCGTGAATCTGTAGATTTCTAACTCTTTTTGATGTTCATGTGTCATACAGCTACCCGATGGAGCTAATACCAGATATGCCTCAACAATGGGAGGCAAGAGTATGTGTTTACATTTCCGAGACAGCAACATATTTTTTTTAAGTTGCGACATAACTGTTGGTTTTATTCCTTCCAGGATGAAGGAGAGGGGCTTGGTATTTTCACCTATCAAACTATGCAGATGGAACCAAATTACTCCGATGCTCTTGCTACGCCTATGCTTCTGATGCCAGATACTTCGGAAGCAAGTTTGTTTTTATAGGTGTCAAATGCCTTCTGTTTTAGAAAAAAAGAAAGTTTTTTACCACAAATTAAATTTCTAATTCTTTATTTAAATTTATGAGTCATAGAGAGCGATTTTAAGAAAGAAAGGAGTCTTTTGAAACATGATGGCTAAATTAAACTTTTTATTATAGTAAAATGAGAATTTTAAAGTTAAATTATTCTTAAATATATAGTTGAGTCATTTTGTCGAGGACAAACTAATAAGGAAAGTTTGCCATATAAATTAGGATAAACGGAGTGTAACATATGAAAAGTAAACTTGATATATAGTAGTAGGTTTCAACATGCCATGTCAATTCTTATATTGACATATTATTAAAATGAAAATATTATTTACAAAATTAGATAAAGAATTTTTTTGTTATTATTTTTTTTTTGTAAACGGTCTAAAAAGAAAAGACTAGCCATAGAAAAAAGATTGGATGGAATGATTGATAATGTCATTCTTTGAAGTTTTTGGTGCACTTATTGGAAGTTAGTTTTTTCTGGAAAGTGCTTTTTGGGTTTCAAAATTAGCATTAATTGATATTCTTTATTTTGGAAGGATGTTCACAACATAGTGTCTGATCATTTTGTTTGTGGTGTTGTGCTAATATACAATTATTTAATTCTGCGATTTATGTCTACAAGATTGGTGGTATGAGTTCTACAGTATGTTAAGCTCTGATCAGGCTGAGCATGCCCAAGAACCCTATGCTAAGATGTTCTCTAGACTTTTCTAAGTTAAATTTAACTTTTTTTTAGACAACTATAATCTAAATTATTGATTTTTTATAAATTCTCAAGATGCACAAACTATGGACAATTTGGTACCTCAAGTCCCATACGTTGTGCCAGTTAGCTCTCCTACTATGCATCGTTTGGTCCTTATTTGATAGATTTTAATGTCTCCCTTACGATGTCTATCTTTTATCCTAACTATAGGAACATAACATATCATCTATGGTGCCGACGTTTACTCCTGAGAGATCGTAAGAGCAATGCCCTTTCAATTAAACTGTGCAGATGGAACCAAGTCTCCGTGCCCATAAAAAGCTTAAGCTTTTGGTGCCAGAACCTTTGGAAGCAGGTTCATTGTATTGGTTTCAAATACTTTGAGTGTATGTATTAGAATCTTTATCTTTGATTTTGATAACACATATGAGCTCACCTAAGTAGTTTATACTCTTATACATTGACTTAACATGCATTAAAATGATAACCAAATACTGCTAGAAAGAATGTATCTATAGCCTAGATTATTTGGTCATTACAAAAGTTAATCAAAAAGTTTTGAACCAGAATACTATTTTCAATTTTTGTTAGTGTATGAAAATATTATGGCTGTGTGGATGATCTATTTGTCAATTATAAGATCTTCAACCAAAATTAAATAGTTCTCTGTTATAACGGAAGCTCATGGTCAAATTCTTTGTTGAATGTCATTGTCAGGTTGTTCCATTGACTCCATCTTAGAGATGCTGCAAACTGATCAATATCTCGCGATTTTCGATCTTCCTCCTAGCTGTTATAAAGATCATAATTCGTTAGCTGTTATAAGTTTGAGAAAGATCATAATTCGTTAGCTGTTATAAAGTTTATGTCAGCTATATATTCCATGAATAAAGATAGCTGAATTTCTTTAACTTAAGGAAACAATATATTGATGATACTTGTATTCAAGTCCATTTCTAGGTTTATTTAAAAGATCGTATTCTTCTTTGGTTGTGAATAAGCCTTTCTTAGATTTGCGAGAAGCCTAGTCAATCATATCTATAGATTTGTGTCAAAATGATGACGGCAACATTGGTCCATGAAATATTTTGTGTTTACGCAAGGTTCGGTGAAGGGCCATATCCCAAGGGATACAGTGTAGGAAGCCTACCTTGATGCGAGCATCAATAGCTGATTCCATTGCTCGAACTTGTGACCAAAAAGTGACACAGCGACAATTGGTGCACCAAGCATTCCATGTTAGAAGGGTCTAGGGAAAGGCCGCATTGCAAGGGTTGTGATGTACAAAAGCTACACTAATGCAAGCATTAATGGTTGCTTTCACGTCTCGAACCTATGACCTGTAGGTCACACAGAGACAACTTTACAATTCTTGCTAAAATTTTCTATAACATGTGATTTGTATCTGTGATCTCTTAAAATTACCTCAAGAGTAGAGGGCATAGATTGAGGAAACTTTTTAAATTGTGATATCCATTTCACATATGGAAAGGGGAAGACATCCTCATTGTGCATCATCACGCGGATATGGTAGGAGGGGAAGTGAAAGAAGAAATGAATGTTAGTTCAATTATTGAGTTCCATAAGTTTTGTTTTGTTCATGTATCGGAAATTCACCTCACCGCCTTTCATCATAGGAGAAGACCGAGAATTCTTTTTCGCAATGAGAAAAGGATGAACTCCATTCGTAGAGTGGAGCCTTGATCGTTTCCTAGCCCGTGTACTTTGAGCGCGAAGCCTTCCATATGGGAACACTAGTTTGATTCGCCCACTCTCGTCATTATTGATGTAATGATCACGCTGTCAAGCAAGCTTAGACTATTAGGCTCCAATGTCTTGAAAAATGAAAAGCACAAAAAGGAAACCAGATCTATGGGCATGAAGCAAAAAGATAGAATTAAAGTGCATACTTCTTTGAAGTAAATCACACAAAGAAGCAATAATATCTATGGCTTTAAGCAAAAAGTGAGAACTAAAGCGCATGCTTCGTTGAACTAACGCACACGAGTTATGGAAAACAAAAAAAAAGTACCTAATATATATATATATATGAAGTTAATGCTATTCTAAAGGTAATATTAATCCAACTCCTCATAGTTAAGCAAAATATAACTGTTTATCATTGGAATTATTTTGCGCATCATCATTTGAGCACACACACACTTCTCTAAGATTCGTTGCTTCACTCATGAGGAGATAACTCCTCGCTTGGCTTGATTTATCGTTTTAAACAGCAAAACCCTGATCCTTAATATTACTATTTGTCTTAGTTGATCTTGCCATTATAATATGTTCGAAAGTTGTTATTACTTTGATCTCTTGTGCAAATAGCTTGGTATAAATAAAACATATTTTAGACTAATTTGTCTTTACATGTAGTCTAAAACCTTTTTATCTAGGCCATTCCAATTTCAACAAGTTATTACTGGGGTCTAGGGGGTCCCGACCTAGTACAAGTAGTGCTGGAGAATGTTATAAACTAAATAGAAACATTCCATTTGTGACTTCCTTACTCTTTTCCTTATTATTTTCATAATATAGAATATAAAGTACACAGTTAAGTAAAATGCACAAGTTATGGAAACTAAAATAAGAAAAATACATGTATGAATTTAATGCTATAATTAAGTTATGGTTAGGATTTTTTGCGTGTCTTCATTTGAAGCGCATTGTTTCGCTCATAAAGCAACAAATCCTTGCTTAGATTGATTTTCGTTGTTATAGTCATGTTGCAAAAAGTCACACATCGGTTATATAGGGAACTGATGTGGGGCTTATATAACGATGGGCTTTCCCATCTTAACAGATAACTTTTGTAGCGTGGTTCTCCTAAGTTTGTATCAATGGTATCAGAGCCACCCACTGTGCCTTGGGTGGTGAAGCTGGTATGGCACTGTTCGGCTAGAGCTTAAATGTGTAAAGCATAGTCGTCAAGGTGCCTGGGAACCTCACTCAAAAAGGGCTACTTGGGAAAGAGCTATGTACACAAATAGAGTGAAAGCTACTGAGAGTGGAGCCGTTAAGGACAATAGATGCAGAGTGTGGTGGTTTATTATGATCCTATTGCTAAAAGTCCCACATCAGTTACATAGGGAACTGATGTTGGGATTATATAACCATGACCACCTTAATAGCTAGATTTTGGGGTGTGATTCTCCTAAGATTGTATCAAAAATCTTGCCATCGTAAGATGTCTGAAATTCATTTCCTATTACATTAATTTCCGTTTAACTCATGAGTAGCTAAGTTTATTTGTTAGGGTTATGGAAGCCTTGCAGTGTACTCTCTATTGCTATGGGTTTTTGAATTTATGATGTGTTAATCCACTTATATCATTACTCTCTTCATTTTGATTGAATTCTTGTGGTTGCAAACATAGGGAATGCCCCATTATAGCAATAACTTGTTCGATAGAAAAGTTACTGTTTGGAAAAGAAAGTGTAACAAGAAAATAAGGTTTCCAACCTCTATTTTACATGTTAATGCCTTAGCAGGATTAACTTCTTGGAGAGTTCGTACGATTGGTTGTACACTTTGGATTTAAGAGAACTAAGGTGAATAAATACTTGATGGTTGAGAAACACTTGGATTTAGAATAAGAATACATCTCTCTATAAGTGCATGCATGTATAAAATCATTATTACTCATAGTTAATAGAGAAGTAGAAGCTACAAGGTGGACATAACCCTAATTTGTCATTCTCTGTGATCAAATATTATTACACATATCATCTCATCATTGCACTGATAATATTATTGTGCACCTAAACTGAAAACCCCTTACCTTGAAACCTTCGATCAACAGTCTAATAATAATCGCAATACTTAGTGATCATATTATTTCTTGTGGGATTCAACACCCAACCCAGTTGGGTTCTATATTTGACAGCAACCGCTTGCACTTTCTAACGAGAGTTGTAATTTGGGCGTATCAAATTTTGGCACCGTTGCCGGGGAATACGGTTGTCAACTAGGTTTGTGATAGTTAATAGACCCTTTGGTCAGAGATTATCAAATTTTAATTTTTGTTTGTTATTTTTTTTGTTCAGGTTTAGTGGATTGCATGCCAAATACACGGAGATCGGGTCAGCCATTATTACCTATAAATGCTGAACCACATCTCATTGGCAGAATGGATGCGCAACGAGACCTTGAAAGGACAGCTACTCAACAGGAGCAGGCTAGATTAGCTGCATTGGCAGCTGCACAAGTAAATCAACAGAATACTGATAACCCAGGTCGGGTACCAAATCTTGAGGATGAGGACCTGATCCAAGGCGTGCAGATGATGTGGCTGCACCAGTAAACAGGAATGTCAATAGAGATCGTCAAGCTAGGATGAGACCCGAACGTCGAGCTGTGTAAGTTGCTTTTGATGATGATGATGACGAATTAAATGGGGCTGGTGCCACAGGGGCTATTATTCCTCCACCCTTGGCACCCGGAGCTAAGTTCAATATCACTAGCACCATGATCCAGCTATTGCAACTCAAAGGGTTATTTGGTGGACTTGCAGGCGACGATCCGTATATGCATCTGATTAATTTTATCTCAACATGCAAATCATTTGACAATCCAGGGGTTGGACAGAATTCGATCCGGCTGCGCTTATTTCCACTGTCTCCATCTGGAGAGGCAACTCTATGTTTAAATGGGCTAACTCCTAACGCTATTACCAATTGGAGGTAACTGAAAGAAGCTTTCCTAGAAAGATTCTTTCCGTCATCCAAGAGAGCACAATTAAGAGATGAGATAAGCAATTTCAGATAGCTTCCAACTGAAGCCCTCCACGAGACTTGGGAGAGGTTCAAGAAGAAGCTTATACGGTGCCCAAATCATCAAATGACAAATGTCCACTTAATGGAAATATTATATAGGGCTTTGAACTCGGTGACTAAGCCAGTGGTAGATAATGCTGGGGGTGGGTAATTCATGGACATTACTTTTATTGAGGCATGCGAGATGCTGGATCGTATAAAAAGCAGAGTAGAGCTTGGCATACCAGGGATTCTGAGGTATCAAGCTCTATTGTATCTATTAGCACGACGGCAGAACAAAGGCAAAGAGAAGAGGAACATGACCAGGATATGGCTCACATGAAAATGCAGATGGACCTTCTTACTAAGCATTTATTATCAGGGAAGACATAAAAGGTCAAAGCTGTTGTATCACAGGGAAGAGATGACTCCGATTCTGAGGAGGAAGCAAATTACTTGAATAATTAGGGGGTTTCAGAGGCAATGTCCGAGGAAACCAAGGTAGGAGCTATTATGAAAAATCTGGATACAAGGACCGAGACCAAGGGAATTGGAAGAATAAGAATGACAGGAGCGGTTTGTATGTCCCTCTTGGAAATTATGAAGCTGTTGCACCTAGCTCTGGGAAGATGTCCATAGAGGACATGATGGCTAAGTTGTTGAAAGGAGTGGAGGCAACCAACACGGGAGTAGCTGAGGTAATAAATGATTTGTCCTTAATGAATCAATTGGTTGACTCACATTCCACTTCAACAAAATAGCTGGAACAATAAATGAGTCAACTATCGGCGGCATTCAATCAAAGAAAAGCCTGCACTTTACCAAGTAACACTGTGCAAAATCAAAGGAAAGATAGATCATGTTTGGCTATTACAACCAGGAGTGGTAAGGTGTTGGAAAATCCATCCAAGGGCAAGCCTGTAGTTGAGAGTATAGAGGACAATGTTGTTGAAGCAGATTGTGATGATGCTGTAAAAGTTGAAAATCAGGATGAGAACATTCATGATACTACACCTAGATGTCAGCAGTCTAAAAAGATTGATAATGGGAAGCACAATAAAAAGGAAGTGGTGGAGAAAACTCTTCCAAATCCACCACTACCTTTTCCTTAGAGACTGAAGAAGAAGGCTCATGACACCAGGTTCAGTAAATTCATGACCATGTTGAAGCCGTTGACTATAAATGTGCCTTTGGTGGAGGCACTGGAACAAATGCCAGGGTACACCAAATTCATAAAGGACCTTTTGACAAAGAAAAGGACAGCGAGCTATGAACTGGCAGATAATTTTCATCATTGCAGTGCGATTGCCACAAGGTCTTTGGTACAGAAGAAGGCAGATACAGGTGCTTTCATTATTCCTTACACGGTTGGATCTTTACATTTTGTTAAGGCTTTATGTGATTTAGGGGCTAGCATTAATTTGATACCACTAGCCATTTATAGACAGTTGGGGTTGGGGGATCCTACACAAACCAACATGTGGCTTGTAATGGCAGATAGGTCAGTAAAATGACCTGTTGGTATCTTATATGATGTGTTAGTAAAGGTTGCTACCTTTATTTTTCCTGTAGACTTTGTTATTTTGGATTGCGAGGTGGATTTTAAGGTGCCTATAATCTTGGGTCGACCTTTCCTCACGATAGGAAGTACGCTTATTGATTTACGAGCAAATGAGCTTTTATTTTGGATGAATGACGAAGTGGTATATTTTGACGTATCCAAATCAATGAAGCAGCCCAAGGATATGAATGTGTTGTCTATAGTTGATGTTTATTATGAGGATGAGAAGAAATTATCTTTAGAGAAGTAGCTTACTGTTGAGCCATTGGCTGCTGTGCTTATGAACTTTGATCATGAGGATGTTAAGGAGTACGAAGAAACTGTCTGTGCTTTGACAGAAATGGGGTCATATTCTAATGCCCCCAAGAAGCTGGACCTTGACCTTAAGAATCGACCTTCACCACCGGCGAAGCCATCCATTGAAGAGCCACCTGTGTTAGAATTGAAAGAGCTACCAAGTCACCTAAGGTATGTGTTCTTGGGTAGTGAAAATACACTGCCGGTTATTATTCCTGCTGGTTTAGGTGAACAACAGGTAGAGGCTCTCATCTCTGTTTTGAAGAGGTACAAGAGAGCTATTGATTGGACTATTGCAGATATCATTGATATCCCTCCTGGCATATGTATGCACAAGATTCAGCTAGAGGAAGATTGTGTACCCACTATTGAGCATCAGCGTCATCTAAATCCACCTATGCAAGAGGTGGTAAATAAAGAAATTATCAAGTGGCTAGATGCAGGGGTGGTGTACCCAATCTCAGAAAGTAAATGGGTGAGTCCTGTACAATGTGTGCCCAAAAAAGAGGGCATGATAGTAGTAACGAACTAGAAGAATGAGCTAATTCCACTCAGGACTGTCACAGGGTGAAGGGTGTGTATGGATTACCGAAAGCTAAACTCATGGACGTTAAAGGACCACTTCCCAATGCCATTCATGGATCAAATGCTTGATCGATTGGCAGTAAAGGGATGGTTCTATTTCTTGGATGGTTATTCCAGGTATAACCAGATTTGCATTGCTCTTGAAGATCAGGAGAAGACCACTTTTATGTGCCCATATGGTACTTTTGCATTCAAACGAATGCGAGTTGGGCTATGTAATGCACCTGCCACTTTTCAGCGGTGTATGATCTCCATTTTCTCTGATATGGTTAAAGACACCTTGGAGGTATTTATGGATGACTTTTCGATTGTAGGTGAGTCATTTGAGTCATTCTTGGCAAATCTGAGTATGGCTTTTCAGCGATGTGTGTAATTTAATCTGGTGCTAAATTGGGAGAAATGCCATTTTATGGTTAAGGAAGGCATTGTTCTCGGGCATAAAATCTCTAAAAGGGGAATTGAAGTTGATCGAGCCAAGATTGAAGTTATCGAGAGACTACCACCTCCAATTTTTTTGAAGGGGGTTCATAGTTTTCTCGGTTATGATGGTTTTTATTGGCAGTTTATTAAAGACTTCTCCAAAATTGCAAACCCATTATCCAAACTTTTAGAGAAGGAGGCAAAGTTTTACTTTGGTGAAGATTGCTTGAAGGCATTTGAATGCCTCAAAGGGAAGCTAGTTGAAGCCCCTATTATTAAAGCACCCGATTGGTCTCTACTATTTGAAATTATGTGTGATGCAAGCAGTGTAGCCTTGGGTGCTTTACTTGGTCAGAAAAGAGAAAAGCTATTTCATCTAATCTACTACGCGAGCAAGGCCTTGAATGGAGCACATAAGAACTATACCATCACTGAACAGGAGCTTCTTGCAGTTGTTTATGCTTTTGAGTAGTTCTGTGCTTACTCGTTGGGAACCAAGGTAGTAGTTCATAAAGATCATGTGGCTCTAAGATATCTAATAGAAAATAAGGATGCCAAGCCAAGGCTGATTAGGTGGGTGCTACTACTTCGAGAATTCAATTTTAAGGTAAAGTATAGAAAAGGTTGTGAAAACCAAGTAGCTGATCATCTATCTAGACTTGAGAGTGAGCACACAGTGCATACCAACCTTGATATTGATGATGCATTCCCCGATGAAGAGATGCTATGGTGGAAAACTTACCGTGGTATGCAGATTTTGCTAACTACGTGGTAAGCGAAGTGATTCGTGAGAATCTCTCCTATTATCAAAAGACAAAGTTCATGCATGATGTGAAACATTACTTCTGGGATGAGCCGTATCTTTTTTGAGGATGTTCTGATGGTATTATTAGGTGGTGCTTCCCAGATGTAGAGGTGTCTAGCATACTGGAAGCAAGCCATGCTTCCCAAGTTAGAGATCACCATGCAGGTGAACGGACGGCCAAGAAAGTATTGCAAAGTGGCTACTATTGGCCTTCATTATTCAAAGATACCTATGATTTTGTAAGAAGATATGATCAGTGCCAGCGGCAACGTTCTATCTCAAAGCACCATGAGATGCGCATGTCCAAAATGCTTGAAGTAGAGTTATTCGATATATGGGTATTGACTTCATGGGCCTATTTGTGAGTTTATTTAGGATGAAATATATCTTAGTTTCTATGGATTACGTATCCAAATGGGTCAAAGCAGTCGCTCTAGCTGATAATGAAGGTAAGAGTGTTGTGGCGTTCTTAAAGGGAAATATATTCTCTCTTTTTGGGGTACCCCATACCATTATAAGCGATGGAGGATCACATTTCTGCAACAAGCTGTTCAGATCAGTATTAGGAAAGTATGGGGTTAAGCAACATAAGGTAGCTACACCGTACCACCCACAAACTAGTGGGCAGGTAGAGGTTTCAAACTGGGAAATCAAGCTGATCCTTGCTAAGACTGTGAATGCCATCAGGAAAGATTGGTCCAGGAAGTTGAATGATGCCTTATGGGCATATAGGACCTCGTTTAAGACTACAATTGGCATGTCACCATACCAACTAGTTTATGAAAAGGCTTGTCACTTGCCAATTGAGCTAGAACATAAAGCAATGTGGGCGTTGAAGCAGCTTAACCTGAACTGGGATGATGCTATAAATATGAGATTGGGACAGCTGAACGTGATGGATGAATTCTGTCTAAATGCATATGAAAGACCAGATCTTAACAAGGAAAGGATGGAAAAGTACCATGATCGGAGGATTATCCAACGAAACTTTCAGAAAGGCAATTTGGTACTCCTTTTCAACTCCAGACTGAAGCTGTTTCCAAGTAAGTTGAAGTCTAAATGGTCTGGTCTTTTCAGAATCAGCCAAGTCTACTCATCTGGAGTAGTGGAGTTAGAAATCAATGATGGTAGTGTCTTTAAGGTGAATGGTCAAAGAGTGAAGCTATATATCGGTCCAACCGACTCGATAAAATGTATAGCCACCATATATCTTGATGAAGTCTGAGTAATCGAGATAATTGTGTCGTGCTGCAACAATAAATCAAGCGCTTGGTAGGAGGCAACCCATCCTTCTAATCCTTTTTCTTGTTTATGATTAAGTGTAGGTGCATGAAGTACAAAGGACGAGATTAGTCCCAATTTTGATTTGGAAGTGAGCCATGTCAATGGTGGTAAGTCTAGGAGTGATGGAACAATACAGGTAAGTGGGAGTGGTCAAATGTGTAAGGCTCAACTATGATTTGCATTAGAGTCGCGCCTCGAATTATGTAGATTCGACCCAAAAAGTTTTGCAGTGCAACTTTATTTTGTGACTTTCAATGAGGTCTGTGGTGGTAGCCTAGTGATCGCGCCGATAGGCCCAATCTTGAATCCCATCACTGACCTCGATGGGGGTGCTAGGGCAAAGCCCCCACGGTATGGACCTTTTCGACCAAGAGTTAGCCACCTATGTCATTTCCTATGCTCACTGCCTCACATAGGCGATAGGTTACGCGCCGCCTATGCCATTGCCTATGCTCATTGCCTCATATAGGTGATAGGTTAGGCGCCGCCTATGTCAACATAAGTGATAGGTTAGGCGCCGCCTATGCCATCGCCTATGCTCACTGCCTTACATAGGCGATAGGTTAGGTGCTGCCTACTTATGCTTAGGCAATTCCATAGGCGCCGTCTATCAATGTAAATTTTGCCTAATAACCCATTTTTGAATGGATCAACCCGACCCATGTCCTATATTTTAAATATATCCTCTACTGTTAAACCCTAGTCAATTTTTCTTAAACCTAAGCGCCTCCCAAACAACATTTCCCTCTCCATGCCCTTCTCTTTTCTCATCTAATCCTACAGGCTCACCTTCACGATTCATCACGAAAAGGGCAAAAAAGGACCAGGCTGATTCCTCCTCTCTTCAAGTGCCTCGACGCACTTTTAGGATCAAATAGGTTCTCGAGGAGAAAGGGAAAGAATGGTATAGAAACAATAAAGTGAAGAAATATGTACATGTGGAGTCGATGCAGAAGGAACGTTTAGCAAAGAACTGCCCTCGCATTTTGGCAAAGGTAATGGCACTAAAACTTGACTTTATCTTCTGATACATGGGCGAATGTAATCTTTATTTGACTCGAGAGTTTTATGCCAACTGGTCCCCAAAGACTACGAGAAATGAAGTAAAGATTCGGGGGCAAGTCTTGTAATTGAACGCTGATTTCTTCAACTCTTTCCTGGGTACTTCAAGTGTGGATCAATCACTACTCAAGGACCTCTACAAAAGACCTCCCTACAGAGCCATCAGACATACGTTGTGTGGATCAAGGTCCATGACCTGGTGAACTTGTCATAAAGATAATGGTTGTCACAATACTTACCCATATGCTTGTTTGAACAGAGAAGCTCGCATATGGTTAAGAATAGTCAATTCCTACTTGATTCCTGGGACACAATACATTAAGGTCACGCGTGATCGAGTCTTCTTGGTATATTCTCTAATGATGAATGTTCCCATCAATATTAGTGCATTTATACGAATGTCGATGCGAAAAGCAAGGGTGCACAACAATTCCCATTTCAGTTTTGGCAATTTGTTGACTGCAATTTTAAGGAAAGAGCACATTGAGAAGGAGCCAGCAGACCATAAGTTTCCACAAAACCCGAAGAAGGTGGATTTCATGAAAATCAAAGATCCAGAAACTAGTCAAGGCAACAACCTTACCACTGCTGAGAGATATGCTTAAGATGAGAGTTTTTTTCGCCATCTGTATGGCAGAACCAGGTTTACTATGATGAATGGGGGTCATGTGCTGACTGATGCAGAGCTTCGACAGTTGGACTATGACTACCCACTTAATGAGCATGCGCGGGCCATGTGTGGAGTGGGGGTAAATTTTAAAGAACCTCTAGATAATGATGTGCTGACAGACGATGATCACCAACTACTAGACTCTGATATAGAGGACAACTCTGATGATGAAGACTCGGATGAAGATTTTGACGTAGGGGGTATGACCCCAGATGTAGAGGAGAACTCTGACTAACTAGGTTTTTGCTTATTTATTTACACTGAGGGAAGTGTGTTCCTTCTTAGTGTGGGGTGCGGGTATAAGTACGTGTACGCCTGGATTGCCTTGTCTCCTATATTGCCTACTGCTTGCCCGCATTTATTCTATAGTTGTTTTGATTTAGTCGTAGTTAGTTAGTTATAATTAGTTAGATTTTTGGATAAAATTATTCTTATAGACGGCATGGCTTTATAACAGGAGTTTGTGCTGAATCACTACTATTGAAACATTTAGCCTTTATGTTGTGACTTATTCTGTGATAATTGTTTGTGGTTTAATTCATTTATCTGTTGGGTCAAGAATCTATAATGCTCCTAATTAAGTTGATCATGTGTCATGTGTGTGTAAGCTTATTGTATATTCTTTGTTGCGACTGATGCTAGAACTTGCCTAGTGTGTGTGTGAAGCAAAATAAAGATTGTGAGTTTAGGAGATGATTTAGGCATTTCTTTGGCAGCCCTAATTTTTTATCTTCTTTTTACCTACCTTTTTACATTATCCTAGTGAACACCCATTGAGCCTTTAGCTATTTTCTTTGGCAACCTCATATGTAGCCTAATCCATTTTTTTTAAAAGACCATAATTTGATCAAAAAGCTTCTAAGGGCTTTAAATTTTAGAATCAAGTTGAGTAAAGAGTGTGGCAAAATAAGAGGAAAATGGTGAAAGTAATTCCCCAAAGTTTAGTTATTGGTACATGAAAATATTGTGATCGGGAGTGGCGCCCTGGTCCTTTCTTGGACATTATGCACCTCAACTAACGTAAAAAGTCTAAGCTGAGGGTGGATATCATAGGGATGCTTACCAAAAAAAAAGAGTTGTATATTCCCATCATAGTGTTTTTGATTGAGTAACAAAATGGGTGAAAAAAAGGGTTGGTAGATGAAAGGAAGGTAGAGTGGTTGTTAAAAGTTAGTGTAAATGGCATAATGTAGTGTATTAAAGCGCTTAGGGAACATAGTCACTATTTCTGGCCAAAATAGTCCTACCCATCCCTTTAGCCTACTTTACAACCCGTAAAGACCTATTTGATCCTAACCTAAGCATTCTGATATTAATGGAGCATTACACTAAGGTCAAGCATATGGTCATCAGTTGTAATGTAAGAATTCTTTGTGAGAGTGAGAGCAAGCAAGTTCTTATACCCATATTTCTGAAAAATGCAAAACTATGAGTGACTATGGGTAACATTTTGTGTGAGCGCACATGGTTGATGATTGCTAGGTAGTTTTATATGATTTTTTTTGGCTTAACATGTGTATACGAATTAACCAACTTAATGAATCTATGTTGGAGGGTGAGTTGTTTCTAGTAATGATCAAGAAATCTACTCTTTGTTAATAATTGCAGTGTATGTCTTGTTGAAAATTTTGTGTTTCTCTTGCGAAGTTTAGTTAGGTATTTGCATGGATGTACTATTTTGTTCAAGGAAAAACAAATCTTTAAGTGTGGGGTGGTGATGTTGGGCGTATTTATACGTCTAAGCACCATAAATTACCCATGTTTTAGCTAAGTTTTGAGGATAAAATACATAATTTTTGCACTTTTAGTCAATTTTTAGTTAAGTGAGCTGACCTATGTGATTAGTATGCTTTTTAGGTACTAATGAGGAAGATTACAACACTATGGGGACCTGTGCACAGCAAAGGAAACTTCACATTAAAAGGAAAGAAGCTTTTGGACTAAATGTGATGTATAGGAACTTTTTCCCAGGCAAACTCAATATTTTTAAATAGTTAAGGATGCAATAGAAATTTATTAGAGAAGGATGTTATTAAAAGCCTTATGGCTGAATTTTTAGGGATTATTCACATTCTATATTATTTTGAAAACAAGAGAAAGCGGATTAGCTTGAGGATGGAGAGAGAGAGACGCTTTTCTCTCTTATTTTCTCTATTCATCTTTAACAACAACATAAGTTTTGATTTAATAAAGCTCTCCAAGGATCTTGAGGCATTTAACATCTATCCTTGGGGCTATGAAGGCTTCAAAATGACTGTCAAATATTTGTTGACTCCGTTATCGCCAAAGATAGTCAACTTAAATATCTTTCCATGGGCTTTCATGGAAAATGTTTCTTTTATTATGATATGATTCATTTATTCTATTCAATAATGGTTTTGATTTATTGGCGTTATTTTATTGGCTTGGGCATTTAAAGCTATTCTTTATTTGAGACAACAAGTAAACTACCATAAAGAAGTTTTCTGTTCAAGAATCTTCGGATGGTTGTTGGCCAAAACTAATAAAAATGCAAATTTCCTTTATCTCTTCAATCCCTCGAGAGATGCAGTAAGTATAATTATAATTAACTTTTTTCTTTAATTAATGATTTTTTTGAATGATCTAATCATCATTCTAATATATGTAATGATTTATGTTAGATTGTGCATCCATCGCTTGTTTCGACCAATCGAGAGTTTTTCCAAACAGATGAGTCATATGTTGCAATAGATGATTCATCCATTGGAAATTATCATACAGGTCTTCCTCATGTTATTATTTGTCCCCAACAGTTGATCCAATTGTTGCAACAGAAATATAATTTATTTGAGACAATTTAAAATAGGTGGAAGACATCTTTGATTTACTAAAACAAATCTTGAGATATCCTTTTGGGGTATTTTTTGTATCTGTGATTAGCATTGATCAGTTTTGGTTTTCCAAATGAATATCACTCTAGAAGCTACTGCTGAACAATATAGAAATATGTTACTTTTTTTAATGGAAATATGGAGATGCAAAAGAGCAGACACCGAGAGAAACCATAGGCAGGCGACATTAAAGATCCATGACGACCAAAGCCAAATTCCATAGCACCGGATGAAGAACAACTCATCCATATTGAGAATATCTTTTAATCTTGAGTCTGTCAAAGTAATAAGCTCACCCCTCCTTAGGATTTGTTGGCATCAAAACTTAGATTGTTGATTTATTTGTTCGAGTATATACTAATAATAATTTTTTATATTTTATTTATTTGTTGATTTATTTCATGTTATTTCAAAAGACTTTGATTTATTTTATTTTATCCTTAGATTTGAACTAATTAATTGAAAGGAAATAATAGATTCAAATATTGCAACAAAAATGGTATTTGTTGTAACAGAAGACATATTTGTTGGAAAATATCAAATAGATTTTAATATATGTTGCAACATGTAGGTAATCTGTTGGAAATTATCAAACAGGTTTTCCACTGTTGCAACAAGTAGACTTAGATAGAAACAACTTACTGCGACAGATAGGCTATCTGTTAGAATATATAGAATATCTATTACATCACATGAACATTCTATTGGTAGCTCACATGTAGCTCACGCAAAAGGCTCGTTGAACCCCCATTTTTGCTGACTTGGCATCTGATTTGATTTGGCCCCCAACAATTATTTTTTCCTCTTAAATATTCATCTTCTTTCTAAAATTTAACTGTAAATTTTTAAATATTCTTCTTCATCATCTATTTTTTCTCTATCCGAATCCTTCAAATTATTTGTATTTGGTGTTTTTGCATATTTTGTTATTTTTTCCAACTAAGCTTGACAATGTCGAGATCATCTTCCACATTTTTTTGTGATAAACATTTCTGATATTGTAAGTGTGGTCATGAAGCCCTATTGAACACTTCTTGGACTTAACAAAATTTAGGTCGTAGGTTTTTTACTTGTAATATTTCGAAGGTAATATTTTTTTATTTAATTAGTTGATTAATTATTGATTTATAATTTGTAATTGCGGTATTATTTTTGTAGCAGTTGGGTGGATGTGATTACTTTGATTGGTATGAAGAATGACACCCTTCACTAGCAAATCATGTAATCTGGGGTTTGTTAAAGAAAGTCAAGGCTTTTGAAGAGAAAGAAAATCGAGCAAGAAGATACTACCTTGTTGTTGTTGGGCACATGAATATTCAAGTCTAATTGCTGAAATTTTCATGAAGGTGTAGTTGTACTTTCTACTTGTTTGGTGTTGTTGAACACATGGATATACAAGCATAATTGTTGTAAAATATCAAAAAATTATCACTATATGTAAAGTTACGTTTGTTACGTATGTAAAGTGAAGTGATGAAATAAAAAATTATTATTTCACAGGTTCTTCTTTATACGCAGGTTGCAAGCATCTAGTTAGTACCCCATAAGTTCAGACCTCTTGTATGTTTGCCACAGCATTGTCACATAGAAAGGTCTTTTGCTCGGCCATTTCTATGTCGGTCAGCAAACATTTGATGTATGCAATCGTGTGCGACCCTCGTGTGCGACCCTTATGCGGCATCAGTTTTATTTTTTAGAAAGTCCATGTCCTTATTTTGACTATCAAAATCCCATGGTTGCTTCATTAACACTTCTGTTGTAAAATGGTCCATGAGTTTACTTTGCCTCAATATGATAGGGAACAACTCCAATAGTGGTTGCATGTGGGTAACCAAATTGGCGTTATCCATGGTCGGTAAGTTGCAGTCATAAACCTTGATATTTACCTCCTCGAGTAGTATCACAACAACTCGATAACGTATGTTGTCCAAGTTCCCGACTCCAAGAATGCTCTTTTCCCCAGTCCAGATCTTGCTGTATGGATTTAGCCTCTCCCCTCTAACATATTTTATCATTTTTTCATCCCATTGAAACTCAGAAAGTAACAAATAAAATCCCGTGCCACCGGGAGTTGATGCTAGCATATTGACATCATCGTACCTGTCCTTCAAATTTTTGTAGAAATTGAGGTCCACTATCCTAACGGGAGCATCATAAGCCTCTGGGTACGTTAATTGCCTGCCCCTCATGAGGCAGAGAATTTTTTCGACATATTGTGATATAAGAAGTCAATTTTTAAATAGGTTAGTAATTATAAAGAAATAAGAAAAACATAGTGGAAAGATCCAATGGATGGTCCATCTGTTGCAGAGGGTTCTCTTAATATGTTCACAAATTAATCATCTAACGCAACTTATGCAATAAATGGGTAATATGTTGCAACAGAACCACGACAAACAACACATGAGACATTTGTTGCGTAGCTTCTTCTTCATGGAGTAGATTAGAAGGCCAGGTTAGGAAAAGTAAACTTACCTATCCATGTAATACATACGCATATCTTTCGTACTCTTGAAGTCTTGGGATAAAAAGGTATGGATGGGATAATCTTGTTCTCCTTTCTTTGCATTCTTGGTCCGTCGCAGATCCCTCTTCTTTAATGGCCCCTGAACTTTAATAACTTTTGTAAAGAGAGGAGTTGTAATTTGTTTGGATTTCCAATAGAAGAGTAGTTGGTTAATTACTCTTTTCTTCCTCCCAATTGCCACTGTAGGAGTGTATGGCACCCTCAGCTTCTTGGATAGTTTGACACCACTCTAGGATTTCAATTTCTCAACAACTTTAGAGATATCCTCTACTTTTTCAAGGAGTTTATACTGGTTGTCCTTGCACTCATTGCATTTACAATAAGAACATGAAGGTGAAGAGGGGTGAGAGGGGTCGCTGTTAGGGTGAGAGGAACCTGTGTAAATGTGAGAGAGACCTGTGAAAGGGGTGTTTTCAAACATATTTATTTGTTCTTGAGCATCAACATGCTCATCATCACGACTTGTAGCTGCATCAGTATGCTTTCCACCAATATCAACAACTTCACCAGCAACACCCCTAGAAGAAGAACACAGATCTGTTGCAGTAGGTTGGTCATGAAGAGCCTCAACATTAGGCTCACCTTGCATAACTGCTTTTCTTATGGCTATTTCTCCGGCCAATTCCTTCTTTAATAACTCTACCGTTGGGTCTGCTATTGTATCAACAAAATCTAGAGTAATAAAAGAAGTCATCCCCAACTCTTACTCAGTAGGCACGATCCATGGATGCACAACCTATAAAAAATCCATATATTTAAATCATATAATAATTTGCAGTCATTTGGGTTACATGTTAACACAAACAACTTATGCAACATCTGATCTATATGTCACAATAGATTAATAATATATTGCATCAGATTTCCTATATACTGCATAAATTATAGTAGATAGATAATCTATTGAGTAGGGTTCAGAGAACCAAAGCAACAAATAGGTAATCTGATGCGACATATGAATAGTTTGTCACAACAGATTACCCATCTATTGTACCAGTTGCAGTGGACGGAACTTATGTAGCAAATGATCTTTTAGTTGAAATAATTGACCTTTCTGTCACAAAAAATTACTAATATATTGCATCGGATTGTTCATCTGTTGCATAAGTTGCAGTAGACGGGTAATCTGTTGCAACAAACGACCCATCAGTCGCAATAGATGGCACATCTACTTCAATATCTTTATTTGAGTCAAATTATTCTACTCGAAATAAGATGTATTCCATGATCTGGAGGTATAAAGAGATCAACCTCCTTAATTCTTTTGTTTTTCTTTGCAGGAAACCACCTAAGGATCCTTGGATGAGAAACCTTATCCGTATAATCCTTGACCTGCTTTCAGAGGTAAGGAAGGGCTTCAAATTCCCTAGCCTAAAAAATGTAAAATAGGATGCAAGGAAAAAATTCATAATAATTATTCAAAATAAATTAATGGCTTAGTAAAAAAATAATGATTAAATTTATCATGAAAACCCAAGGAAAATCGTATAATGTTATCGTGTTTGGGGACAACGTTGTCAGTAAATATTTGACAGTTATGTAGTAGGTGTCATATCCCCAAAGATAATTGTTGAATTTCTCAAAATCCTCAGCAATCTTTAAAAAATCATCTTCTAAGACATTATGGACGTCTCTTGTCAATATAATGGAATGGGAAAACCCAACTAAGCACAATTGTTCCCACAACCCAACTATTTTTTTCTTGAATTTGTTGATTTTGGTGGGGGGTCGCTAGGACAATGCCTTCCCTCTCTTTGATGGTGTTGGTTTGGCTGTCCTGATTGCCTTAGACCTTTTGTAGGGTGTTTCCTTGGTGAGTGGTTCTTTTGAAAGATTGCACCTCAAACCCATTACTATGGCAAACTCTTTTAAACCAAAACAAACTTGCATGCCACAGTAGTTGATCCAGATTTCATTCATCTGCCCCCCCCCCTCCCCCGCCCCCTTCGAATCTTTATCATCCCCCAGGTACTTGATCCTGCACTTGGGAAGAACATATATCATAATTATTTGGAAACGGAGAGTATGGTCCTCAGGCATCTCAAGAAAGTATCCAAAATAGCTCTTCTTAAAAAGTCCTACTATGTTTTCATTCTTCATAATTTTCTGAAACTCATCAAAAGGTTTCCCCAACTGACATTTAAGTCCAAAATCACCAGTTAGTTTTGCAGGGTCATCTATTGGAATCGCAACTTAAAACCTATCAATACTATCATTTTTCATAGCCTCATGTTGGGATTTGGATCTTATTTCATGCCTCCTTGTTGAGGAATTATCATCATGTTGATAATGATCCTCTTTCTCAGTTTCTTGTTCCTCCTCTTCATGTTTATCTTCGTTTTCTTTCTCCTTACTTTCATTTCCTAATCTCCATATCAATACCCTTGTCCACCTCCATCAACGTTCTTTTCAGATATTTTCTCAGTTTCACTTTTTCCAGACAAATATTGACAAGAAATCTCCCCCGAATCCCCGAACCCTAGGCCCACCCCCGGAACGGTAGGTTATGGCACACCGATTTATCCCAAAACAGTCCCGTTCGCGTTGTTTCTCCAATTTGACAAACAAAATAGCCCCGCCCATACAAATGGGTAACACTAGGACGCTCCCCAGCTTCCCTGGCACCCCCAGGTTGATTTTCTGCCAACATCACCACCGTACACTGATCCTACCCCCGGAATCGTGGGCTATAGCACAACGATTTGGCCCCAAAATGCCCCATTCGCGTTGTTTCCCTCGTTTGCCCAACCAAATGGCTACTCCCACACAAACAGGAAAAACTAGGATTCTCCCCAGCCTCCCTGGCACCTCCAGGTCAATTTTTGACCCACAAAAATCCCAGACTCTGGGCCCACCCCCAGAACCGTGGGCTATAGCACACCGATTTGGACCCAAATAGGCTCGTTCATGCTGTTTCGCCTGTTTGACCAAACAAATGTCTCCTCCCAAACAAACGGGGAACATTAGGATGCTCCCCAGCCTCTCTGGCACTCCCAGGTCAATTTTTCGTCCACGGCACCCTCGGGCCTACCTACGAAACCGTGGGCTATAGTATACTAATTTAGATCCAAAATGCCCCGTTTGCACCGTTTTGCCCGTTTGCCAACTAAATGGCCCCTCCTATACAAACGGGAAATACTAGGATTCTACCCAACCTCCCTGGCATGCCCAGGTCGATTTTCGACACACGGTACCACCAGACCCCAGGCCCACCCCCGAAACTGTGGGTTATAGCACATCGATTTGGCCCCAAATTGCCCCGTTCGCGCCATTTCTCCCGTTTATATAACCAAATGACCCCGCCCACACAAATAGGCAACAATAGGATGATTCCCGGCCTCCCTATGCCAAGGTAAATATTTGGCCCACAAAACCCCCGGACCCCAATCCCACCCCCGGAACCGTGCGCAATAGCATACCGATTTGGCCCCAAAATGCCACGTTTAAGCCATTTCACCAATTTGACCAACCTAATGTCCCCGACCACACAAACGGGAAACATTAGGACGCTCTCCATCCTCCTTTTAACACCAAGTTACCCCCACAACCGTGGGCTATAGCGCCCCAATTTGGCCCCAAAATGCCCTGTTTGAACTATTTTGCGCGTTTGACTAACCAAATTTCCCCACCCACATAATCAGGCAACACTAGGATGCTCCCCAGCCTCCCTGGCATACCCAGGTCAATTTTTGGCCTATGGCACCCCCGGACCCCAGACCCAACCCCGGAACCGTGGGCTATAGCACACCGATTTAGCCCCAAACCACCCCATTCACGTCATTTCGCTCGTTTGACCAACCAAGTGGCCCCGCCCATACAAACGGTCATTTTTAAGATACTCCCCAGCCTCCCTAGCACACCTAGGTCATTTTTTGACCTACCGCATCCCCTGATCCCGAGCCCACCCTCGAAATCGTGGCTATAGCACACTAATTTGGCCCCAAATAGCCCCGTTTGTGTCGTTTGCCCCGCTTGACAAACCAAATGGCCCCTTCAACACAAACGAGCAACACTATGATGCTCACCAGCTTCCCTGTCACGCCCTGGTTGATTTTCATCCCACAAAACCTATGGACCCCGAGCCCACCCCCAGAACCGTGGGTTATAGCACTCCGATTTGGCCTCGAAATACCCCGTTCGAACCGTTTTGTCTGTTTGACCAACCAAAAGGCCTCTCCCACACATACGGGTAACACTAGGAGGATCCCAAGCCTCCCTGGAATGCCCAGGTTGATTTTTGGCCCACGACACCCTCGGACCCCGGGCTGACCCCCGAAATCGTTGGTTATTGCACACCGTTATTACCCCTAAATGCCCTGTTCGCTCCGTTTTTCCTGTTTAACCAAACAAATGGCCCCACTCACACAAACGGGAAACACTAGGATATTTTGCAGCCTCCCTAGCACGCCTAGGTTTATTTTCAATTCACGGAATCCTCGGACCCCGAGCCTACTCCAGAACCGTGGGCTATAACACATCAAATTGGCCCTAAAATGCCCTGTTCGCGCTGTTTCGCAAGTTTGACAACCAAATGGCCTCGCCCACAAACACAGGAAACACTAGGATGCTATCGATCTTTCTTGGCCATCCCAGGTCAATTTTCAGCACACGGCACCCCGAGCCCACCCCCAAAATCGTGGGCTATAGCATACAAATTGGATCCAAAATGCCTCATTTGTGCCGTTTTGCTCGTATGACCAACGAAATGGCCCCGCCCATACCAACGAGAAATACTAGGACATTCCCAAACCTTCCTAGTATACCCAGGTCGATTTTCAGCCCACGCCACCCCCAGACCCCAAGTCCACCCCCGGAACCATGGGCTATAGCAAACCGATTTGGCGTCAAAATGCCCCTTTAGCGCCGTTACACCCGTTTGAACAACCAAATGGCCACTTCCACATAAACAGGAAATACTAGGATGCTCCCCAGCTTCCCTGGCATGCCTCGGAACCATGGGATATAGCACATCGATTTGGCCCCAAATAGCCCCATTCATGTCGTTTCACCCGTTTGACCAAAAAATGTCCCCTCCCACACAATCGGGAAACACTAGGACATTCCCCAGCCTCCATGGAACACCCAGGTCAATTTTTACCCTACGGAACCCCCAGGCCCACCCATATAACTGTGGGCTATATCACACCGATTTGACCCCAAAACTTCCCGTTTGAGCCGTTTAACCCTTTAGACAAACCAAATGGCCCCGCCCACACAAACGGGAAAAACTAAGACACTCCTCAGCCTCCTCGGCTCGCCCAAGTCAATTTTCAGCTAACGGCACCCACGGACCCCAAGTCCACCCCCGGAATCGTGGGCTATAGCACACTAATTTGGCCCCAAATAGCCCCGTTTGTGCCGTTTTTGCCATTTGACAAACCAAATGGACCCTTCCACACAAATGGGCAACACTACGATGCTCACCAGCCTCCTTGCCACGCCCTGGTTGATTTTCAGCACACAAAACCTCCGGAACCCAAGCCCACCCCTCGAACCGTGCAATATAGCACTCCGATTTGGCCTCAAAATGCTTCGTTCGCACCGTTTCGTCTCTTTGACCAACAAAAAGGTCCCTCCCACACACACGGGTAATACTAGGAGGCTTTTAAGCCTCCCTGGCATGCCCAGGTTGATTTTTAGCCCACGACACCCCCGAACCCCGGGCTCACCCCCCGAAATCGTCGGTTATAGCGCACCGTTATTGCCCCAAAATGCCCAGTTCGCTATATTTTTGCCATTTAACCAACCAAATGACCCCTCTCACACAAATGGGCAAAACTAGAACGTTCCCCAGTCTCCATGGCACGCCTAGGTTAATTTACAGATCACAGAATCCATGGACCCCGAGCCTACTCCAGAACCGTGGGCCATAGCACATCAAATTGTCCCTAAAATGCCCTATTCGTACTGTTTTGCACGTTTGACCAAACATATGTCCCCGTCCATACAAACGAGAAACACTAGGACGTTCCCCAGCCACCATGGCACACCCAGGTCAATTTTTACCCCACGGAACACCCGGGCCCACCCATAGAACCGTGGGCTATAGCACACCAATTTGGCCCCAAAACATCCCGTTTGAGCCGTTTAACCCGTTGGACAAACCAAATGGCCCCGCCCATACAAACAGGAAAAACTAAGATGCTCCTCAGCCTCCCTGGCTCGCCCAGGTTGATTTTTCGCCTACGGCACCGATGGACCGCAAGTCCACCCCTGAAATCGTGGGCTATAGCACACCGATTTAGCCCCAAAATGCCTCATCCGCGCTATTTCTCTCTTTTGACAAACTAAATGGCCCCGCCCATATAATCGGGCAACACTAGGATGCTCCTCTGCCCCCTGGCATGCCCAGGTTGATTTTTGGCTGATGAAACACCGAAAACCCATGCCACAACTGGAACTGTGGCCAATAGAACACAAATTTATCTCCAAAACAACCTGTTAACGCTATTTCTCCCATTTGACCAATGAAATGGCCTCGTCCACATAAACTGGGTATACCATGACTCTCCTCAGCCTCCCTGGCATGCCCAGGTTAATTTTTGGCCCACGGTACCCCCAAATCCCAAGCCCACACCCAGAACCGTGCGTTATAGCATATTGATTTAGCCCCACCCTATTTCTTCCTTTTCAAAAACCAAATAGACCTTCCCACACAAAAGGACAACACTAGGATGCTCCCCAGCCTCTCTGCCACGCCTAGGTAAATTTTTGGAGCACCCCACCCTAGAATCCTAAGCCCAACCCAGAACCGTGGGCTATAGCTCACAAAATTTGCCCCAAAATGCCTCGTTCGCGCTGTTTTGCCTTTTTGACCAACCAAATGGCACCGCCCACACAAACAGAAAACACTAGGAAACTTCCTAGCCTCCCTAGCATGCCCAGGTCAATTTTTAGCCCACGATACCCCCGGACCCCTAAGCCCACCCTCGGAACCATGTGCTATAGCACACCGATTTGGCCACAAAATACCCCGTTTGCACCGTTTCGCCCGTTTGACAAACCAAATAGCTTTGCCCATACAAACGGGAAACACTAGGATGCTCCCCAGCCTCTCTGCCACTCCTAGGTCAATTTTTGGAGCACGCCACCCTAGAATCCTAAGCCCAACCTAGAACCATGGGCTATAGCTCACAAAATTGGCCCCAAAATGCCTCGTTCGCACTGTTTTGCCTTTTTGACCAACCAAATGGCACCGCCCACACAAATAGAAAACACTAGGAAACTTCCTAGCCTCCCTAACATGCCCAGGTCAATTTTTAGCCCACGATACCCCCGGACCCCTAAGCCCACCCTCGGAACCATGTGCTATAGCACACCGATTTGGCCACAAAATACCCCGTTTGCACCGTTTCGCCCGTTTGACAAACCAAATAGCTTTACCCATCCAAACGGGAAACACTAGGATGCTACCCCGCATCCCTAGCACACCCAGATAAATTTTTGGCCCACAGAACCCCCGAACCCCAGGCCCACCTTCATAATCATGGGTTATAGCACACCGATTCGGACCCAAAATACCCTATTCATGCCGTTTAGCCCGTTTGACCAACAAATTATCCCCGCCCACATAAACGGGCAATACTAGCATGCTCCTTAGCCTCCTTATCATGTCCATGTCAATTTTCATCCCACGAAACCCCCGAACCCCGAGTCCACCCTTGGAATCGTGGTCTATAGCACACCGATTTGGCCCCAAAATTCCCCATTCTCTTTGTTTCTCCTGGTTGACCAACCAAATGGCTCCACCTACATTAATGGGCAACACTAGGACGCTCCCCAGCCTCCTTATAATGCAGAGGTTGATTTTTGACCCATGAAACCCCCGAACCCCAGGCTCACCCCTAGAATCGTGGGCTATAGCACACCAATTTGGCCCCAAAATTACCCGTTCATGCCGTTTTTCCCGTTTGACACACCAAATGTCCCCACAACACAAATGGGAAACACTCAAATACTACCCCGCCTCCCTGTCATACCCAGATCAATTTTCGTTCCACGGAACCCTCGAAACTGTGGGCTATAACATACCGATTAAGCCCTAAAATGCTTTGTTCGAGTCGTTTCACCCGTTTGACCAACTAAATGGCCCAGCCAACACAAATGGACAATACTAGGACACTCCCCAGCCTCCCTAGCTCGCCCTGGTCGATTTTTGATCAAAGAAACCCCCGAATCCCAGCCCCACCCCCGAAACTATGGTCTATAGCAAATCAATTTGACCCCAAATAGCCCCGTTCGCGCCGATTCTCCCGTTTGTCCAATAAAATGGCCTCGCCCACCCAAAAGGGCAATACTAGGATGTTCCCTATCCTCCCTGGTATGCCCAAGATAATTAATCGTCCACGTCAACCCCAGACCGCAAGCCCACACCCAAAACCGTGGGCTATAGCACACCGATTTGGCTCCAAAATGTCTCGTTTGCGCCGTTTCACCCATTTGACCAACCAAATAGCCCTGCATACATAAACGGGAAAAAGTAAGACACTCCCCAATCTCCCTGGCATGCCCAAGTCAATTTTTAGCCCATGGTACCCTCGAACCCCGGGCCCACCCCCAACACTGTGGTTTATAGCACACCTATTTGGCGTCAAAATACCCCGTTCATGTCGTTTTGCTCGTTTGACCAACCAAATAGCCCCACCCATACAAACGGGAAACACTAGGATGCTCCCTAGCATCCATGGCATGCCAGGTCAATTTTTGACCCACGACACCCCCGTACCCTAGGCCCACCTCATAATCATAGGCTATAGCACGCTGATTTGGCAAAAAAATCCATCGTTCGCTCCGCTAATCCTATTTGACCAACCAAATAGACCCACCTACACAAACGGGCAACACTAGAATGCTCCCTTGCCTCCCTGGCACGCCTAGGTCAATTTTTGGTCTATGGCACCACCGAGCCCACCCTCAAAACCGTGGGCAATAGCACAAAGATTTGGCTACAAAATGCCTCATTCGCGTCGTTTTGCCCATTTGACAAATGAAATGGATCCTCCCACACAAACAGGAAATACTAGGATGCTCCCCAGCCTCCCTGGCATGCCCTAGTCGATTTTCACCCCCGGGAACCCACCCCTAGAACCGTGTGCTATAGCACACCAATTTGGCTCCAAAATACACTGTTCGTGCTGTTTCTCTCATTTGACCAACCAAATGGCCCACCCATACAAACGGGAAACACTAGGATGCTTCCTAACCTCCCTGGCACGCCCATTTTGATTTTTGACCCACGGCACCGCCTGAACCGTGGGTTATAGCACACCTATTTGGCCCTAGATAACCTCGTTTCTCCCGTTTGACTAACCAAATGGTCCTGCCCACACAAATGGGAAACACTTTCACGCTCCCCATCCTCTCTATCATACCCTCATTAATTATTGACCCACGCCACCCCGAACCTCGGGCCTACCCCTGAAACCGTGGGCTATAGCCCACTGATTTGGTCACAAAATACCAAGTTCGTGCTGTTTTGCCTGTTTAAACAACCAAATGGCCCTATCCATACAAACGGCAGCTCCCTGGTATGGCCAGGTCGATTTTTACCACACGACACACCCATACCCCAGGCCCACCCCCGGAATCATAGGCTATAGCACACCAATTTGGCCATAAATTGCCCCGTTCACGCTGTTTCACCCATTTGACCAACTAAATGGCCCCGCCCACAAAAATAAGCAATACGAGGATGCTCCCTAGCCTCCTTGGAATATCCAGGTTGATTTTTGGCCCATGGATTCTTACCATCCTCTTTCGCATGCCCTGGTCAAATTTTGGCCAACGGAACCCTGAACCCCAGGCCCACCCCCACAACCATGAACAATAGCTCACCGATTTGGCCCCAAAATGCCTTGTTCACATCATTTTACCTACTTGACCAACCAAATGGCCCCGTCGACACAAACGGGAAACACTAGGATGCTCCCCAACCTCCTTGTCATGCCCAGGTCAATAGAACCCCCAGACCCCGGGCTCACCACCAGAACTGTAGGGTATAGCACACAAATTTGGCCCCAAAATACGTCGTTCACACATTTTTGCACATTTGACCAACAAAATGGCCCTGCACACATAAATGGGAAATACTAGGATACTTCCTAACCTCTCTGACACGCCCAAGTTGATCCAAAACCTGGCCCCCACCCCCAAAATTATGGGCTATAGCACACTGATTTGGCCCCAAATAGCCTTATTCGCGCCGTTTCACTCGTTTCAACAACAAAATGGCCCTGCCCACACAAACAGGCAACACTTGGATGCTCCCCAGCCTTTTTGTCACACCCAGATCAATTTTTAGCCCACGGCACCCCCGAATCTCAGGCCTACCCCGGAATCGTGAACTATAGCACACTAATTTGGTCCAAAAATTCCCCATTCACGTCATTTTCCCGTTTGACCACCCAAATTGCCCCACCAACACAAACGAGAATCACTAAGATGCTCCACACGACACCCCCGGACCTCAGGCCAAAACTCGAAACCATGGGCTATAGCACACCGATTTAGCCAAAAATGCCCGGTTCACGTCGTTTAGTCAGTTTGACTAACCAAATGGCCCCGCCCTCACAAACGGTAAACACTAGGATTCTTGTTTGCCTCGGTGGGATGCCAAGGTAAATTTTTGGCCCATGGCACCCCCATCCCTCGGGCCCACCACCGAAACCATGGGTTAAGTACACCGATTTGGCTCCAAAATGCCCTATTCGAGCCGTTTTGAATGTTTGACCAACCAAATGGCCCCTCCCACACAAACGAGCAACACTAGAACGCTCATCAGCTTCCCTGGCATGCCCAGGTCAATTTTTTATGAATAGAACCCTCGAACCCCGGGCTAACCCCTCAAAATCGTAGGCTATAGCACACCGATTTGGTCCCAAAATGGCCTGTTCGCGCCTTTTCACATGTTTGACCAACAAAATGGCCCTGCCCATTCAAACGAGAAACACTAGGTTGCTCCCTATCCTCCCTGTCATGCCTAGGTTGATTTTTTACCCATGGCACCCTCGAAACCTGGTCCCCACCCTAGAACTATGGGCTATAGCTCACTGATTTGGCCCCAAATAACCCCATTTGTTCCGTATCTCCCATTTGACCAATCAAATAGTCCTGCCAACATAAACAAGCAATATTAGGATTCTCTCCATCCTTCATGGTATGCCCTGGTCAATATTTTCCCTAAGATACCCTCGAACCCTGGGCCCACCCCAGAATCGTGAACTATAGCACACCGATTTGGCCCCAAAATGCCCCATTCACGCCGTTTAGCTCGTTTGACCACCCAAATGGCCCAACCCTTAAAAATGGGCAACACCAAGATGCTCTCTAGCCTCCCTGGCACACCCAGATTGATTTTTCGCCCACGGCACCCCCAAACCTCGAACCCACCCCCAGAACCATAGGCTATAGCACAACGATTTAACCTTAAAAACACTGTTCGTGTTTTTTTGCTTGTTTACAAGCCAAATGGCCCTGCCCACACAAACTGGCAACACAAAGATGATCCCTAGCCTCCCTGGCATGTCTAGGTTGATTTTAGGCCACTACACTCCTGGACTTTGGGCCCTCCCCTAAAACTGTAGGCGATAGCACACCAATTTGGCCCCAAAATGTCCTGTTCACAACGTTTCACATATTTTACAATCCAAATGGCCCCGCCCATAAAAACGGGAAACTATAGGATTCTCCAAAACCTCCCTGGCACATCCAGGACTATTTTTGGCCCATGGGACCCCCAAACCTCGAGCTCACCCCTGGAACCATAGGCTCTAGCACAATGATTTAGCCCCCACATCAAACATTCGCGACGTTTCACTCGTATGACAAACCAAATGTCCCAGATAACACAAATGGGCAACGTTAGGATGCTTCCCATCCTCCCAGCATGCCTAGCTTGATTTTTAGCCCACGGCACCCCCAAACCCAGGGCTCACCCTCAGAACCGTGGGCTATAACACACCAATTAGGCTCTAAAATGCCCTGTTCGTGCTGTTTCACTAGTTTGACCAACCAAATGGCCTCACCAACACAAGAGGACAACACAAGGATGCTCTCTATCCTCCCTCGCATGCCAAGGGAAATTTTTGGCCCACGACACCCCCAGACCTTGGGCCCACCCCCAGAATCGTAGGCTATAGCATACCAATTTGGCCCTAAAATGCCCTGTTCATCCGGTTACGCATGTTTGACAAACTAAATAGCCCTGCCCACATAAACGGGCAACATTAGGATGTTCCCCAGCCTCCCAGGCATACCCAAGTTAATTTTCGGCCCACGGCTCCCTCGAACCCCAGGCCCACCCTCAAAACCGTAGGCAATAGCACATCGATTTTTCCCCAAAATGCCCTGTTTATCCCGTTTCACCCATTTTACTAACCAAATGGCCCTGCCCACACAAACGGGAAACACTTGGATGCTCCCCACTCTCCCTGGCACACTCATATCAATTTTCGGCCCATGGCACCCCTAGACCCCTGGCTCACCCCAGAACCGTGGGCTATAGCAAACCGATATGGCCCAAAAATACCCCGTTCATGCCGTTTTACCTATTTAACCAACCACATGGCCCCAACCACACAAACGGGAAAGACTAGGAAGCTCCCCAACCTCTCTGTCACGCTCAGGTTGATTTTTGGCCCATGGCACACTCGGACCCCGGGGCCATACCTAGAATCGTAGGCTATAGCACACTAATATCGTCCCAAAATTCCCCTTTCACACCGTTTCTCCCATTTGACCAACAAAATGGCCCTGCCAACATAAACAGGAAACACCAGGATACTCTCTAGCCTCATTGGTATGCCCAAAATGCCCTATTCGCACCATTTTACCTAGTTGACCTACCAAATGGCCTCACTATCACAAACGGGCAACAATAGATACTCCCTAGCCTCCCTGGAATGCCTAGGTCAATTTTCAGCCTAAGGAACCACCGGACCCTGGGCTCATCCCCGAAACCGTAGGCTATAACAAACCGATTTTGCCCCAAAATTCCCTGTTCATGCCATTATGCATGTTTGACCGACTAAGTGGCCCCTCCCATACAAATGGGCAACAGTAGGATGCTCCCCAGCCTCCCTAGCATGCCCAGGTCAATTTTTGTTTCACGGATCCCCCGGACCCCGAGCCCACCCCTGAAACTGTTGGCAATTTAACACCAATTTTTCCCCAAAATGCCCTGTTCGTGCTGTTTCCCCGTATGAACAACCAAATGGCTCCGCCCACTCAAACGGGAAACACTAGGATGCTCCCCAGCATTCCTGGCATGCCCAAGTCAATTTTCAGACCATGGCACCTCAAAATCCCGAGCCCACCCCTAAACTGTGGGCTATAGTACATCAATTTGGCCCCAAAATGCCCTGTTCGTACTGTTTTGCCCGTTTGACGATCCAAATTGCCTCTCCCACATAAACAGGCAACACTAGGATGCTCCCAAGCCTCTCTGGCATGCAAAGGTCAATTTTCGGCCGACGACACCCTCGGACCCAGGGTCCTTCCCTAGAACCGTGGGCTATAGCACACTGATTTAGCCCTAAAAATGACTCGTTCACGCCCTTCCGACCGTTTGACCAACTAAATGGCCCCGCCCACGTAAACGAGCAACACTAAGATATTTCCCAGCCTTCCTGGCATGCCCAGGTTGATTTTTGGCCCATAAAAACCCCTAACCCCGGGGCCACCCTTGAAACTAGGGGCTATTGCCATTGATTTAGCCCCATAATGCCCCGTTTGTGCCTTTTCACCCATTTTGCTAACCAAACGGACCCTCCCACACAAACGGGCAACACTAGGACGCTCCTCATCCTCCCTATCACACTCATATCATCTTCGTCACCCCCGGACCCCTGGCTCACCCTAGAAACTTGGGCTAGAGCACACCGATTTGGCACAAAAATACCCTGTTCACGCCGTTTCGCCCGTTTAACCAACCACATGGCCCTACCGATACAAATGGGCAACAACATGACGTTCTCTAGCCTCCCTGTCATGCATAGGTCAATCTTTGGCCCATGGCACTCCCGGACCCGATCCCACACCTGGAACCATAGGCTATAGCACACCGATTTGGCTCCAAAAAGTCCTATTTGTGCCGTTTCGCCTGTTTGACCAACCAAATGGCCCCTCCAACACAAATAGGCAACACTAGGATGTTCCCCAGCATTGCTGGCATGCCCAAGTCAATTTTTGGCCCAAGACACCCCCGTACCTCGGGCCCACCCCAAGAACCGTGGGCTATAGCACACCGATTTTGTCCTAAAATACCCAATTTGCGTTGTTTTGCCTCTTTGACCAACCAAATGGCCCGGCCAACAAATATGAGAAATATTATGATGATCCCCAGCCTCCCCGGCATGGACAGATCATTTTTTGTCCTATGACACCCTCGAACCTGGGGCTCACCCCCAGAACCATGCATTGTAGCACACCGATTTAGCAAAAAAAACCCTGTTCACACCGTTTCGCCCGTTTGATTAACGAAATGGCCCCGCCAACACAAATGGGTAATGCTAGGACTCTCCCTAGCCTCCGTGGGATGTTCAGGTTGATTTTCAGCCTACAGCACCCCCGAACCCAGGCCCGCCCCCGTAACCGTGCGCGATAGCACACCAATTTGGCCCCAAAACACCCTATTTACGTTGTTTTGCATGTTTGACCAACAAAATGGCCTCGCCAACACAAACGGGAAACACTAGGATACTTCCCAGCCTCCCTGGCATACCCAAGTCAATTTTTTGCCCATGTCTCCCCCGAACCTCGGGCCCACCCCCGGAACCGTGGGCAATAGCATACCGATTTGGACCCAAAATGCCCCATTCATGCTGCTTTGCCATTTGGCCGACCAAATGACTTCGCCCACTCAAATGCATAATACTAGGACGCTCCCCAGCCTCCTTGGCATGCCAAAATCGAATTTCGGCCCATTGCACCTCCGGACCTTAGGTCCATCCATGAAACCATTGGCTATAACACACTGATTTAGCCCCAAAATACCCTGTTCGTGCCATTTCTCCCGTTAGAGCAACCAAATATCCCCGCTCATATAAACAGGCAACACTAGGATGATCCCTAGCCTCCATGGCACACCTAGGTCGATTTTCAGCCTACGACACCCTCTACCCTAGGTCCACCCCCAGAATCGGGGTCTATAGCAACCGATTTGGCCCCAAAATGACCTACTTGCACCATTTCGCCCGTTTGACCAAACAAATGTCCCCACCCAAAAAAATGGGCAATACTAGAACTCTCTGAAGCCTCTCTAGCATGTCTAGGTCAATTTTAATCCCACGGCACCCCCAGACCTCGGCCCTATCCCCAAAACTATGGGTATTGCACACCGATTTGGCCTCAAAACTACCCATTCACATCATTTCGCCCATTTGACCAACCAAATGGCCTCGGAAACACAAATGGGATCACTAGGATGGTCCCCAGCCTCCCTGGCACGCTCAGGTTGATTTTTATCCTATGGCACCCCCGGACCCCGAGCCCACCACCAAAATCGGGAGCTATTTCACACCGATTTATCCACTAAATGCCTCGTTCTAGCCATTTTACCAACCAAATGGCCCCGCCCACATAAACGGGCAACACTAGGATGATCCCCAGCCACCCTGGCACACCCAGACCAATTTTTGGCCCACGGTAACCCCAGACCCCTGGCTCACCCCCGAAACTGTGGGCTATAGCACACCAGTTTGTCCATAAAATGTCCCGTTCACGCCGTTGTGCCTGTTTAACCAACCACATGGCCCGCTCACACAAACGGGAAACACTAGGATGCTCTTCAGCCTCTTTGTCACGCCCATGTCAATTTTTGGCCTATCGCACCCCCGAACCCTAGGCCCACCCCTGGAACCGTAGCTATAGCACACCTATTTAGCCCTAAAATTGCCCGTTCATGCCATTTCTCTTGTTGGACCAACCAAATGGCCCTTCCCACTTAAACAGGTAACACTAGGATGATCCTCAGCCTCCTGGGCATGCCCAAATCAATTTTTGGCACATGGCACCTCCGAACCTAGGGCCCACCCCCAAAATTGTCGGCCATAGCACACCGATTTAGCCCCAAAATACCCTATTCGCGCTCTTTCGCCCGTTAGAGCAACCAAAGAGCCCCGCCAACATAAACGGGCAAGACTAGGATGCTTCCTAGCTTCTATGGCATGCCTAGGTTGACTTTAGGCATACGACACCCCCGTACCCCGGGCCCACCCCCAAAATCGTTGGCTATAGCGCACCAATTTGGCCCCAAAATGCCCTGTTCGTACCGTTTTGCCCGTTTACCTAACCAAATGGCCCAACCCACATAAATGGACAACACCAGAATGCTCTCAAGCCTCTCTGGCAAGTCCAAGTCGATTTTTGGTCCACAGCACCCTCGGATCCCTGGCCCACCCCCAGAACCGTGGGCTATAGCATACCAATTTAACCTCAAAATGCCCCATTCGCGTTGTTTCACCCATTTGACCAACCAAATGGCCCCGCCAACATAAACGGGAAAATCTAGGATGCTCTTCATCCTCCTTGGCATGCCCAGGTTGATTTTTGTCCTATGGCACCCCTGGACCCGAAGCCCACCCCCTGAACTGAGTGTTATTTCACACCGATTAGGAGCCAACATGCCCCGTTCATGCCTTTTTACCAACCAAATGGCCTCTCCCATGCAAACGGGCAACACTAGGACGCTCCCCAGCCTCTCTGGCACACCTAGATCGATTTTTGGCACATGTCTCCCCTGGTTCCTTGGCTCACCCCGGAACCGTCTGCTATATAGCATACCGATTCGGCCCCAAAATGTCCAATTCATGCTATTTCCCCGATTTGACAAACCACATGGCCCCGCCCACACACATGGGAAACACTAGGTTTCTTCTCAGCCTCTCTGTCACACCCAGGTCAATTTTTGGCCCATGGTACCCCCGAACCCTAAGCCCACCCCTGGAATCATAGCTTTAGCACACCAATTTAGCCCTAAAATTCCCCGTTATGCAGTTTCGCCTATTTGACAAACCAAATAACTCCGCCCACACAAATTCGCAATACTAGGATGCTTCCCATCCTTCATAGCATGCCTAGGTCGATTTTCGGCCGACGGTACACTGGACCCCTGGCCCAATCCCCGGAACCATAAACTATAGCACACCGATTTGTTTCCAAAATGCCCCATTAACGCCATTTTCCCTGTTTGACCACCTAAATAGCACCGCCCACACTAACGAGCAACACTAGGACCCTCTCCAACCTCCCTAGCATACCCAGGTCAATTCTCGAACCACGGTAGCCCTGGAAACTAGGTCCACCCTTGAAAATATGGGCTATAGCACACCAATTTTGGCCCAAAATGCCATGTTCATGCCATTTCACCTATTTTACCTGCCAAATCGCTCCGCCGACAAAAATAGGCAACACTAAGACGGTCCCTAGCCTCCTTGTCACGCCCAGGTCAATTTTCGTCCAACGACACCCCCGAACCTCAGGCCCACATCCAAAACCATCTACTATAGCATATCAATTTAGCCCAAAAATACCTCGTTTGTGCTGTTTCCCCCATTTGACAAACCAAGTGGCCCCGCCCATGCAAATGGGTGATACTAGGAAGCTCCTAAACATCCCTAAAGCTCCTAAACATCCCTGATTTAGCCCCAAAATTCCCCGTTAGTGCCGTTTCTCCTATTTGACAAACCAAATGGCCCCTCCTACACAATCGGGCAATACTAGGACGCTCCCCAACCTACCCGACATGCCCAGGACAATTTTTGACCCATGGCACCCCCAGATGCCTGGTCCACCCACAAAACCGTGGCCTGTAGCACACTGATGTTGCTTCAAATAGCCTCGTTCGCGCTGTTTCTCCCATTTGACCAACAATATGTGGTCGTCCACACAAACGAGCAACACTAGGATGCGCCCCATCCTCCGTACAATGCCTAGGTCAATTTTTGACCTACGAATCACTGAACCCCGGGCCCACCCCAGGAACCATAAACTGTAACGTACCGATTTAGTCCCAAAATGCCCAGTTTGCATCATTTGCCCCATTCGATCACCCAAATGGCCCTGTCCACACAAACGAGCAACACTGGGACGTTCCCCAACCTCCATGGTATGCCTTAGTTAATTTTTGGCCTACGGTACCCCCGGACACTAGGCCTACCCCCAAAATCGTGGGCTATAGCACATCGATTTGTCCCTAGAATGCCCTATTCGTTCCATTTCACCCATTTTACCATCCAAATGGCCCCGCCCACTTAAACACGCAATATTTGGATGTTCCCAAGCCTCCCAGGCACGCCCAGGTTGATTTTTGTCCCACAACACCCCCAAACATCAGGCCCACATCCAAAATTGTAGGCTATAGAACATCGATTAGGCCCTAAAATACCCCGTTCGCACCGTTTCGCCCGTTTGACAAACCAAATAAACCCGCCCACATAAACGAGCAATACTAGGATGCTTTCCAATCACCCTGTCATATCCAGGTTGATTTTTGGCCAAGGAAACCCCCAGAGCTGTGGGCTATAGCAAAACAATTTGGCCCGAAATGCCCTGTTCACGCAGTTTCACACGTTTGACAACCAAATGACCCCACCCACTCAAAAGAGAAATACTAGGATACTTCCCAAGCTTCCTGGCACGCCCAGGCCAATTTTTAGCCCACGCCACTCACGAACCTCGGGCCCATCCTTGGAACCGTGGGCTATAGCACACCGATTTTGCCACAAAAGGCCCCGTTCGTGCCGTTTCGCCTGTTTGACCAACCAAATGGGGACTCCCACAAATACAGGCCACGCTAAGACTCTCCCCAGCCTCCCCGACATGCCCAGGTTAATTTTAGGTCCACAGAACCCCCGAACCCCAGGCTCACCCCCGGAACCGTGGGCTATAGCATATCAATTTTGCCCTAAAATGCCCTGTTCGTACTGTATTGCCAGTTTGACCAACCAAATGGCCCACCCATAAAAATGGGCAATACTAGAACACTCCCCAGCCTCTCTGGCATGTCCAGGTCGATTTTTGGTCCACGGCACCCCCGGACCCCAGGCCGAACCCCAGAACGGTGGGCTATAGCACACCAATTTAGCCTCAAAATGCCTCGTTTTCATCGTTTCACCCATTTGACCAACCAGATAGCACTGCCCACACAAACGGGAAACACTAGGATGCTCCCCAGCCTCCCTGACACACCCAGGTTAATTTTTGTCCCATGGCACCCCCCGAACCCTGGGCCCACCCCCAGAATCGGTGGCTATTTCACATCAATTTAGCCCCAAAATGCCCAGTTCATTCCATTTTACAAACCAAATGGCCTCTCCCACACAAATGGGCAACACTAGAATGCTTCCCCACCTCCCTGGCACGCTCATATCGATTTTCAGCCCACGTCACCCCCGAACACCTTGCTTACCCCCGGAACCGTGGGCTATAACAGACTGATTTAGCCCCAAAATGTCCCATTCACTCTGTTTCCCCTATTTGACGAACCACATGGCCCTGCCCACTAAAATGGGAAATACTACGATGCTCCTCAGCCTTTTTGTCATGCCCAGGTCAATTTTTGGCCCATGGCACCCCCGAACCCTGGGATCATAGTTATAGCTCACCGATTTAGGCCCCAAAATGCCCAGTTCATGCCGTTTCTCCTATTTGACCAACCAAATGACCCCCGCCCACACAAATGGGAATACTAGGACGCTCCTCATCCTCCATGGCATGCCCAAGTAAATTTTTGACTAACAGCACTCCTAGACCCCTGGTCCACCCCCAAAACCATAGGTTATGATACACCGATGTTGCCTCAAATAGCCCCGTTCGCGCTTCTTCTCCCGTTTGACAAACAAAATGTAAATGTCCACACAAACGGCCAACACTAGGATGCTTCCCAGCCTTCATAGCATGCCTAGATCGATTTTCGGCCGACGGAACACTGGACCCCTGGCCCAATCCCCGGAACCGTAAACTATAGCACACCGATTTGTTTCAAAAATGCCCCATTCGTTCCATTTACCCTGTTTCACTACCTAAATATCCCCGCCCACATAGACGAGCAACACTAAGACCTTCTCCAACCTCCCTGACATGCCCAGGTCAATTTTTGGACCACGAAAGCCCCAAAAACTAGGCCTACCCCCGAAACTATGGGCTATAGCACACCAATTTTGCCCCAAAATGCCCTATTCATGCCATAGCACACCTTGGACCCATATCCAAAACCATCGACTATAGCACATCGATTTGGCCCAAAAATACCCTGTTTGTGCTGTTTCCCCCGTTTGACCAACCAAATAGCCCCGTCCACACAAACAGGTAATACTAGGAAGCTCCCCAACCTCCCTGTCATGCCCAAGTTGATTTTTGACCTACGACACCTCCAAAACTATGAGCTATAGCACACCAATTTGGCCCCAAAATGTCGTGTTCATGCGGTTTCACCCATTATACCAAACAAATGTCCCCACCCACAGAAACGGGAAAAGCTAGGACACTTCCCAGCCTCCCTGGCACGCCCAGGTTTATTTTGGCCCATGATACCCGTGGACCTCGGGCCCATCCCTAGAACCGTGGGCTATAGCACACCAATTTGGCCTTAAAAAGGCCCCATTTGCGCTGTTTTGCCTGTTTGACAAACCAAATGACCCAACCCACACAAACAAGTAAGAATAAGATGCTCCCAAGCCTCCTCGACATGCCCAGGTTAATTTTTGGTCCACATCACCCCCGAACCCCATGCTCACCACCGGAACTGTGGGCTATAGCACATCAATTTGGCCTTAAAATATCCTGTTCACACCGTTTTGCCCGTTTGACCAACCAAATGGCCCACCCACAGAAATGGGAAACACTAGAATGCTCCCAAGCCTTTCTGGCACATCCAGGTCGATTTTTGGTCCACGACACCCCCGGACCCCAGGCCAAACCCCAAAACCATGGACTATAGCACACCAATTTAGCCTCAAAATGGCCTCGTTTGCATCGTTTCGCCCATTTGACCAACCAAATGGCCCCGCCCACTCAAACGGGAAACACTAGGATACTCCCTAGCCTTTCTGACATATTCAGGGTTAATTTTTCTCCCACGGCACCCCCAAAACCCTTGGACTACCCTCGGAATTGGTTGCTATATCACACCAATTTGGCCCAAAAATGCCCAGTTCATTCCATTTTACAAACCAAATAGCCCCGTGCACACAAATGGGCAACACTAGAATGTTTCCACACCTCGTTAGCACGCTCAGATCGATTTTTGGCCCATGACACCCCTGGACCCCTAGTTCACCCCCAAAACCGTGGGCTTATAACACACTGATTTGGCCTTAAAATGTCCTATCTCACGCTATTTCCCCTAGTTGACGAACCACATGGCCCCGCCCACTTAAATGGGATACACTACGATGCTCCTCAGCCTCTTTGTCATGCCCAAGTCAATTTTTGGCCCATGTCACCCCCGAACCCTGGGCCCACCCCTGGGATCGTAGCTATAGCACACCGATTTAGCCCCAAAACATCCTGTTCATGCCATTTCACCTAATTGACCAACCAAATGGCCCCGCCTACAAAAACAGGCCATACTAAGATGCTCCCCATCCTCTCCGGCATACCAGGTCAATTTTGGACCAACAATACCCCCAGACCCCCAGTCCACCCCCAGAACTGTTGCCTATAGCACACTGATGTTGCCTTAAATGGCCTCGTTCACAGCTTTTCCTCCCTTTTGACAACAATATGTCCCCGTCCACACAAACGAGCAATACTAGGACGCTCTCCAGCCTCCGTAGCACGCCTAGGTCAATTTTTGGCCTACGAATCACTGGACCCCGGGCCCACCCCTAGAACCGTAAACTATAGCACACCGATTTGGTCCCAAAATGCCCAGGTCAATTATCTGCCCACGGTATCCCCGTACACTGGGCCCACCCCCAAAATCGTGGGCTATAAAACATTGATTTGGCCCAAAAATACCCCATTCACACCGTTTCTCCCATTTAACAAACAAACTAGCCCTGCCCATGCAAACGGGCAATACTAGGATGCTTCCCAACCACCCTGTCACGCCCAGGTCAATATTTGGCCCATGACACCCCCGGAACCGTGGGATATAGCCACACCGATTTAGCCTCAAAATACCCTGTTCATGCCGTTTCACTCGTTTGAACAACCAAATGTCCCCACCCACACAAACGGGAAATACTAGGATGCTTCCAACCCTCTCTGGCATGCTCGAGTCGATTTTTGGCCTATGGCTCTCACGGACTCGGGCCCATCCCTGCATTCGTAGGCTATAGCACACCGATTTGGCCACAAAAGGCCCTATTCCCGCTGTTGTGCCTGTTTGACCACCAAATGGCCCCGCCTACACAAACGGGCAACACTAAGATTCTCCCCAGCTCCTCGATTTGGCCAGGTCAATTTTTGGCACACAGCACCCATAAACCCCGCGCTCACCCCTGGAATCATAGGCTATAACACATCATTTTTTCTCCAAAATGCCCCGCTCTCACTGTTCATCCGTTTGACTAACCAAATTAACCCGCTTACAATAACAGGCAACATTAAGACGCTTTCCAGCCTCCCTAGCATGCCTTGGTCAATTTTTTGGCCCACGATACCCCCAAAACCAGGGCCCACCTTTGGAACCGTGGGCTATAGAACACCAATTTAGCCCCAAAATACCTTGTTCGTGACATTTTATCTGTTAGACCAATCAAATAGCCACGCCCATAAAAACGAGGAACACTAAGACGCTCCCTAGCCTCCATGGTACCCCCAGGTTGATTTTTGGCCTACAACACCCTTGTACCCCAAGCCCACCCCCAGAATCGTGAGCTATAGCACTCTAATTTGGCCCTAAAATGCAGTGTTCGAACCGTTTTGCCCATTTAACCAACCAATTGGCCCCACCTACATAAACGAGCAATACTAGAATGCTCCTAAGACTCTGTGGTACATCCCGATCATTTTTCAATCAATAGAACCCTCAGAACCCGGGACCACCCCTAGAACCGTAGGCTATAGCATACCGATGTGGCCTCAAAATGCCCTGTTCACATCGTTTTGCATATTGGACCAACCAAATGTCCCCTCCCACCCAAACGGGAAACACTAGGATGCCCCCCAGCCTCCCTAGCATGACTAGGTTGATTTTTGTCCCACGGTACCCTCGAACCCCAGATCCATCCCCAAAACTAGGGGCTATTTCACACCAATTTAGGTTTAAAATGTCCTGTTCGTGCCATTTTACCAACCAAATGGCCCTTCCCACACAAACGAGCAACCCTAGGATGCTCCCGAGCCCACCCTTGGAGTCATAGATATAGCACACGATTTAGCCCCAAAATACCCTGTTCGCGCCATTTCATCTGTTAGACCAATCAATGGCCCCGCCCACAAAAAACGAGGAACAATAGGATGCTCCCTATCCTCATGGCATGCCGAGGTTAATTTTTGGCCTATGGCACCCCTGCACCCCAAGCCCACCCCCGGAATTGTGGGCTATAGCACTCCGATTTGGCCCTAAAATGTAGTATTCCCCACCATTTTGCCTGTTTACCAACCAAATGGCCCCGACCAAATAAACGGACAATACTAGAATGCTCCCAAGCCTCTCTGCTACATCCAGGTAAATTTTCAGACCATTAAACCCTCAGAACCCGGGCCCACCCTAGAACTGTGGGCTATATAGCACACCAATTTGGCCTCAAAATGCCCTGTTTTTCGTTGTTTTGCGCATTTGACCAACCAAATGGCCCCTCCCACACAAACAGGAAATACGAAGATGCTCCCCAGCCTCTCGGGCAATGCCCAACTTGATTTCTATCCCACGGCACCCACCAGACCCTAGACCCATCCTCGGGAACCGGGGGCTATGTCACACCAATTTTGATTTAAAATGCCCTGTTTTGTACCATTTTACCAACCAAATGGCCCCTCCCACACAAACGGGCAAAAATAGGATGCTACCTAGCCTCCTTGGCATGCCCAAATCGATTTTCGACCGATGAAATCCCGGACCCCTAGCCCACCCACAGAACGGTGGGCTATGGGCACACCGATTTGGCCCCAAAATGCCTAGTTCGCGCTATTTCTTCCTTTTGACCTACCACTTGGCCCCGCCCATACAAATGGGAAACACTAAGACGCTCCTCTGCCTCCTTGTCACGCCCAGGTTTAATTTTCAGCTTACGAAACTCCCAGGCCCACCCTTGGATCCGTAGATATAGCATACCGATTAATTAACCCCAAAAAAACCCTGTTCGAAGGCCATTTTATCTGTTAGACCAATTAAATGGCCCCCACAAAAATGGGGGAACACTAGGACTCTCTCTAGCCTCCATGGTACGCCCAGGTTGATTTTTGGCCTACGGCACCCCTGTACCCCCTAGCCCACCCCCAAATCGTGGCTATAACACTCTGATTTGGCCCGAAAATGCAGTGTTCGCACCGTTTCTCCCATTTAACCAACCAAATGGCCCCACCCACTTAAACGGGCAATGCTATAGATTGCTCCCAAGCCTCTCTGGTACATCTAGCTCAATTTTCGGTCCATGGAGCCCCCAGAACCAAGGACCACCCCAGAACCGTGGGCTATAGCACACCAATTTGCCCTTAAAATGCCCTGTTTCGTGTCGTTTCGCGCATATTTGACCAACTAAATGGCCCATCCCAAACAAACGGGAAAAACTAGGAGAGGCTCCCTCAGCCTCCCTGACATGCCTAGGTTGATTTTTCTCCATGGCATCCCCAGACCCCAAACCCATCCCCGAACCGGGGGCTATTTCTACTCCGATTTCGTCTAAAATGCCCTGTTCGTACCATTTTAAACCAAACAAATAGCCCCTCCCACACAAAGGGCAACACTAGGGATGATCCCCATCCTCCCTGGCATGCCCAGATTGATTTTCGACCCATAAAACCCTAGACGCCTAGCCCATCCCCAGAACCGTGGGCTATTGCACACCGATTGGCACCAAAATGCCCAGTTCACGCTGTTTCTCATCTCTCCCATTTGACCTACCACATGGCCCCGCCCACACAAACGGGAAAACACTAGGACGCTCCCTCAGCCTCTTTGTCATGCCCAGGTCAACTTTTAACCCCCAGACACTCCCGTGCCCACCCTTGGAGCCGTAGATATAACACTCTGATTTAGCCCCAAAATGCCCCGTTCGTACCATTTTGCCTGTTGTTGACCAACCAAATGGCCCAGCCCATACAAAAGGCCATACTAGGACGCTCCCCAACCTCAACAGCCATCCAAGGGTTTAATTTTTGACCCACGACAACCCAAAACCCACGGTCCACCCCCAGAACCATGGGCTATAGCACACCGATGTTGCCTCAATAGCTCCATTCACGTTGTTTCTTTCTCCCCGTTTGACCAACAAAATGGGCCCCGTACTCACAAACGGGCAGCACTAGGACGCTCCCCCAACCTCCGTATCTTGCTTAGGGTCAATTTTTGACCCATGAAACATTAGACTCCGAGTCCACCCCCAAAACCATGAACTATAGCAACCGATTTGGTCGCAAAATACCCCGTTCGTGCCATTTGCCCCATTTGACCACCCAAATGGCTCCACCCACACAAATGGGCAATACTAGGATGCTCCCCAACCTCCCTGCATGCCCAAGTTGATTTTTGGCCCACGCACCACCAGACCCTAGGCTCACCCCTAGAACCGTGGGCTATAGCACACTGATTGTGCCCCAAAAGTTCCCTGTCCATTCTATTTAGCCCATTTTAAACCAGCCAAATGGCCCCGCCCATATAATCGAGCAATACTAGGATGCACCCCAGCCTCCCCAGCACGCCCAGGTAAATTTTTGGGTCCACGAAATCCCTGAAATCCAGGCCCACCGCAAGAACCGTGGGCTATAGCACGCCGATTTGGCCACAGAATGGCCTGTTTGTGTCGTTTCGCGTATTTGACAAACCAAATAGCATCTCCCACACAAATAGGAAACACTAGAATTCTCCCCAGCCTCGCTGGCATACCCAGGTTGATTTTAGTCCCATGGCACCCTCGGATCGCGGACCCATCCCCGGAACCGCGGCTATTTTACACCGATTTCAGTCTAAAATGCCTATTTGTGTTGTTTTATCGACCAAATAGCCCCTCCCACAAAAACGAGCAACACTACGATGCTCTCCAACGTCCTTGTGATGCCCAGATTGATTTTTGACCCATGACACCCTGGACCCCTGGCCCATCCCCAGAACCGTGGGCTCTATCACTCCGATTTGGCACAAGAATGCCTAGTTTGGCGTCGTTTCTCCCAGTTAATCTACCACATGGCCTCGCCCATACAAACGGGAAATACTAGGATGCTCCTCAGCCTCCTTGTCATGCCCGGGTAAAATTTTAGCCACGACACTCGCTGGCCAACCCTTGTAGCCGTAGATATAGCACACATATTTAGCCCCAAAATGCCCCATACCTGCCATTTGCTGTTTGACCAACCAAATGGTCCCCTCCCACACAAACGACCAATACTAGGATGCTCTCCAACCTCCCCGGCATGCTCAGGTCAATTTTTGACCTATGGCACTA